>JAEOAE010003524.1:0-27081 GCA_036365155.1 Meriones psammophilus
TATAACCATAACACTAACCCTAACCCCTAACCTTAACCCTAACCATAACCTAACTCCTAACCCTAACCCTAACCCTAACCCACTTAACCCAACTATAACCCTAACTTGTTCTAACAGGAACAAGTTTCCAACCCAAGAACATAAACGCAAAGCACTACTTTGTAAACTAAATCACATGAGTGTCACTTGCTCCAATTAGGAATACTGGAAAACTGAAAAGTGATATATCGTGACTGTACAGCACAGGAACAAGTTTCCAACCAAAGAACAAAAAAGCAAAGCACTACTTTGTAAACTAATTCACATACGTGTCGCCTGTTCAATTATTATAACTGGAAAACTGAAAAGTGATATAGCGCACTGTATAGCACAGGAACAAGTTTCCAAAGAATGAACAGAAAAGCAAAACAGTACGTTGTAAACTAAATCACATGTGTGTCTTTCGCTCAATTAGGAATACAGGAAAATGAAAGTGATATATTGCACTGTACAGCACAGGAATAAGTTTCGAACGAAAGAACAGAAAAGCAAAGCAGTACTTTGTAAACTAAATCACATGTGTGTCTCTCGCTCAATATGGAATACAGGAAAACCCGAAAAGAGATATATCACACTGTAGAGCACAGGAACATGTTTCTATGAAAGAACAGAAATGTAAAGCACAACTTTGTAAACTAATTCACATACGTGTTGCCTGTTCAATTATTATAACATGAAAACTTAAAAGTGATATAACCCTAAAACTACCCATAACCTAACACTAACCCTAACCCCCTAACACTAAACCTAACCCTAACCCTAACCCTCCGCTAACACTAACCCGAACCTTACCCCTAACTTGTTCCTACAAAGCACTACTTTGTAAACTACATCAAATGTGTGTCACTCGCTCAAATAGGAATACAGGAAAACTGAAAAGTGATATATATCGCACTGTACAGCAGAGGAAAAAGTTTCGAACAAAAGAACAGAAAAGCAAAGCACTAATTTCTACACTAAGTCACATGTGTGTGGTTCGCTCAATTAGGAATACAGGAAAACTGAAAAGTGATATATTGCCAGTTCAAGTATTATAATAAGAAAACTGAAAAGTGATATAACCTAACCCTAACCCTAACCCTAACCCTAACCCTAACCCTAACCCTAACCCTAACCTTCTAACCTTCTAACCCTAACCCTAACCCTAACCTACACCCTACCATAACCCTAACCTTAACCTAACCTAACCCTAACCCTAACCTACCCTTAACCCTAACCCTAACCCTACCTAACCCTAACACTAACACTAACGCTAACTTGTTCATAACAAGAATAAGTTTCCATCCAAAGAACATAAACGCAAAGCACTACATTGAAAACTAATTCACATACGTTTCGCCTGTTCAATTATTATAACAGGAAAACTGAAAAGTGATATATCGCCAGTTCAAGTATTATAATAGGAAAACTGAAAGTGATATAACCTAACCCTAACCTAACCCTAACCCTAACCCCTAACCCTAACCTTCTAACCTTCTAACCCTAACCTAACTGTAACCCTAACCCTACCATAACCCTAACCTAACCCTAACCCTAACCCCTACCCTTAACCCTACCCTAACCCTAACAGTAACACTAACGTTAACTTGTTCATAACAAGAATAAGTTTCCATCCACAGAACATAAACGCAAAGAACTACATTGTAAACTAAATCCCATGTGTGTCACTAGCTCAATTAGGAATACAGGAAAACTGATAAGTGATATTTCGCACTGTACAGCAGAGGAACAAGTTTGAACGAAAGAACAGAAAAGCAAAGCACTACTTTTAAATGGAATCACATGTGTGGCGCTCGCTCAATTAGGAATACAGGAAAACTGAAAAGTGATATGTCGCACTGTACAGCAGAGGAACAGGTTTCGAATGAAAGAACAGAAAAGCAAAGCACTACTTAGTAAACTAAATCACATGTGTGTCGCTCGCTCAATTAGGAATACAGGAAAACTGAAAAGTGATATATCGCAATGTACAGCACAGATGCAAGTTTCCAACGAAAGAACAGAAAAGCAAAGCAATACTTAGTAAACTAAATCACATTTGTGTTGCTCGCTCAATTAGGAATACAGGAAAACTGAAAAGTGTTAATTCGCAGTGTAGGGCACAGGAACAAGTTTCCATCCAAAGAGCAGAAACGCAAAGCACAACATTGTAAACTAATTCACATACGTGTCGCCTGTTCAATTATTATAACAGGAAAACTGAAAAGTGATATAACCCTAACCCTATCCCTAACCCCATAACCTAACCTTTTGCCTAACCTAACCCTAACCCTAACCCTAACCTAACCTATCCTAACCTAACACTAAACCAACCCTAACCTAAACCTAACTTGTTCCAAACAGGAACAAGTTTCCAACAAAAGAATATAAACGCAAAGCACTACTTAGTAAACTAAATCACATGTGTGTCACTCGCTCAATTAGGAATACTGAAACCTGAAAAGTGATATATCGACTGTACATCACAGGAACATGGTTCGAA
This sequence comes from Meriones psammophilus, assembly GCA_036365155.1. Classification (NCBI taxonomy): domain Eukaryota; kingdom Metazoa; phylum Chordata; class Mammalia; order Rodentia; family Muridae; genus Meriones; species Meriones psammophilus. The sequence goes on from JAEOAE010003524.1 coordinate 2,522, forward strand.
CAAAAAGAACAGAAAAGCAAAGCACAACTTTGTAAACTAATTCACATACGTGTTGCCCGTTCAATTATTATAAAGGAAAATTAAAAAGTGATATATGACACTGTACAGCACAGAAATAAGTTTCCAACAGGAGAACAGAAACGCATAGCACTAATTTGTAAACTAAATCACATGTGTGTTTCTCATTCAATTAGGAATACAGGAAAACTGAAAAGTGATATATCGCACTGTACAGCACAAAATTAAGTTTCCATCTAAAGAACAGAAACGCAAAGCACAACTTAGTAAACTAATTCACATATGTGTCGCATGTTCAATTATTATAAAAGAAAACTGAAAAGTCATATAACCCTCACCCTAACCCTAATCCTAATCCTAAACCTAACCATAAACCTAACCCTAACCCCAACCCTAACCATAACCATAACCTAACCCTAACCCTACCTTGTTCCTAACAGGAACAAGTTTCCAACAAAAGAACATAAACGCAAAGCACTACTTTGTAAACTGAATCACATGTGTGTCACTCGCTCAATTAGGAATACTGAAACCTGAAAAGTGATATATCACACTGTACAGCACAGGAACAAGTTTGAGCGAAAGAACAGAAAAGCAAAGACTACTTTTAAATGGAATCACATGTGTGTCACTTGCTCAATTAGGAATAAAGGGAAACTGAAAAGTGATATATCACACTGTACAGGACAGAAACAAGTTTCCAACAGAAGAACAGAAACGCAAAACACTACTTCGTAAAATAAGTCACATGTGTGTTGCTCGCTCAATCAGGAATACAGGAAAAGTGAAAAGTGATATATCGCAGTGTACAGCACAGGAAGAAGTTTCCAACGAAAGAACAGAAAAGCAAAGCACTACTTTTAAATGGAATCACATGTGTGTTACTTGCTCCACTAGGAATACAGGAAAACTGAAAAGGGTTATCTCGAACTGTAATGCACAAAAACAAGTTTCCATCGATAGAACAGAAACGCAAAGCACAACTTTGTAAACTAATTCACATATGTGTGTCCCGTTCAATTATTATAAAAGGAAAACTGAAAAGTGATATAACCCTAACCCTAACTCCCTAACACTAAACCTAACGATAACCCAAATCGCTAACCCTAACCGTAATCCTAACCCTAACCCTAACCCAAAAACCTAACCCTACACTAACCCTAACCCTAGCCTTAACAATAAAGCTAACTTGTTCCTAACAGGAACAAGTTTAAAACGAAATAACATAAACGTAAAGCACTACTTTGTAAACTAAATCACATGTGTATCACTTGCTCAATGAGGAATACAGGAAAACTGAAAAGCACTATAATTAAACAGAATCACATTTGTGTCGCTCGCTCAATTAGGAATACAGGAAAACTGAAAAGTGTCATCTCGCACTGTATGGCACAAAAGCACAGAAACAAGTTTCCATCGAAAGAACACGAAAAGAACACGCGAAAGCTGGTGACAGCTGAAGCCTACTAGCCCTAGCTCCAGCCCTAGCCTCCAGCCCCAGCCCCTGCCCCAGCCCTAGCCATAGCCCTAACTCCTAACCCTAACCCTGACCGTGAATCTGACCTGACCCTAACCCTAAACCCAACCCTAACCCTAGACCCCTAACCCTAACCTAAGCCTAACCCTAACCCCTAACCCTAACTCCTAACCCTGACTTTAACCCCTAACCCTGACCCTAACCTAACCCTAACCCTAACCCCTTACCCTGACCCTGACCCCTGACCCTGACCCCTAACAATAACCCTAACCCTAAAACCTAACAATAACCCTAACCCTAACAGCCTTAACTCTAACCCTGGCCTAACCCTAACCCCTAACCACTAACCCTAACCCTAACACTAACTTTAACCCTAACCCTAACCCTAACCCTGACCCTAAACCTAAACCTAACCCTAACCTTAACACTAACGCTAATCAGAACTAACCCTAACCCAAACCCCAACCCCAACCCCAACCCCAAGCCTAACCCCAACCCTAACCCTAACCCTAACCCTAACCCTAACTCTCTGACCCTAACCCTAACCCTTTAACCCTAACACTCACCCTAACCCTAACCCTAAACCCTAACAGTAACCCCCTAACCCTAACCCTAACTGGCCTAACCCTAACCCTAACCTAACCTCACCCTCTAACCCTAACCTAACCCTGTAACCCTAAACCTAACCAAATCCTAACCCTAACCCTAACCCTAACCCTAACCCTAACCCTAACCATAACCATAACCCTAACATTAATTCAAATTTAGAATTGGCTAAGGAGTTTCATAAAAGTTTTCATGTTACAGCTGAGACTTTGCGCCATCGATTTGACATAACTAGAAAAGAAGATAGAGATATTGTTACCCAATGTCAAAATTGTCAATTCTTACGTATGCCTCAGGTTGGGATTAATCCCAGAGGAATCCGTCCACTACAAGTGTGGCAGATGGATGTTACTCACATTTCATTGTTTGGTAAACTTCAATATTTGCATGTTTCTGTTGATACTTGCTCTGAGTTGTGTTTGCTTCTCCCCTGACTGGAGAAAAGGCAGCCCATGTTATTCAACATTGCCTAGAGGCATGGAGTGCCTGGGGAAAGCCCAAAATTCTAAAAACTGCCAATGGGCCGGCCTATACTTCTCAAAAATTTGGACAGTTTTGTCATCCAATAAAAGTGACCCATCTAACGGGTCTCCCATATAACCCTCAAAATCAGGGTATTATTAAACATGCGCACCGCACCCTAAAATCCTACTTAATAAAACAAAAGGGAGAGTCCAGGAGGCTCTGCCCTCAGTGCCACGAGTGACCTTTTCCTTGGCACTCTTCACACTCAATTTTTTGAATTTGGAAACTCAAGGCCATTTGGCGGCTGATCGCCACTGCTTAGGGCCTAATAGGCCCAAGGAAATGATCAAATGGAAGGATGTCTTAACTGGTCAATGGAAAGGCCCGGATCCTATCTTAATAAGATCCAGGGGAGCTGTCTGTGTTTTCCCACAGGAAGAAAACAATCCATTCTGGGTACCGGAGAGCCTCCCGCGAAAGCTGGTGACAGCTGAAGATGATCTTTCCACAGATACACCTGCTACCACTTGAAGAGTCAAGGGCGGTGAGGATGACCACTAATTCTACTCGAGTGGATTCATTGCCCACAGATGGCTTATTACCCTGGGTTTCTTCTGCCTTTCCTTACTTTAAAATTGGGTGGGGGTTGGAATGTTTGGTGCAGCACTATGTTGGGGCTTAGTGTTTTCACTCTGGTTGTTCTGCAAACTCAATACCCAACATAAACGTGACTAGGTCGCGATCGTGCATACACTTGTGGCCTTGAAACAAGGATCATCTCCCAAAATTTGGTTATCCATGTTAAGAAATTAAAATGACTGTGACACTCAGTCGATGCACCTCAGGGGTTTTACCCATTGCCCTGAGTCGATGAGTGATCCAAGTCAATGTTGCCTTTGCCTAAGCTGCTATGGTACCTAGATAGGAGGATGACAGCCCTTGCACTCCCTGCAATTTTATTCCATTGCACGGGAATGGGTGTCACCTCCTTTTTTAATCTTCTCCCTTAGCCCCTGCACCCAGAGGACTTGTCTCCATTGCACCTGGTGGGGTAAGGAAGTAATCTAAAGCTCTTGATCACTTACTCCCCAAAGAAGGAGCTCGCTTGATCGAGCTTAGGGCTCTCTTGTGCCACGCTTATAGGCTTTAAGGCAGTTTTCATTTATTAAAACAAAAGGGGGATGTGGAGAGCTGAGACTCAGACACCACTAGGTGGCGCTGACATTTTGCCCTCAAAACTTTAAAAAAAAAAACCCTGCAGTACGCATGCTTGGGTTGCGCAAATTGCATAAGCACGCTAAGCACGCTGGGCCCGAGTCATCAGGCGGGGTAAAGAGTGAGCAGCCAATCAGGGTATTGACACATCACTTAGGTGCAACCAGGGCTTATATAAACAGCGCTACTTCTGGGCCCTTGCGCTCTCCTTCCTTTTCTCCTCCCCCTCTCCTCGCCCGGGGTTTGCCTGCCCTGGCCGCGGCCCGCGGGACGCCACGGTGTCCTTTGGCCAATGCAAGCGCCACCTGCGCCCGCAAGGTGGCCGGGCCCGCTCTCCTCTACTCCTTTCATCGACTGACTGTAATAAAGACTTGTTGCGGAAGGACCCTTGTGCACTTGTGCGTTTCTGCTGGCGAGACATTCACGCGGCTTCAAACACCCTGACAGCCCTGGTCCTGGCCGTGACAGCCCTGGCCCTAATCCTGACAGACCTGGCCCTGACCCTAAGAGCCCTGGCCCTGGCCCTGACAGCCCTGGCCCTGGCCCTGAGAGCCCTGGCCCTGGCCCTGACAGCCCTGGCTCTGGCCCTGACAGGCCTGGCCCTGATCCTGACAGCCCTGGCTCTGACTCTGACAGCCCTGGCCCTGGAAGCCCTGGCCGTGACCCTGATAGCCCTGACGGCCCTGGCCCTGGCAGCCCTTGCAGCCCTCTCCCTGGCCCTGGCCGTGGCCCTGGCCCTGGCAGCCCTGGCCCGGGCCCTGGCCCTTGACCCTTGACCCTAACCTTTGACCCCCTAACCCTAACTCCTCACCCTAACCCCTAACCCTTAAACCTAACCCTAAACCTGACAAACCAGACCCTGACCCTGACAGCACTGACCCTGACCCTGACAGCCTTGGCCCTGACTCTGACAACCCTGGCCCTGGCAGCCCTGGCCGTGGCCCTGATAGCCCTGACGGCCCTGGCCCTGGCCCTGGCAGCACTTGTCCTGGCCCTGGCAGCCCGGGTCCTGGTCCTGGCAGCCCTGGCCCTGGCCCTGGCAGCCCTGGTCCTGGCCCTGACCCTGACCCTGGCCCTGATCCTTGACCCTAACCCTTGACCTCCTGACCCTAACCCTAACCCCTAACCCTAACCTTAGCCATAACCCCCTAGCCCTAGCCTGCTAGCCTAACCCACTTGCCCTAGCCCCCTAGCCCTAGCCCTTGCTCCTTAGCCCTCGCCTCCTAGTCCCCTATCCTCCTAGCGCCCCTAGCCCAAGCCCCCTAGTCCTAGCCCTACTCCTAGCCCCCTAGCACTAGCCCCCTAGCCCCAGCCCTAGCCCCCTAGCCTTAGCACTAGGCCCCTAGACCTAGACCTAGCCCTAGCCCCAGCCCTAGCCCCCTAGCCACCTAGCCTCAGCCCCAGCCCTAGCCCCCAGCCAAGGTCCGCTTAGCCAGAGCCCTAGGCCCCGAGGCTCAGCCCCAGCCCCTAATCCCCTAGCCCCTAGCTCTAGCCCCCTAGCCCTAGCCCTAGCTCCCTAGCCCTAGTCCTAGCCCTAGCCCCAGCCCTAGCCCCCTAGCCCCCTAGCCTCAGCCCTAGCCCTAGCCCCCTAGCCAAGGCCGCCTAGCCAGAGCCCTAGGCCCCGAGGCCTAGCCCTAGCCCCCTAATCCCCTAGCCCCCTAGCTCTAGCCCCTAGCCTCCTAGGCCCCTAGCTCCAGCCCTAGCCTCCAGCCCCAGCCCCAGCCCCAGCCCCAGCCCCAGCCCTAGCCTAGCCCCAGCCCTAACCCTAACCCTGACCCTGACCCTGACCCTAACCCTAACTTTAGCCTAACCATAATCCCCAACCCTAACCCTCACCTTCTGGCCTAAACCTAACGCTCTGGCCTAAGCCTAACCCTAACGCTAAACCCTGGCCTAACCCTATCCCTAACCCTGGCCTAAGGCCTAACCCCTGGCCTGGCCTAACCCTAACCCTAACCCTAACCCTAACTCCTACACACCAAACCTAACCCCAACTCCAACCCCAAGCCTAACCCTAACCCTAACCCTGGCCTAACCCTAAACCTTTAGCCCTAACTCCCTAACCCCTAACCCTACCCCCAAACCCTAAGCCTAACCCTAACCCTAACCTCTAACCCTAACCCTAACCCTAACCCTAACCCTAACCTCTAACCCTAACCCTGACAGCCCTGACCCTGACTCTGACAGCACTGAACTGACCCTGACAGCCCTGGCCCTGACCCTGACAGCCCTAGTCCTGGCCCTGACAGCCCTGGTCCTGGCCCTGGCAGCCCTGGCCCTGGCAGCCCTGGCCCTGGCCCTGGCGGCCCTGGTCCTGGCCTTGACTCAGGCCCTGTTTCTGACCCTTGACCCTAACCCTTGACCCCCTAACCCTAACCCTAACCCCTTACCCTAACCCTAGCCCTAGCCCACGATCCCTAGCCCTAGCCCCCTAGCACTAGCCTCCTAGCCCCATAGCCTTCTAGTCCCCCTAGCCCTAGCCCCCTAGTCCTAGCCCTAGTCCTAGCCCCCTAGCCCTAGCCCTAGCCCCAGCCCTAGCCCCCTAGCCCCCTAGGCTCAGCCCTAGCCCTAGCCCCGTAGCCCCATTACCCTAGCCCCAGCCATAGCCCCCTAGCCCCGGCCCTAGCCCCCTAGCCCCCTAGCCTCAGCCCTAGCCCCATAGCCCCATAGCCCCGTAGCCCCATCCCCATAGCCCCAGCCCTAGCCACCTAACCCTAGCCCTAGCCCTAGCACACCAAACCTCTATCCCCTAGCCCTAGCCCCCCAGCCTAGCCCTAGCCCTTAGCCCTAGTCCTAGTCCTGGCCCCATCCCTCGCCTCCCAGCCACTATCCCTAGCCCTCTAGCCCTAGCCCCCTACCCCCCTAGCCCCAGCTCTAGCCTCCTAGCCCCAGCCCCAGCCCAGGCCCCTAGTCCCCTAGCTCCATCCCTAGCCTCCAGCCCCAGCCCCAGCCCCAGCCCTAGCCCTAGCCCTAGGCCTAAACCTAACCCTGACCCTGACCCTGACCCTGTCCCTAACCCTAACCCTAACACCCTATCCCTAACCCTAACCCTAACCCCCTAACCCTAACACTAACCCTAACACTAACCCCCTAACGCTAACCCTAACCCTAACCCTAACCCCCTAACCTAACCTCATTTTAACACCTAACCCTAATCCTAACCTAACCCCTAACCCTAACCCAAATCCTCCTAACCCTAACCCTAACCCTGACCCTGACCCCGATCCTGACCCTGACCCTGACCCCTAACCCTAACCCTAACCCTTGCAGCCCTCTCCCTGGCCCTGTCCCTGGCTCTGGCAGCCCTGGCCCGGGCCCTGGCCCTTGACCCTTGACCCTAACCTTGACCCCTAACCCTAACTCCTAACCCTAACCCCTAACCCTTAAACCTAACCCTAAACCTGACAGCCCTGACCCTGACCCTGACAGCACTGGACCCTGACCCTGACAGCCTTGGCCCTGACTCTGACAACCCTGGCCCTGGCAGCCCTGGCCGTGGCCCTGATAGCCCTGGACGGCCCTGGCCCTGGCCCTGGCAGCACTTGTCCTGGCCCTGGCAGCCCGGGTCCTGGTCCTGGCAGCCCTGGCCCTGGCCTGGCAGCCCTGGTCCTGGCCTGACCCTGACCCTGGCCTGATCCTTGACCCTAACCCTTGACCTCCTGACCCTAACCTAACCCCTAACCCTAACCTTAGCCATAACCCCTAGCCCTAGCCTGCTAGCCTAACCCACTTGCCCCAGCCCCTAGCCCTAGCCCTTGCTCCCAGCCCTCGCCTCCCAGTCCCCTATCCTCCCAGCGCCCCAGCCCAAGCCCCCCTAGTCCCAGCCCTACTCCTAGCCCCCCAGCACTAGCCCCTAGCCCCAGCCCCTAGCCCCTAGCCTTAGCACTAGGCCCCTAGACCCAGACCCAGACCCAGCCCCAGCCCTAGCCCCAGCCTCAGCCTCAGCCCCAGCCCTAGGCCCCAGCCAAGGCCGCCTGGCCAGAGCCCTAGGCCCCGAGGCCCAGCCTAAACCCCTAATCCCCTAACCCCTAGCTCTAGCCCCCAGCCCCTAGCCCTAGCTCCCAGCCCTAGTCCTAGCCCCAGCCCCAGCCCCAGCCCCTAGCCCCTAGCCTCAGCCCTAGCCCTAGCCCCCAGCCAAGGCCGCTTGGCCAGAGCCCTAGGCCCGAGGCCTAGCCCTAGCCCCTAATCCCCTGGCCCCGAGCTCCAGCCCCCTGGCCCCTAGGCCCCTAGCTCCAGCCCTAGCCTCCAGCCCCAGCCCCAGCCCCAGCCCCAGCCCCAGCCCTAGCCCTAGCCCTAGCCCTAACCTAACCCTGACCTGACCTGACCCTAGCCCCTAACTTTAACCCTAACCATAATCCCTAACCCTAACCCTCACCTTCTAACCCTAAACCTAACACTCTAATTTTAACCTAACCCTAACGCTAAACCCTAACCCTAACCCTATCCTGGCCTGGCCTGGCCTAACCTAAACCTAACCCCTATTTCCCTAACCCTAGCCTAACCTGGCTAACCCCACACCAGGCCCAACCCCAACTCCAACCCCAATTTTAACCCTAAGCCTAACCCTAACCCTAACCTAGCCCCTAACCCCTAACCCCTAACCCTACTCCCCAAACCCTAACCCTAACCCTAACCCTAACCTCTAACCCTAACCCTAACCCTAACCCTAACCCTAACCTCTAACCCTAACCCTGACAGCCCTGACCCTGACTCTGACAGCACTGAAACTGACCCTGACAGCCCTGGCCCTGACCCTGACAGCCCTGGCCCTGGCCCTGACAGCCCTGGTCCTGGCCCTGGCAGCCCTGGCCCTGGCAGCCCTGGCCCTGGCCCTGGCGGCCCTGGTCCTGACCTTGACTCCGGCCCTGTCCCTGACCCTTGACCCTAACCCTTGACCCCCTAACCCTAACCCTCCCCCCTTACCCTAACCCTAGCCCTAGCCCACTAGCACTAGCCTCCTAACCCCATAGCCTTCTAGCCCCCCTAGCCCTAGCCCCCTAGTCCTAGCCCTAGTCCTAGCCCCCTAGCCCTAGCCCTAGCCCCAGCCCTAGCCCCCTAGCCCCCTAGGCTAAGCCCTAGCCCTAGCCCCGTAGCCCCATTCCCCTAGCCCCAGCCATAGCCCCCTAGCCCCAGCCCTAGCCCCCTAGCCCCCTAGCCTCAGCCCTAGCCTAGCCCTGTAGCCCCATCCCCCTAGCCCCAGCCCTAGCCCCCTAACCCTAGCCCTAGCCCTAGCACCCAATCCCCTATCCCCCTAGCCCTAGCCCCCTAGCCCTAGCCCTAGCCCCTTAGCCCTAGTCCTAGTCCTAGCCCCATCCCTCGCTCCCTAGCCCCTATCCCTAGCCCTCTAGCCCTAGCCCCCTAGCCCCCTAGCCCCAGCCCTAGCCTCCTAGCCCCCTAGCCCTAACCCTAGCCCCCTAGTCCCCTAGCTCCAGCCCTAGCCTCCAGCCCCAGCCCCAGCCCCAGCCCTAGCCCTAGCCCTAAACCTAACCCTGACCCTGACCCTGATGCTGACCCTAACCCTAACCCTAACACCCTAACCCTAACCGTAACCCTAACCCCCTGACCCTAACACTAACCCTAACCCTAACCCCCTAACCCTAACCCTAACCCTCATTTTAACTCTTAACATTAACCCTAACCCTAACCCCTAACCCTAATCCTCCTAACCCTAACCCTGACCCTGACCCTGATCCTGACCCTGACCCTGACCCCAAACCCTAACCCTAACCCTAACCCAATCCTCTAACCCTAACCCTAACCCCTCTAACCCTAACCCTAACCCCTAACCCTAACCCTATCCCAAACCCCTAACCCTAATCCTAACCCTACCCCTAAGGCTAACCCTAACCCTATCCCACTAACCCTAACCTGAACCTGGCTTTAACTCCTAACCCTAACCCTAAACCTCACCCTAACCCTAACCCCTAACCCTAACCCTGACCCTTACCCTGACCCCTAATCATAACTCTAACCCTCCTAGCCTAAACCCTAAACCCTAACTAACCCTAACCCTAACCCTAACACTAACCCCTAACCCTAACCCTAACCCTAACCCTAACCCGCCAAACACTACCCTAACCCCTAACCCCTAACCCTAACACTAACCCTAACCTTTATCAGAACCCCTAACCCTAACCCTAAGCCTAAGCCTAATAAAACCCTAACCCCAACCTCAACCCCAACCCCAACCCCAACCCTAACCCTAACCCTAACACTGACCCTGACCTGACCCTGACCCTGACCCCTAACCCTAACCCTACCCATAACCTCTAACCCTAACCCTAACCCTCTAACCCTAACCCTAACCCTAACCATAACCATAACCCTAACCCTAACTCCTAAACCCAACCCCAACCCTAAAGCCCAAACCTAACCCTAACCCTAACCCTAACACTAACCCTCTAACCATAACCCTAACCTCTAACCCTAACCCTAACCTTAACCCTAACCCTAACCCTGAACCTGACCCTAACCCCTAACCCCTAACCCTAACCTAAACCCTAACCCTAACACTAACCCTAACCCTAACCCCTAACACCTACTCCTAACCCTAACCCTAACCCTAACATTAATTCAAATTTAGAATTGGCTAAGGAGTTTCATAAAAGTTTTCATGTTACAGCTGAGACATTGCGTCATCAATTTGACATAACCAGAAAAGAAGCTAGAGATATTGTTACCCAATGTCAAAATTGTTGTCAGTTCTTACCTATGCCTCATGTTGGGATTAATCACAGAGAATCCGTCCACTACAAGTGTGGCAGATGGATGTTACTCACATTTCATTTTTGGGTAAACTTCAATATTTGCATGTTTCTGTTGATACTTGCTCTGAGTTGTGTTTGCTTCTCCCTGACTGGAGAAAAGGCAGCCCATGTTATTCAACATTGCCTAGAGGCATGGAGTGCCTGGGGAAAGCCCAAAATTCTAAAACTGCCAATGGGCGGCCTATACTTCTCAAAAATTTGGACAGTTTTGTCATCTAATAAAAGTGACCCATCTAACGGGTCTCCCATATAACCCTCAAAGTCAGGGTATTATTAAACATGCTCACCGCAGGCTAAAATCCTACTTAATAAAACAAAAGGGAGAGTCCAGGAGGCTCTGCCCTCATTGCCACAGTGACCGTTTCCTTGGCACTCTTCACACTCAATTTTTTTGAATTTGGACAGTCAAGGCCATTAGTGGCTGATCGCCACTGCTTAGGGCCTAATAGGCCCAAGGAAATGATCAAATGGAAGGATGTCTTAACTGGTCAATGGAAAGGCCCGGATCCTATCTTAATAAGATCCAGGGAGCTGTCTGTGTTTTCCCACAGGAAGAAAAACAATCCATTCTGGGTACGGAGAGCCTCCCCCAAAGCTGGTGACAGCTGAAGATGATCTTTCCACAGATACACCTGCTAGCACTTATAGAGTCAAGGGCGGTGAGGATGACCACTAATTCTACTCGAGTGGATTCATTGCCCACAGATGGCTTATTACCCTGGGTTTCTTCTGCCTTTCCTTACTTTAAAATTGGGTGGGGGTTGGAATGTTTGGTGCAGCACTATGTTGGGGCTTAGTGTTTTCACTCTGGTTGTTCTGCAGACTCATTACCCAACATAAACGTGACTAGGTCGCGATCGTGCATACACTTGTGGCCTTGAAACAAGGATCATCTCCCAAAATTTGGTTATCCATATTAAAAAATTAAAATGACTGTGACACTCAGTCGATGCACCTCAGGGGTTTTACCCATTGCCCTGAGTCGATGAGTGATCCAAGTCAATGTTGCCTTTGCCTAAGCGGCTATGGTACCTAGATAGGAGGATGACAGCCCTTGCACTCCCTGCAATTTTATTCCATTGCACGGGAATGGGTGTCACCTCCTTTTTTAATCTTCTCCCTTAGCCCCTGCACCCAGAGGACTTGTCTCCATTGCACCTGGTGGGGTAAGGAAGTAATCTAAAGCTCTTGATCGCTTACTCCCCAAAGAAGGAGCTTGCTTGATCGAGCTTAGGGCTCTCTTGTGCCACGCTTATAGGCTTTAAGGCAGTTTTCATTTATTAAAACAAAAGGGGGATGTGGAGAGCTGAGACTCAGACACCACTAGGTGGCGCTGACATTTTGCCCTCAAAACTGTAAAAAAAAAAACCCTCCAGTACGCATGCACGGGTTGCGCCAATTGCATAAGCACGCTAAGCACACTGGGCCCGAGTCATCAGGCGGGGTAAATAGTGAGCAGCCAATCAGGGTATTGACAAGTCACTTAGGTGCAACCAGGGCTTATATAAACAGCGCCACTTCTGGGCCCTGGCGCTCTCCTCCCTCTCCTCCTCCACCTCTCCCCGCCCGGGGCTTGCCAGCCCTGGTCGCGGCCCGCGGGACGCCGTGGTATCCTTTGGCCAATGAGAGCGCCACCTGCGCCTGCGAGGTGGCCGGCCCGCTCTCCTCTCCTCCTTTCATCGATTGACTGTAATAAAGGCTTGTTGTGGAAGGACCCTAGTGCCCGCGTGCGTTTCTGCCAGTGAGACGAATCACGCGGCTTCCAACACCCTCACAGACCTGGCCCTTACCCTGACAGCCCTGGCCCTGGCCCTGACAGCCCTGGCCCTGGCCCTGAGAGCCCTGGCCCTGGCCCTGACAGCCCTGGCCCTGATCCTGACAGCACTGACCCTGACCCTGACAGCCTTGGCCCTGACTCTGACAGCCCTGGCCCTGGCAGCCCTGGCCGTGGCCCTGATAGCCCTGACGGCCCTGGCCCTGGCAGCCCTTGTGGCCCTCTCTCCTGGCCGTCGCCCTGGCCTGGCAGCCCTGGCCCTGGCCCTGGCCATTGACCCTTGAACCTAACCTTTGACCCCCTAACAATAACCCCTAACCTAACCACTAACCCCTAACCCAAACCTTAACCCTGACAGCCCTGACTCTGACCCTGACAACAATGACCCTGACACTGACAGCTCTGGCCCAGGCCCAGGCAGCCCTGGCTCTGGCCTGGCGGCCCTGGTCCTGGCCCTGAACCTGACCCTGACCCTGGCCTGACCCTTGACCCTAATCCTGACCCTACCCTAACCCTAACCCCTAACCCTAAACCTAGCCTAGCCCCTAGCCCAGCCCGCTAGCCCAAAAACCCTTGCCCAGCTAGCCCCAGCCCCAGCCCCAGCCCCTACCTTAACATTAGCCCCTAGCACTATCCCTAGCCCTAGCCCCAACCCTAGCCCCTAGCCCCCAGCCTCAGGCCTAACCCTAGCCCCTAGTCCTATCCCCCTAGCCCCAGCCCCAGCCACCCTAGCCCCAGCCCCAGCCCCTAGTCCCTTAGCACGTGCCCTAGCCCCAGCCCCTAGCCCCTAGCCCCCAGCCCTAGTCCTAGTCCCAGCCCCAGCCCTAGCCCCCTAGCCCCTAGCCCCAGCCCTAGCCTCCTAGTCCCCCAGCCCTAGCCTAGCCCCCCTAGCCCCTAGCCCCAGCCTAGCCTAGCCCATAGCCCTAACCTTAACCCTGACCTGACCCTGACCCTGACCCTGACCTAACCCTAATCCTAAACCCTAACCCTAACCCTAACCTCCTAACCCTAACCCTAACCCTAAACCTAACCCCCTAACCCTAACCCTAAACCTAAACCTAACCACCTAACCCTAACCCTAACCATGACTTTAACCCTAACCCTAACCCTAACCCTAACCCTAACCCCTAACCCTAAATGTACCCACTAAACCTAACACTGACCCTGACCCTGACTCCTGACCCTGACCTTGACCCTGACCCTGACCCCTAACACTCAACACTAACCCTAACTCTCTAACCTAACCCTAACCCCTAACCCTAACCCTAACCCTATCCCTAACCCTAACTCCTAACCCCTAACCCTAACCCCTAACCCCTAACCCTAACCCTAACCATAACCATAACCCTAACCCTAACCCTAACCCTAACCCCAACCACAACCACAACCCCAACCCCAACCCTATTCCCAACCTAAACCTAACCCTAACCCTAACCCCTAACCCTAACCCTAACCCTAACCCTAACCCCAACCCCAACCCCAACCCTAACCCTATTCCCAACCCTAACCCTAACCTAACCCTAACCCTAACCCCTAACCCTAACCCTAACCCTAAACCCAACCCCAACCCCAACCCCAACCCTATTTTAATTTTTAATTTTAACCCTAAATTTAAATTAACCCTTTTATAACCTTTCCCTAACCCTAACCCCAACCCCAAACCCAACCCCAACCCCAACCCCAACACTTTGCCTAACTCTCTAACCCTAACCCTAACCCTAATTTTAGGCCTAACCCCTAACCCTAACCCCTAACCCTATCCCCTAACCCTAACCCTAACCCTCTAACCCTAACCCTAACCCACTAACCTAACCCTAACACTATCCCTAACCCTATTCCTCACCCCTAACCCCTAACCCTATCCCTGACAGCCCTGACCCTGACTCTGACAGCACTGAAACTGACCCTGACAGCCCTGGCCCTGGCTCTGGCAGCCCTGGCCTTGGCAGCCCTGGCCCTGGCCCTGGCGGCCCTGGTCCTGGCCTTGACCCCGGCCCTGGCCCTGACCCTTGACCCTAACCCTTGACCCCCTAACCCTAACCCTTACCCTAACACTAGCTCTAGCCCCTAGCCTTAGCCCGCTAGCCTTAGACCCCTTGCCCTAGCCCACTAGCCCTAGCCCTAGCCCCCTAGCCCCCTAGCTCCAGCCCTAGCCTCCAGCCCCAGCCCCAGCCCCAGCCCTATCCCTAGCCCTAGCTCTAACCCTAACCCTGACCCTGACCCTGACCCTGACCCTGACCCTAACCCTAACCCTAACCCCTAACCCTAATCCTAACCCTAACCCCTAACCCTAACCCTAACTGTGGCCCTAACCCTAACCCTAACCCTAACCCTAACCCCTAACCCTAACCCTAACCCTAACCTGAATTTAACTCCAACCCTAAGCCTAACACCACCTAACCCTAACCCTGACCATGACCCTGATCCTGACCCTGACCTGACCCCTAACCCTAACCCTAACCCTAACCCTAACCCTAACCCTCTAACCATACCATAACCCTCTAACCCTAACCCTAACCCTAAACCTAACTGTAACACTAACTCTAACCCTAACCCTAACCCTAAGCGTAACCCTACCCTAACCCTAACCTAACCCTAACCCTAACGCTAACTTATTCCTAACAGGAAAAATTTTCCAAAGAAGGAACATAAACGCAAAGCACTACTTTGTAAACTAAATCACATGTGTGTCACTCGCTCAGTTCGAATACAGGAAAACTGAAAAGTGATATATCACACTGTACAGCACAGGAACAAATTTCCAACAGAAGAACAGAAAGAAAAAGCAATACTTTGTAAAATAGATCACATTTTTGTGGCTCGCTCAATTAGGACTACAGGAAAACTGAAAAGTGATATATCGAACTTTACAACAAAGAAACAATTTTTCATCGAAAAGAACAGAAACGCAAAGCACAACTTTGTAAACTAATTCACATATGTGTCGCTTTTTTCAATTATTTTAACAGGAAAACTGAAAAGTGATATAACCCTAACCCTAACCCTAACCCTAACCCCGTCACCCTATCCCTAACCCTAATCCTAACCTAACCTGTAACCCTAACCCTACCCTTACCCTACCTAACCCTAACCCTAACCTTAACCCTTACCTAACCTAAATTTTTCCTAACAGGAACAAGTTTCCAACTAAAGTATATAATAAAGCACTAGTTTGTAAACTAAATCACATGTGTGTCACTCGCTCAATTAGGAGTACAGGAAAGCTGAAAAGTGAAATATCAAACTTTACACCAAAGAAACAAGTTTTCATCGAAAGAACAGAAACGCAAAGAACAACTTTGAAACTAATTCACATACGTGTCGCCTGTTCAATTATTATAACAGGAAAACTAAAAAGTGATATAACCCTAACCCTAACCCTAACCTAATCCTAACCCTAACTCCTAACCCTAACTTGTTCTTAACAGGAACAAGTTACCAACGAATGAACATAAACACAAAGAACTGCTTTGTAAACTAAATCATTTGTGTGTCACTTGTTCAATTAGCAATACAGGAAAGCTGAAATGTGATATATCGCACTGTACAGCACAGGAACAAGTTTCGAACGAAAGAAGAGAAAAGCAAAGGACTACTTTTAAACAGAATCACATGAGTGTTGCTCGCTCACTTAGGAATACAGGAAAACTGAAAAGTGTTATCTTGCACTGTACGGCATGGAAACAAGTTTCCATTGAAAGAACAGAAACACAAAGCACAACTTTGTAACCTAATTCACATACGTGTCGCCCATTCAATTATTATAACAGGAAAACTGAAAAGTGATATATCACACTGTACAGCACAGGAACAAGTTTAGAACGAAAGAACAGAAAAGCAAAGCACTACTTTGTAAACCAAATGACATGTGTGTTGTTAGCTCAATTGGGAATATAGGAAAACTGAAAATTGTTATCTCGTGCTGTATGGCACAGAAACAAGTTTCCATCGAAAGAACAGAAAAGCAAAGTACAACTTTGTAAACTAATTCACATATGTGTCGCCTGTTCAATTATTGTAACAGGAAAACTGAAAAGTTATATATCCCTAACCTAACCCTAACCCCTAACCTAACCCTCACCTAACCCTAACCCTAACCTGCACAATTAGGAATACAGGAAAACTAAAAAGTGATATCTCCCACTTTAGAGCAGAGAAAGAAGTTTCCAATAAAACAGAAACGCAAAGCACAACTTTGGAAACTAAATCACATGTGTGTCACCCGTTCAATTAGGAATACAGGAAAACTGAAAAGTGATATCTCCTGAGTCATCAGGCGGGGTAAAGAGGGAGCAGCCAATCAGGGTATTGACATGTCACTTAGGTGTGACCAGGGCTTATATAAACAGCGCCACTTCTGGGCCCTGGCGCTCTTCTCCCTCTCCTCCTCCCCCTCACCCTACCTGGGGCTTGCCCGCCCTGGTCTAGGCCGGCGGGACGCCGCGGTGTCCATCAGCTAATGCGAGTGCCGCCCGCGCCCATGAGGTGGCCGGCCCCGCTCTCCTCTCCTCCTTTCATCTATTGACTGGAATAAAGGCTTGTTGTGGAAGGACCCGTGTGCCCGCATCCGTTTCTGCCAGGAAACGATCACGCAGCTTCCAACACCCTGACAGACCTGGCCCTGACCCTGACAGGACTGGCCCTGGCCTTGAAAGCCCTGGCCCTGGCCCTGACAGCCCTGGCCCTGGCCCTGACAGCCCTGGCCCTGATCCTGACAGCCCTGGCCCTGACTCTGACAGCCCTGGCCCTGGCAGCCCTGGCCGTGGCCCTGATAGCCCTGACGGCCCTAGCCCTGACAGCACTTGGAGCCCTCTCCCTGGCCGTGGCCCTGGCAGCCCTGGCCCTGTCCCTGTCCCTTGACCCTTGACCCTAACCTTTGACCCCCTAACCGTAACCCCTAACCCTAACCCCTAACCCCTAACCCTAACCATAACCCTGACAGCCCTGACCCTGACCCTGACAGCACTGACCCTGACCCTGGCAGCCCTGGCCCTGGCTCTGGCAGCCCTGGCCCTGGACGTGCCCCTGGCCCTGACCCTGACCCTTGACCCTAACCCTTGACCCCCTAACCCTAACCCTAACCCCTAACACTAACCCTAGCCCTAACCACCTAGCCTTAGCCCACTAGCCCTAGCCCCCTTGCCCTAGCCCCCTAGCCCTAGCCCTAGCCCCCTAGCCCTAGCCTCCACACCCCCTACCACCTAGCCCCCCTAGCCCTAGGCCCTAGTCCTTGCCCTAGTCCTAGCCCCCAAGCACTAGCCCCCTAGCCCGAGCCCGAGCCCCCAGCAGCCCTAGCCCCCCAGCCCCTAGCCCCAGACCAGCCCCTATCCCGCTGGCCTCAGCTCTAGCCCTAGCTGCCTAGCCCTAGGCCCCTAGCACCAACCCTAGCCCCTAGCACTATCCCTACCCCCCTAGTCCCGTAGCCCCCAGCCCCTGGCCCCTAGCCCTAGCCCTAGACCCCTAGCCCTAGTCCTAGTCCTATCCCCAGCCCTAGCCCCTAGCCACTAGCCCTAGCCCTTAGGCCTAGCCCTAGCACCCTAGGCCCCCTAGCTCCAGCCCTAGCCTCCAGCCCCAGCCCCAGCCCCAGCCCTAGCCCTAGCCCTAGCCCTAACCCTAACCCTGACCCTGACCCTGACCCTGACCCTGACCCTAACCTCCTAACCCTAACCCTAACCCTAACTGTAACCCCCTAACCCTATCCCTAGCCCTAACCTAACCCTAACCCCTAACCCTATCCCTAACCCTAACCCTAACCCTAACCCCTAACCCTAACCATAACATTAATTCAAATTTAGAATTGGCTAAGGAGTTTCATTAAAGTTTTCATGTTATGGCTGAGACATTGCATCCTCGATTTGACATAACTAGAAAAGAAGCTAGAGATATTGTTACCCAATGTCAAAATTGTTGTCAGTTCTTACCTATGCCTCATGTTGGGATTAATCACAGAGGAATCCGTCCACTACAAGTGTGGCAGATGGATGTTACTCACATTTCATTTTTGGGTAAACTTCAATATTTGCATGTTTCTGTTGATACTTGCTCTGGAGTTGTGTTTGCTTCTCCCTGACTGAGAAAAGGCAGCCCATGTTATTCAACATTGCCTAGAGGCATGGAGTGCCTGGGAAAGCCCAAAATTCTAAAAACTGCCAATGGGCGGCCTATACTTCTCAAAATTTGGAAAGTTTTGTCATCCAATAAAGTGACCCATCTAACGGGTCTCCCATATAACCCTCAAAGTCAGGGTATTATTAAACATGCTCACGGCACCCTAAAATCCTACTTAATAAAACAAAAGGGAGAGTCCAGGAGGCTCTGCCCTCAGTGCCACGAGTGACCGTTTCCTTGGCACTCTTCACACTCAATTTTTTAAATTTGGACAGTCAAGGCCATTCGGCGGCTGATCGCCACTGCTTAGGGCCTAATAGGCCCAAGGAAATGATCAAATGGAAGGATGTCTGAACTGGTCAATGAAAAGGCCCGGATCCTATCTTAATAAGATCCAGGGGAGCTGTCTGTGTTTTCCCACAGGAAGAAAACAATCCATTCTGGGTACCGGAGAGCCTCACGCGAAAGCTGGTGACAGCTGAAGATGATCTTTCCACAGATACACCTGCTACCACTTGAAGAGTCAAGGGCGGCGAGGATGACCACTAATTCTACTCGAGTGTATTCATCACCCACAGATGGCTTATTACCCTGGGTTTCTTCTGCCTTTTCTTACTTTAAGATTGGGTGGGGGTTGGAATGTTTGGTGCAGCACTATGTTGGGGCTTACTGTTTTCACTCTGGTTGTTCTGCAAACTTAATACCCAACATAAATGTGGCTAGGTCGCGATCTCACAAACACTTGTGGCCTTGAAACAAGGAACATCTCCCAAAATTTGGTTATCCATGTTAAAAAATTAAAACAGACTGTGACACTCAGTCGATGTACCTCAGGGGTTTTACCCATTGCACTGAGTTGATGAGTGATCCAAATCAGTGTTGCCTTTGCCTAAGCGGCTATGGTACCTAGATAGGAGGATGACAGCCCTTGCACTCCCTGGAATTTTATTCCATTGCACGGGAATGGGTGTCACCTCCTTTTTTAATCTTCTCCCTTAGCCCCTGCACCCAGAGGACTTGTCTCCATTGCACCTGGTGGGGTAAGGAAGTAATCTAAAGCTCTTGATCGCTTACTCCCCAAAGAAGGAGCTCGCTTGATCGAGCTTAGGGCTCTCTTGTGCCACGCTTATAGGCTTTAAGGCAGTTTTCATTTATTAAAACAAAAGGGGGATGTGGAGAGCTGAGACTCAGACACCACTAGATGGTGTTGACATTCCACCCGCAAAGCTGTAAACAGCCTCCAGTACACATGCGCAAATTGTGTAAGCATGCTAAGCACGCTGGGCCTGAGTCATCAGACGGGGTAAAGAGTGAGCAGCCAATCAGGGTATTGACACGTCACTTAGGTGTGACCAGGGCTTATATAAACAGCGCCACATCGGGGCCCTCTCCTCTTCTCTCCTCTTTTCATCGAGTGACAGTAATAAAGTTTGTTGCGCGAGGATCCTTGTGTCTGCGTGCATTTCTGCCAGCGATACGATCACGCGGCTCCCAAAACCATTCACTCCTCATGATTTGATTCTTTTATTCATGCACTTACTCAGTTACTTAGTTATTTAGTTTTTGTTGTTGTTGTTGTTTTCTGGTTAGTTGAAACAAGGTTTCCCGAGAAAGGATACCATCTGCAAAGCAGGCTTCAAACCCAGGGATCTGCCTGCCTCTGCCTTCAGGGTGCTGGACCTAAAGGAATGTACCACCACACCCAGCTTGTCTTTCTTGTATTTCTCTAATTCCAGGAAGGCATCTTTTTCTTCTTCTGGTTTATATTCTTTATCGTATATTTAGTTCAATTTACAAAAGTCTCTCTCTCTCTCACCTCTGTGGTGTGTGTTTGAGAGAGAGAGAGAGAGGATCTCTGTGTGTGATGTGTGTCTTTCTATCTCTTCTACCCACCAACCCTTGCTTCACTGCCTAGAAAGAAACAAACAAGCAAACAAAAAGCATGAAAACAAAACAGCAGAAGCAGGCCTTCTCTTTGTTTCAAGACTAGACTGGTCTCCAGAGTGGGTGGCAGGGCAGCCACCCATATCTGGAGAGAAAAAAAAAAAAAAACATATAGGAACTAAAACAAAACAAAACAAAACAAACAAAAAAACCCAAAGCTTGTTCGTTTTTAATTTCTCGTTACCTTATTTAATTTTAAAATATAGCTAGCTCTCTGTCTCTCACAGACATACAGAGAGAGAGAGAGAGAGGTGATGTAGAGAGAGAGTTTGTCTCAAATAAATAAATAACTAGATAATAAATAACCGAACAAATAATAAACAAACAAACAAACAAATTCAGGGGCTGGAGAAGTGGCTCAGTTGTTGAGAGCACACGGTCTGCTCCTCTCAAGGTCCCATACTCAACTCCCAGTCCCTACATGGCAGCTCAGGACCTTCAGTTCCAGGTCTTCTGACACCCTCACATCAACACACATGAAATAAAGACCAATAAGTAAAAGAAAACTCAGAAAGAACTAGAGAAGTCTCCAAGAAGTGAGAAAAACTGTGCCGAGGCATCTACTCGGTATGAAAGACAGCCAATACACAGACACATTGTCTCAACAAACTTCTGTCAACCAAACAAGAAATGAAATTAAAACATAGGCCAGGCATGGTAGCGCATGATTGTCATCCCAGGTCTCGGGGAGTCAGAGAGAGGCAAGTGGATCTCTCTGAGTTCCAGGTCAGCCTGGTCTACAAAACCAAGGCTACCAAGGCTGGAAACAAACAAACAAACAAAGAAAACAAAAGCAGAAAAAAACAAAACAACCAGTAAACAAAAGAATGGATGAATGGATAAATAAGCAAAATAAACAAACACACACACACACACACAAAACACAATGAATTAGAGTCTGTGCTGGTAGTGGCAGTACAGGCCTGCACATTACCTATCTCTCCGAACAAATTCTAACTCTAAATGTGAAACTTACACACTGGGGCTGTAAGGATACTGGCAGGAAGACAGGCAGGTTGGCAGGCAAAACAAAAACACACAGAATATAAATAATACAGTCAAAATCAACCAAGAAATGAGGGCGGGGGGCTACGGCTGGGATACAAAGTAAATAACCTGTGATTAATATTTAAAAAACATAATAATAATATTTAAAAAAAAACCAACCAAGCAAGTACAATTCATCCAAAAGCTAGAGGGATAGACAAGAAGGCTGACAGCCAACTGATTCGGCACCATTTCACAGACCCAGGACTTGGGATCGGGGTCAGGAGAAAAAACAAAAAACAGAAAAAAAAGCAGAAGCAGTCTTTCTCTCTGTTTCAAGGCCAAACTGGTCTCCAGAGCTAGTGGCAGGATAGCCACTGCATGCAAAACAAAATCCCAATCCAGAAAGAAAAGGAAAGGAAAAAGAAGAGGAAGAGTTCAGTCCAGTCTCCAGAGTGAGTTCCAGCACTACACAGGGACACCATTTACTGCAAAGGAAAAGAAAACCAAACAAAACAGACTTACAGCACTTGGGGCCTCAGATGCCAGTCAGAGCGCATCCTATTCTCCAGAGTGAGTTCCAGACAACCCTATCTGAAGAGAAAAAGGAAACCTGAAAACCAAAAACAAAACAAGCTTGTTCGTTTTTAATTAGTTACCTTCTTTAATTTTAAAATATAGCTCTCTGTCTCTGTTTCTCTCTCTGTCTGTCTGTCTGTCTGTCTCTCTGTCTCTCACAGACATTCAGAGAGAGAGAGAGATTATGAAGAGAGAGCTTATCTCAAATAAGTAAATAACTAGATAATAAATAACTGAACAAGTAATAAATAAATAAATAAATTTGGGGCTCAGTGGTTGAGAGTACACACACCTAAAATAAAAAAGAACTAGAGATGTCTTCAAGGCATGAGAAAAACTGTGCTAAGGCATCTACTGGGTATGAAAGACAGCCCATACAGAGAGACATTATCGTCCAAAAATCTTGTGTCAACCAAACAAGAAATAAAAAAATAAAACATAGGCCGGGCATGCATGGTAGCACAAGCAAACAAACAAACAAACAAACTGAAAAACATATCGTCATGACAGGGCAAACCTAAGTCTGTAATAAACTGATGAATCATTCATGTTAATTTTAATTTTTATTATTTGTCATTAAAACATAAAATGAAAAATACAATTGATTGTGCTGGAACAACAACTAAGTACATGTAAAAAATAAAAAGTGTCTCTGACATATGTTGAGAAGAGAACAGAAAAGTGATATATCTGGCATAATACAGAACAATACATAAACGTATCCCCAAAGTAAGAAAAAGTTAAAGCACAGCGTTAGAACTAAGTACAGGAAAATATGTAACAGGGTTTCTGAACTAAGTTGAGAAGAAATCAGAAAAGTGATATATCTGGCATAGTACAGGAGAACACATAAAGGTATCAAAAAAAGTTAAGAACAAAAAGGCAAAGCACAGTGTTGTGAAGTAAGTACAAGAAAACATGTAACAATGTTACTGAACTAAGTGGAGAAGAAAAAAGAAAAGTAGTATAACTAGCTTAGTAGAGAAGAGCACATGAACGGGTTTCCCAGGTAAGAACAGACAGGCAAAGCTAAGCATTGTGAACTAAGTACAAGAAAGAAAGTAGAAAAGTGCTATATCTAGCGTAGTAGAGAAGAGCACATGAACATGCCTCCAAGGTAAGAACAGAAAGGACAGCACAGCGTTGTAAACTAAGTTCATGAAAACATTAAAAAGTTTTTCTAACCTATGTTGAGAAGAAAAGAAAAAGTGATATATCTGGCATAGTCCAGAACAACACATAAAAGTATGTCCAAGTTAACAACAGAAAGGCAAAGCACAGCATTGTGAACTAAGTACATGAAAACAGGTAACAATGTTATTGAACTAAGTTGAGAAGAAAACAGAACAGTGATATATCTAGGTAGTATAGAAAGCATATATACATATTTACATGATAAGAACCCAAAACAAAAACACAGCATTGAGAAGTACAGGAAAAACTGAAACAGTGTTTCTGAACTAAGATGAGAAGAAAACAGAACAATGATATATCTACCATAGTTGAGAAGAGCACATAAAGGTGTCTCCAAAGTAAGAAAAGACAGTGTTGTGAACTAAGTACAGGTTAGTATCTAGGTTTTTGTTGATTTTTTTGTTTTTGTTTTGTTTTTTTGTTTTTTTTTTTTTGTTAGTTGAAACAAGTTTTCCCGAGAAAGAATACCATGGGCAAAGCAGGATTAAAACCCAGGATCTGCCTGCCTCTGCCTTCTTCAGGGTGCTGGGCCTAAAGGAATGCACCACCACACCCAGCTTGGCTTCCTTGTATTTCTTAATTCCAGGAAGGCATTTTTTTTTCTTCTTCTGGTTTATATTCTTTGTTCTATATTTATTCTTTATCATATATTTAGTGCAATTTACAAAATATCTCTCTCTCACCTCTGTGGTATGTGTTTCAGAGAGAGAGAGAGAGAGAGATCTCTGTGTGTGATGTGTCTCTTTCTTTTTCATCTCCCCTCAACCCTTGCTTGACTGCATAGAATAAAACAAACAAGCAAAGAAAATGCATGAAAACAAAACAGGAGCATCAGCAACAGCAACAACAACAACAAAAGCAGAAGCAGGCCTTCTCTTTGTTTCAAGGCCAGACTGGTCTCCAGAGTGAGTGACAGGGCAGCCACCCCTATCTGGAGAGAAAAAATAAACTAAAACAAAACAAAACAAATCAAACAAACAGACACAAAACCAAAGCTTGTTTGTTTTTGATTTCTCATTCACTTATTTAATTTTAAAATATAGCTAGCTCTCTGTTTCTCAGAGACATACACACAGAGAGAGAGAGAGAGAGAGAGAGAGAGAGAGAGAGAGAGAGAGATGATGTGGAGAGTTTGTCTCAAATAAATAAATAAATAGATAATAAATAACCAAACAAATAATAAATGGATAAATAGATAGATAAATAAATAAATTTGGCTGCTGTAGAAGTGCCTCAGTGGTTAAGAGCAAATGGTCTGGTCTTCAAGATCCCACACTCAACTCCCAACACACACATGGCAGCTCAGGACCTTCAGTTCCAGGTCTTCTGACTGACCCTCATACCAACACAAGTGAAATAAAAACCAATAAGTAAACAAACTCAGAACAAGAAATAAATTAAAATATAGGGTGGGCATGTGAACATG
>JAEOAE010000849.1:0-23855 GCA_036365155.1 Meriones psammophilus
TGTAGTGCTTTGCGTTTATGTTCTTTCGTTGGAAACTTGTTAGGAACAAGTTAGGGTTAGGATTAGGGTTAGGGTTAGGGTTAGGTTAGGGTTAGGGTTAGGGTTAGGGTTAATGTAAGGGTTAGGGGCTTAGGCTTAGGGTTAGGGTTATATCATTTTCAGTTTTCCTGTTATAATAATTGAACGAAGCGACACGAATGTGTATTAGTTTACAAAGTAGTGCTTTGCGTTTATGTTCTTTCGTTGGAAACCTGTTCCTGTTAGGAACAAATTAGGGTTAGGTTTAGGGTTAGGGTTAGGGTAGGGTTGGGTTTAGGGTTAGGGTAGGGTTAGGGTTAGGGTTAGGGTTTGAGTTAGGAGTTAGGGTTAGGTTTACGGTTAGGGGTAGGGTTAGTGGCTTAGGGTTAGGGTTATGGTTATATCGCTTTTCAGTTTTCCTGAATTCCTAATTGAGCAAGCGACACACATGTGACTTAGTTTACAAAGTAGTGCTTAGCGTTTCTGTTCATCTGTTTCTGTGCTGTACAGTGTGATATATCAATTTTCAGTTTTCCTGTTATAATAATTGAATAGGCGACACAAATGTGAATTTGTTTACAAAGTTTTGCTTTGCGTTTCTGTTCTTTCAATGGAAACATGTTCCTGTGCTGTAGAGTTCGATATATCACTTTTCAGTTTTCCTGTTATAATAATTGTACGGGCGACCTGTATCTGAAATAGTTTACACAGTTGTGCTTTGCGTTTCTGTTCTTTCGATGAAATCTTGTTTCTTTGCTGCACATTTCGATCTATCGCATTTCAGTTTTCCTGTATTCCTAATTGAGCGAGTAACACACATGAGATTTAGTTTACAAAGTAGTGATTTGCGTTTCTGTTCTTCTGTTGGAAAGTTTTTTCTGTGCTGTACAGTGATATATATCACTTTTCAGTTTTCCTGTCATAATAATTGAACAGGCGACACAAATGTGAATTAGTTTACAAAGTTGTGCTTTGCCTTTCTGTTCTTCGATGAAAACTTCTTTCTTTGCCCGTACATTTCGATATATTGCTTTTCAGTTTTTCTGTATTCCTAATTGAGCGAGTGCACACATGTGATTTAGTTTACAAAGTAGTGCTTTGCGTTTTTGTTCTTTCATTGCAAACTTTTTCCTGTTAGTAACAAGTTAGGGT
Organism: Meriones psammophilus; assembly: GCA_036365155.1. Classification (NCBI taxonomy): domain Eukaryota; kingdom Metazoa; phylum Chordata; class Mammalia; order Rodentia; family Muridae; genus Meriones; species Meriones psammophilus. The sequence continues at coordinate 1,171 of JAEOAE010000849.1, forward strand.
TAGGGTTAGGTTTCGGGTTAGGGTTGGGTTAGGGTTGGGTTAGGGTTAGGGTAGGGTAGAGTTAGGGTTAGGGTTAGGCGTTAGGGTTAGGGTTAAGGTTAGGGTTAGGTTTAGGGTTAGGGTTAGGGTTAGGGTTAGGGTTAGGGTTAGGGTAGGGTTAGGTTTAGTGTTTGGGTTAGGGTTAGGGTTAGGGGTTAGGGGTTAGGGTTAGGGTTAGGGGTAGGGTTAGGGGCTTACGGGTAGGGTTAGGGTTAAATCACATTTCAGTTTTCCTGTTATAATATTTGAACAGGCTACACGTTTGTGAATTAGTTTTCAAAGTTGTACTTTGCGTTTCTGTTCTTTCGTTGAAAACTTGTGTCTTTGCAGTACATTTCGATATATCACTTTTCAGTTTTCCTGAATTCCTAATTGAGCATGTGACACACATGTGATTTAGTTTACAAAGTAGTGCTTTGCGTTTCTGTTCTTCTGTTGGAAACTTGTTTCCACATGATAATCTCCCTAGATGCTGAAAAAGCCTTTGACAAAATCCAACATCCATTCATGTTCAAAGTATTGGAGAGATCAGGGATACAAGGCACATATCTAAACATAGTAAAGGCGATATACAGCAAGCCTATAGCCAACATCAAACTGAACGGAGAGAACCTTAAAGCAATCCCACTGAAATCAGGGACAAGACAAGGCTCCCTACTCTCTGCATGTCTCTTCAACATAGTGCTGGAAGTCCTTGCTAGAGCAATAAGACAGTTGAAGGAGATCAGGGGATACAAATTGGAAAGGAAGAAGTCAAATTACCTGTATTCTTAATTGAAGCGGCGACACACATGTGATTTAGTTTACAAAGTAGTGCTTTGCGTTTCTGTTCTTCTGTTGGAAACTTGTTTCTGTGCTGTACAGTGTGATATATCACTTTTCAGTTTTCCTGTTATAATAATTGAACAGGTGACACTTTGCGTTTCTGTTCTTGAATTAGTTTACAAAGTTTTTGTTATAATGATTGAACGTTTCTGTTCTTTACAAAGTTGTGCTTTGCGTGTTCCTCTGCTGTACAGTTCAATATATGACTTTTCAGTTTTCCTGTTATAATAATTGAACAGGTGACACGTATGTGAATTAGTTTACAAAGTTGTGCTTTGCGTTTCTGTTCTTTCGATGGAAAGCGTGTACCTCTGCTGTACAGTTCGATATATGACTTTTCAGTTTTCCTGTTATAATATTTGAACAGGTGACACAAATGTGAATTAGTTTACAAAGTTGTGCTTTGCCTTTCTGTTCTTCGATGGAAACTTGTTTCTGTGCTGTAAAGTCTTGAGATAACATTTTCAGTTTTCCTGTATTCCTAATTGAGCGAGCGACACACATGTGATTCCGTTTAAAAGTAGTGCTTTGCTTTCCTGTTCTTTCATTGGAAACTTGTTCCTGTGCTGTACAGTCACGATATATCACTTTTCAGTTATCCTATATTCCTAATTGAGCGTAGTGGCACACATGTAATTTAATTTAAAAAGTAGTGCTTTGCGTTTATGTTCTTTCGTTGGAAACTTGTTCCTGTTCCTGTTAGGAACAAGTTAGCTTTAGGGTTAGGGTTACTGTTAGCGTTAGGGTAGGGTAGGGTTAGGGTTAGGGTTAGGGTTAGGGGGGTTAGGTTTAGGGTTAGTGTTAGGGTAAGTGGTTAGTGTTAGGGGTAGGGTTAGGGTTAGTGTTAGGGTTAGGGGTTAGGGTTAGGTTTAGGGTTAGGGTTAGGGTTAGGGTTAGGGGTTAGGGTTAGGGTTATGGTTAGGGTTAGGGTTATATCACTTTTCAGTTTTCCTGTTATACTAATTGAACAGGCGACACGTATGTGAATTAGTTTACAAAGTTGTGCTTTGCGTTTCTGTTCTTTCGATGGAAACTTGTTTCTGTGCAGTACAGTGCGAGAAAACATTTTTCAGTTTTCCTGTATTCCTAATGGAGCAAGCGACAGAAATGTGATTCCGTTTAAATGTAGTGCTTTGCTTTTCTGTTCTTTCGGTGGAAACTTGTTCCTGTGCCGTCCAGTGCATTATATCACTTTTCAGTTTTTCCTGTTATAATAATTGAACTGGCAATACGTATGTGAATTAGTTTACAAAGTTGTGCTTTTGTGTTTCTATTCTTTCAATGAAAACTTGTTTCTTTGCCATACATTTCGATATATCACTTTTCAGTTTTGCTGTATTCTTAATTGAGCGAGCAACACACATATGATTTAGTTTACAAAGTAGTGTTTTGCTTTTTCTTTTTTCGTTGAAACTTGTTCCTGTGCTGTACAGTGCGATATATCACTTTTCAGTTTCCTGTTATAATAATTGAAGGGCGACACGTATGAAAATTAGTTTACAAAGTGGTGCTATGTTTTTCTGTTCTTTCGATGGAAACTTGTTTCTGTGCAGTACAGTCTTGAGATAGCAGCTTTTCAGTTTTCTTGTATTCCTAATGGAGCAAGGGACACACATATGATTCCATTTTAAAATAGTGCTTTGCTTTTCTGTTCTTTCCTTGAAACTTGTTCCTGTGCTGTATGGTGCAATATATCACTTTTCAGTTTTCCTGTATTCCTAATTGAGAGAGCGACACACATGTGAATTAGTTTACAAAGTAGTGTTATGCTCTTCTGTTCTTTCATTGGAACCTTGTTCCTGTGGTGTACAGTGCATTATATCACTTTTCAGTTTTCCTGTTATAATAATTGAACAGGCGACACATATGTTAATTAGTTTTCAAAGTAGTGCTTTGCTCTTCTATTCTTTCATTGGAAATTTGTTCCTGTGCTGTACAGTGCGTTATATCACTTTTCAGTTTTCATGTTATAATAATTGAACAGGAGACACGTATGTGAATTAGTTTACAAAGTTGTGCTTTGCTTTTCTTTTCTTTCATTGGAAACTTGTGCCTGTGCTGTACAGTGCGATATATTACTTTTCAGTTTTCCTGTATTCCTAATTGAACGAGTGACACACATGTGATATAGTTTACAATGTAGTTCTTTGCATTTATGTTCTTTCATTGGAAACTTTTTCCTGTTATTAACAAGTTAGGGTTAGGGTTAGGTTTAGGATTAGGGTTAGGGTTAGGGTAGGGTTAAGGTTTGGGTTAGGGTTAAGGTTAGGGGTTAGGGTTAGGCTTAGGGTTAGGGTTAGGTGTTAGGGTTAGTGTTAGAGTTAGGGTTAGCGGGTTAGGATTAGGGTTAGGGTTAGGGTTAGGGTTAGGGTTATATCTCTTTTCAGTTTTACTGTTATAATAATTGAACAGGCGACACTTATGGGAATTAGTTTACAATGTTGTGCTTTGCGTTTCTGTTCTTTCGATGGAAACCTGTTTCTGTGCAGTACAGTGCGAGATAACACTTTTCAGTTTTCCTTTATTCCTAATGGAGCAATCGACACACATGTGATTCCGTTTAAAAGTAGTGCTTTGCTTTTCTCTTCTTTCATTGGAAACTTGTTCCTGTGCTGCACAGTGCAATATATCACTTTGCAGTTTTCTTGTATTTCTGATTGAGTGGCGCGACACATGTGATTTAGTTTACTAAGTAGTGCTTTGCTTTTCTGTTCTTTCGTTGGAAACTTGTTCTTGTGCTGCACAGTGCGATATATCACTTTTCAGTTTTCCTGTATTTATGATTGAGTGGTGACACACATGTGATTTAGTTTACAAAGTAGTGCTTTGTGTTTATGTTCTTTCGTTGGAAACGTGTTCCTGTTAGGAAATATTTAGCGTTAGGGTTAGGGTTATATCACTTTTCAGTTTTCCTGTTATAATAATTGAGCAGGCAACACGTATGTGAATTAGTTTACAAAGTTGTGCTTTGCGTTTCTGTTCTTTCGATGGAAACTTGTTTCTGTGCCTTACAGTGCGAGATAACCCTTTTCATTTTTCCTGTATTCTCATTTAGCAAAGCGATAAACATGTGATTCTGTTTAAAAGTAGTGCTTTACTTTTCTGTTTTTTTTGTTTGAAACTTGTTCCTGTGCTGTACAGTGCGATATATCACTTTTAATTTTTCCTATATTCCTAATTGAGCAAGCGACACACATGTGATTTAGTTTACAAAATAGTGCTTTGCGTTTCTGTTCTTCTGTTGTAAACTTGTTTTTGTGCTGTACAGTGTGATATATCACTTTTTAGTTTTCTTGTTATAATAATTGAATGGGCAACACTTATGTGAATTAGTTTACAAAGTTGTGCTTTGCGTTTCTGTTCTTTCGATGGAAACTTGTTTCTGTGCTGTACAGTGTGATATATCACTTTTCAGTTTTCCTGTTATAATAATTTAACGGAAGACATGGATGTGAATTATTTTACAAAGTTGTGCTTTGCGTTTCTGTTTTTTCGATGGAAACTTGTTTCTGTGCTGTACAGTGCGAGATAACACTTTTCAGTTTTCCTGTATTCCTAATTGTTCGAGCGACACACATGTGATTCCATTTAAATGTAGTGCTTTGCTTTTCTGTTCCTTCATTTGAAAATTTTTCCTGTGCTGTACAGTGTGTTATATCACTTTTCAGTTTTCCTGTATTCCTAATTGAGCAAGTGACACACATGTGACTTAGTTTACAAAGTAGTGCTTTGCGTTTATGTTCTTTCGTTGGAAACTTGTTCCTATTAGGAACAAATTAGTGTTAGTGTTAGGGTTAGGGTTAGCGTTAGGGTTAGTGGTTAGGATTAGTGTTAGGGTTAGTGTTAGGGGGTTAGGGTTAGGGTTATGGTTATGGTTAGGGTTAGGGTTATATCACTTTTCAGTTTTCCTGTTATAATAATTGAACAGGTGATATGTATGTGAATTAGTTTACATAGTTGTTCTTTGCTTTTTCTTCTTTCAATGGATACTTGTTTTTGTGCAGTACAGTGCGAGATAACACTTTTCAGTTTTCCTGTATTCCTAATTGATCAAGCGACACACATGTGATTCCGTTTAAATGTAGTGCTTTGCTTTTCTGTTCTTTCATTTGAAAATTGTTCCTGTGATGTACAGTGCGTTATATCACTTTTCAGTTTCCCTGTATTCCTAATTGAGCGAGTGACACACATGTGACTTAGTTTACAAAGTAGTGCTTTGCGTTTATGTTATTTTCTTGGTAACTTGTTCCTGTTAGGAACAAGTTAGTGTTAGGGTTAGGGTTAGTGGTTAGGATTAGGGTTAGGGTTAGGGTTAGGGGGTTAGTGTTATGGTTATGGTTAGTGTTAGGGTTATATCACTTTTCAGTTTTCCTGTTATAATAATTGAACAGGCGAAATGTATGTGAATTAGTTTAAAAAGTTCTGCATTGCATTTCTGTTCTTTTGATGGAAACTTGTTTCTGTGCCATACAGTGAGAGATGACACTTTTCAGTTTTCCTGTATTCCTAATTGAGCGAGTGACACACATGTGATTCCTTTTAAAAGTAGTGCTTTGCTTTTCTGTTCTTTCCTTGAAACTTGTTTCTGTGCTGTATGGTGCGATATATCACTTTTCTGTTTTCCTGTATTCCTATTTTTTGGCGACACACATGTGATTTAGTTTACAAAGTAGTGCTTTGCGTTTCTCTTCTTCTGTTGGAAACTTGTTTCTGTGCTGTACAGTGTGACATATCACTTTTCAGTTTTCCTGTTATAATAATTGAACAGGCGACACGTTTGTGAATTAGTTTACAAAGTTGTGCTTTGCGTTTCTGTTATTTCGATGGAAACTTGTTTCTTTGCCATACAGTGCGAGATAACACTTTTCAGTTTATCTGTATTTCTAATTGAGCGAGTGACACACATGTGATTTAGTTTACAAAGTAGTCCTTTGCGTTTATGTTTTTTTCGTTGGAAACTTGTTCCTGTTAGGAGCAATTTAGGGTTAGGGTTAGGGTTAGGGTTAGGTTTAGGGTTAGAGTTAGGGTAGGGTTAGGGTTAGGGTTAGGGTTAAAGTAATGTTTAGGGTTAGGGTTAGGGGTTAGGTTTAATGTTAGGGTCAGGGTTAGGGCTTTGGGGTTAGGGTTAGGGTTATGGTTAAGTTTAGGTTTATATTACTTTTCAGTTTTCCTGTTATAATAATTGAACAGGCGACATGTATGTGAATTAGTTTACAATGTTGTGCTTTGTGTTTCTGTTCTTTCGATGAAAACTTGTTTCTTTGCCGTACAGTTCAATATATCACTTTTCAGTTTTTCTGTATTCCTCATTGAGCGAGCGACACACATGTGATTCCGTTTAAAAGTCGTGCTTTGCTCTTCTGTTCTTTTGTTGGAAACTTGTTCCTCTGCTGTACAGTGCGATATATCACTATTCAGTTTTCCTGTATTCCTAATTGAGCAAGCGACACACATGTGATTTAGTTTACAAAGTATTGCTTTGCGTTTCTGTTCTTCTGTTTGAAACTTGTTTCTGTGCTGTACAGTGTGATATATCACTGTTTAGTTTTCCTGTTATAATACCTTGAAAGGGCAACACGTATGTGAATTAGTTTACAAAGTTGTGCTTTGCATTTCTGTTCTTTATTTTTTTTTTTTTTTTTTTTTTTTTTTAACCATGTTTATAGCAGCTTTATTTGTAATAGCCAGAACCTGGAAACAACCCAGATGTCCATCAACATAGGAGTGGGTATAGAAATTGTGGTATTTTTATACAATGGAATACTACTCAGCAATCAAAAAGGTGGAAATCATGAAATTTGCAGGCAAATGGTTTGATCTAGAAAAGATCATTCTGAGTGAAATAACTCACATTTTTTAATGTTTCATATTTTTAAAAATTAATCTACCTTATGCAGTCACTGGCTACAACCATTCAATACTTTTGAGATGTGTTCTCATTTTAACATTTCATTCTCTAATTTATCCCTTAATTGAATCCAATTTACAAGTCAGATTGAAAACAATTTTCCCGAAGCCTGCCTCTAGCATTCTTATCTCATTATCGTACCTATTTTACATGCTGTCACTACAATTTTTTCTCAAAGCCTAACTCTGTCATGTTAATATTTATTAATACATGCAGATCATCATGAAAATCTGAGTAGGTGAAATACATATTTTCATATTCCACTAATAATATTATTTTACTTCATATATATTTACTGAAATATAGATACACATGTTTGCATGATATATATATATATATATATATATATATATATATATATATATATATATCTTGTCACAATGCCATGTAATTATGAGTACACTGGGCAGTGTTCTAAAGTACTCAAATTTTAAGTTCTGAAACTAAGTTGGATATAACTTTACCATTCTGTGTAACAACTCCAAGTATGAAATTATAGTATTGGAGTATCCATGGCTCACTGTAAGAGGGTCAGAGCATAGTAGTATTATCTATGTGTTTGATATCAACATCCAAAAATGGAAAGCTATGCTTCTGATTGGTTGTGTTTCTATTCATTCACTTAACTCACATTTATTAAAATTTGACAGTGAATAATGTCAATATTTTAACCTTACCAAGTAAAATATTTTAAAAATCTTCTGGAACTTATTAGAAGATCATAATATGCTACATAGAAAATTTTAGATGACAATGTGGGTTTTGCATTTTAGTCTGTTATATGATGGTTTATATTTATTGAATTTTATACATTGAATTATCCTAAATTTCTCAGATGAAGCCTAGTTGATCATGATGGTTGATGTTTTTGATGTGTTTCTGGATTTTTTTTTTTTTTATATTTTATCTTTTTTTTTTTCAATGCAGTTTATTCAGGAACCTTGAACAATCATCTGACCCTGGGAAAGCAAGCCTACTTTGAATAGTCTCTGGGTAGCGAACCTCAGCATGCCACGTGGGCAATGCAGATAGGTCCACATACATGGAAGCAAGCCAGATCCTCAGCCTTATCCAAATGTGGAGTTGTTTGTGACAGAGAGCACTCACCATCAGGAAGGTGGAAAGCGGAAACCAGCTCCATCTTTCAGGCGCGGTATTACACAGCTCTCTACAGTGCCCCATTTTTTGTTTTGGGCGCATCAGGCAAGAGTAGAGGTCTGATCTCTGATATTAGAAATAAATTGGGACTTTGTACTGATGTTCATTTAGGTGTCATCCACCCAAAGAGCATCAGACCCTCCCGAAACCTTTTTCTCAGAGGCGGGACCTGGGGCATCAACCCGCATGCAATCAGACATGCTCTTCTCTGGGTCCAAGGCTGCTGACCCTGAGTGCAGTGTAGCTTTGCATCCTGGCGTAACATTTTGGCTTTTTATGGTAGCCAACCATGCTTGGGGAGAATGTCCTGCTTCAATGGCTGTAAAGGCCTGAATGGTCATGGCTGCATTACGCTGTTGTGAGACTCTAATCTTGCATATATACCACAGGCAAACCAAGGTGACCAACACCAGAAGGCCTGCTAACGCTCCCATGCCCGCACATTCCTTCAGATGATTTATGGCTGCAGCAATTCATGATGATAATCCTGTGGCTAGTCCTGCGTCCACTCTGGTAGAATTTACCATGACAATGGCCACTCTCAGCTGCTCCATCGTAGTATCAATTCTCAGTCCAATTACCTAAAATATAGCTTGACAATTGTTTAGACAGATTTGCAGCACAGGGAAAATTCTCATGTTGTATGCTAGTGACACACAGTCCAGCATACTTTCATTGACAGCCAAGTTGAGCGATTTGCCATAGGGTATCAATTTGCTCCTGCGAGGTCAAACCTCTGATTGAACACCATCAAACCTCCTTTTAGTTGAGCATTAATTCCTTTTTATACATCTAAGGCATGAGCTACCTTGGCTAAAACGTTATTCAGAGTCTGAGCAGTCTGCCCAGTAGGACTCATGGCTAATGTCGTGGTGGTAGCTCCAACAGCCGCCAATGAGATGGTAGTAACAATGGCAGCTGTAATTCCAAGATCCCTTTTCTGTCTGAAGGTAGTCATAGCGTGAGGGCATCAATGGGCACAGGCACCCAGCGAGGCATGTGAGTAACCAGCTAGTAAATTTACTAGCATTACAGCATTGGGCAAAAAAGCAAGTATCATTACCACAATTACTTGGCTCTATCTGGCTAATAATGAATAAAAATAGGGGATGTTAACAAAAAACAGGTGTGGGCTTGTAGGAAATATTATGAGAAGCCTTAACCCCCTCGTTGGAACATCCTGCATTGGTTCTAGAACTAGCAGTGGTGGTGTCCAAGGTCTGAGTAGGTTCAGGAGACCATTGCCCCCAGGGGCGAGACGTGCTCCATGTAAATTGACTAACTCCATGTTTTCTTCCACTTTTGAAAGTCATTTAAGGTTCTTAAATTATTATTTTTTCCTTTTTTAAAATTTTTCATCAATTACACTTTATTCACTTTGCATCCCCCCATAAGCCCCTCCCTCCCCTCACAATCCCACCCTCCCTCCTTCCTCTGCATGCATGCCACTCCCCAAGTCCACTGATAGGGGAGGTTCTCCTCTCCTTTCTTATCCTAGTCCATCAGTTCACATCAAAAGTGGCTGCATTGTCCTCTACTATGGCCTGGTAAGGTTGCTCCCCCTCAGGAGGAGGTGACTAAAGAGCAGGCCAGTCAGTTCATGTCAGAGGCAGCCCCTCTTCTCATTACTATGTAACCCAATTGGACTCTGAACTGCCCTGGGCTACATCTTTGCAGGGGTTCTGGGTTATCTCTATGAATAGTCCTTGGTTGGAGTATGAGTCTCTGGGAAGTTCCTGTGTTCAAATTTTTTTGTTCTTTTGCTCTCCTTGTGGAGACCCTGTCCTCTCAGCTCTTACTCTTTCCCAGTTCTTACATAAAATTCCATTTACTCTGCCCAACAGTTGCCCATCAGGCTTAGCTTCTGCTTTGATAATCTGTAGGGCAGAGGCTTTCAAAGACCCTTTGTTGTAGGTTCCTAGGTTGTTTCCTGTATTCTTCTTCTTCTGATGTCCATCCTCTTTGCCTTTCGGATGGGGATTAGACATTTTAGTTACGGTCCTCTCTCTTGCTTAGCAGAACTCCAACAGCACAGGCTCTAAGAGCAACAATCAATAAATGGGACCTCATGAAACTGAAAAGCTTCTGCAATACAAAGGACACTGTCATCAAAACAAAGCGATCTCCTACAGATTGGGAAAGAATCTTCACCAACCCTTTATCTGACAGAGGACTCATATCAAGTATATATAAAGAACTAAACAAGCTGAAAAGCAGCAAACCAAGTAACCCACTTAAAACATGGGGAACAGAGCTAAACAGAGAATTCTCTGTAGAGGAATACCGAATGGCAGAGAAGCAGTTAAAGAAATGCTCAACCTCACTAGCCATTAGGGAAATGCAAATCAAAACAACCCTGAGATTTCACGTTACACCCATGAGAATGGCCAAGATCAAAAACTCAAGTGACAACACATACTAGAGTGGTTGTGGAGAAAGAGGAACCCTTCTCCACTGCTGGTGGGAATGTAAACTGGTACAACCACTCTGGAAATCAATCTGGCATTTTCTCAGACAACTAGGAATAGTGCTTCCCCAAGATCCAGCCATACCACTCCTAGGCATATATCCAAAAGAGGCTCAAGCACACAAAAAGGAAATTTGCTCAACCATGTTCATAGTAGCTTTATTTGTAATAGCCAGAAGCTGGAAACAACCCAGATGCCCCTCAACTGAAGAATGGATGCAGAAAATGTGGTACATCTACACAATGGAATATTACTCAGCAATGAAAAATGAGGAAATCATGAAATTTGCAGGTAAATGGTGGGATCTGGAAAGGATCATCCTGAGTGAGTTGTCCCAGAAGCAAAAACACACATGGTATATACTCACTCATATAGACATACAAAATAGGAGAAACCCACTAACACCTGTGCATCTAAAGAAACTAAGTGTTTCTATTCTTTCGATGGAAACTTGTTTCTCTGCCTTACAGTGCGAGATAACACTTTTCAGTTTTCCTGTATTCCTAATTGAGCGGCGACACACATGTGATTCCGTTTAAAAGTAGTGCTTTGCTTTTCTGTTCTTTTCGTTGGAAACTTGTTCCTGTGCTGTATGGTGCGTTATATCACTTTTCAGTTTTCCTGTATTCCTAATTGAGCGAGTGACACACATGTGATTTAGTTTACAAAGTAGTGCTTTGCCTTTATGTTCTTTCGTTGGAAACTTGTTCCTGTTAGGAACAAGTTAGGTTTAGGGTTAGGGTTAGGTTTAGGGTTAGGGTTAGGGTAGGGTTAGGGTTAGGGTTAAGGATTAGGGTTAGTGTTAGGGTTAGAATTAGGGTTACAGGGTTAGGGTTAGGGTTAGGGTAGCGTTATGGTTAGGGTTAGGGTTAGAGTTAGGGTTAGGGTTAGGGGTTAGGGTTAGTGTTAGGGTTAGGGTTAGGGTTTGTGGTTAGGGTTAGGGTTAGGGTTAGGGTTAGGGTTATATCAATTTTCATTTTTCCTGTTATAATAATTGAACAGGCGACACATATGTGAATTAGTTTACAAAGTTGTGCTTTGACTTTCTGTTCTTTCGATGGAAACTTGTTTCTCTGCCTTACAGTGCGAGATAACACTTTTCAGTTTTCCTGTATTCCTATTTTTGAGCGACACAAATGTGATTTAGTTTACAAAATAGTGCTTTGCTTTTCTGTTCTTTCGTTTGAAACTTGTTCTTGTGCTGTACAATGCGATATATCACTTTTCAGTTTTCCTGTATTCCCAATTTTTGAGCGACACACATGTGATTTAGTTTATAAAGTAGTGCTTTGTGTTTCTATTCTTTCATTTGAAACTTGTTCCTGTTAGGAACAAGTTAGGGTTAGGGTTAGAGTTAGGGTTAGGGTTAGGGTTAGGGGTTAGGGTTAGGGTTAGGGTTAGAGTTAGGGGCTTAGTGTGAGGATTAGGGTTATATCACTTTTCAGTTTTCCTGTTATAATAATTGAACAAGCGACACGAATGTGAATTATTTTAGAAAGTTGTGCTTTGCGTTTCTGTTCTTTTGATGAAAAATTGTTTCTTTGCTGTACATTTCGATTTATGGCTTTTCAGTTTCCCTGTATTCCTAATTGAGTGAGCGACACACATGTGATTTAGTTTACAAAGTAGTGCTTTGCGTTTCTGTTCTTCTGCTGGAAACTTGTTTCAGTGCTGTATAGTGTGATATATCACTTTTCAGTTTTATTGTTATAATAATTGAACAGGAGACACGTATGTGAATTAGTTTACAAAGTTGTGCTTTTCGTTTCTGTTCTTTCAAAGGAAGCAGGTTCCTGTGCTGTACAGTTCGATATATCACTTTTCAGTTTTCCTGTTATAATAATTGAACGGGCGACATGTATGTGAATTAGTTTAAAAAGTTGTGCTTTGCGTTTCTCTTCTTTCGATGGAAACTTGTTTCTGTGATATAAAGTGCGAGATAAGACTTTTCAGTTTTCCTGTATTCCTAATTGAGCGAGTGACACACATGTGATTCCATTTAAAAGTAGTGCTTTGCGTGTCTGTTCTTTCGTTCGAAACATGTTCCTGTGCTGTACAGTGTCTTATATCACTTTTTTTGTATTTTTAAAATTTTCTTTTTATTTATTTATTTTTTTTTAGGTTTAATACCTATTGTTTCTTTTTTTTTTTTTTTTTTTTTTTTTTCAATGCAGTTATTTTCAGGAACCTTGAACAATCATCTGACCCTGGGGAAAGCCAGCCCACAGCTTAAATAGCCACTGGGTAGCCAGCCAAGGCATGTCACGTGGGCAATGCAGATAGATCCACATACATGGAAGCAAGCCAGATCCTCAGCCTTAGCCAAATGTGGAATTTTTCGTGACAGAGAGCACTCACCATCCGGAAGGTGGAAGGCGGAAACCAGCTCCATCTTTAAGGCATAGCATTCCGCAGCTCTCTACATTTCCCCCTTTTTGTTTTTGACGCATCAGGCAAGAGTAGAGGTCTGATCTCTGATGTTAGAAATAAATTGGGACTTTGTACCGATGTTCATTTAGGTGTCATCCACCCAAGAGCATCAGACCCGTCCGATAACTTTTTCTCAGAGGCGGGACCTGGGGCATCAACCCGCATGCAATCAGACATGCTCTTCTGTGGGTCCAAAGCGGCTGACCCTGAGTGCAGTGCTTAGCTTTGCATCCTGGCGTAACATTTTAGCTTTTATGGTAGCCAACCATGCTTGGGGAGAATGTCCTGCTTCAATGGCTGTAAAGGCCTGAATGATCATGGCTGCATCACACTGTTGTAAGACTCTAATCTTGCATATATACCACAGGCAAACCAAGGAGACTAACACCAGAAGGCCTGCTAAGCGCTCCCATGTCCGCCCATTCCTTCAGATGATTCATGGCTGCAGCAATCCATGATGATAATCCTGTGGCTAGTCCTGTGTCCACTCTGGTAGAATTTACTGTGACAATGGCCACTCTCAGCTGCTCCATCGTAGTATCAAATTCTCAGTCCAATTACCTACAATATAGCTCGACAATTGTTTAGACAGATTTGCAGCACAGGAAAAATTCTCATGTTATATGCTAGTGACTCCAAGTCCAGCATATTTTCATTGACACCTAAGTTGAGTGTTTTGCCATAGGGTATCAATTTGCTCCTGCATGAGGTCAATCCTCTGATTGAACACCATCAAGGTTCCTTTTAGATATATCACTTTTAAGTTTTCCTGTATTCCTAATTAAGGGAGCGACACACATGTGATTTAGTTTACAAAGTAGTGCTTTGTAGGAACAAGTTAGGGTTAGGGTTAGGGTTTTTAGGGTTAGGGTTAGGGTTAGGGTTAGGGTTAGGGTTAGGGTTAGGGTTAGGGTTAAGTTTAGGGTTAGGGTAGGGTTAGGGTTAGGGTTAGGGTTAGGGTTATATCACTTTTCAGTTTTCCTGTTATAATAAATGAACAGCGATACTTATGTGAATTAGTTTACAATGTTGTGCTTTGCGTTTCTGTTCTTTCGTTGGAAAATTGTTCCTGTGCTGTACAATGCGTTATAGCACTTTTCAGTTTTCCTGTTATAATAATTGAAGAGGCGACATGTATGGGAATTATGTATTGTGCTTTGCGTTTCTGTTCTTTTCGTTGGAAAATTGTTTCTGTGCTGATAACAATTTCCAGTTTTCCTGCGTTATAGCACTTTACAGTTTTCCTGTTTAACTTGTTCCTTGAAGTGAGTTATGCTTTTCAGTTTTCCTGTTATAATAAATGTACTTATGTGATTTAGTTTACAATGTTGTGCTTTTGCTTTGTTCTGTTCTTTGTTGGAAAATTGTTCCTGTGTACAAACGTTTGCACTTTTCAGTTTTCCTGTTATAATAATTGGGCGATATGTATGGAATTATGTATTTGTTTGCTGTTGCGTTTCTGTTCTTTCGGTGGAAAATTGTTTCTGTGCCATACCGTGCTAGATAACACTTTCCAGTTTTCCTGTATTCCTAATTGACCAAGAGAAACACATGTGATTTAGTTTACAAAGTAGTGCTTTGCTTTTCTATTCTTTCGTTTGAAACTTGTTCCTGTGCTGTACAGTGAGTTATGACACTTTTCAGTTTTCCTGTTATAATAAATGAACAGGCGACACGTATGTGAATTAGTTTACAAAGTAGTGCTTTGGTTTTCTGTTCTTTGTTTGGAAACTTGTTCCTGTACAGTGCGATATATCACTTTTCAGTTTTCCTGTATTCCTAATTGAGTGAGCAACACACATGTGATTTAGTTTACAAAGTAGTGCTTTGATTTTCTCTTCTGTCTTTGGAAATTTGTTCCTGTGCTGTAGAGTGCAATATATCACATTTCAGTTTTCGTGTATTCCTAATTGAGCGAGCCACACACATGTGATTTAGTTTACAAAGTACTGCTTTGCTTTTCTGTTCTTTGTTTGGAAACTTGTTCCTGTACAGTACAATATATCACTTTTCAGTTTATCTGTATTCCTAATTGAGCTAGTGACACATATGTGATTATTTTACAAAGTAGTGCTATGCGTTTATGTTCTTTCGTTGGAAACTTGTTCCTGTTAGGAACAATTTAGCGTTAGGTTTAGGGGTAGGGTTCGGGTTAGGGTTAGGGTTAGGGTTAGGGTTAAGGTTTGTGTTAGGGTTAGGGTTAGGGATTTAGGTTTACGATTAGGGTTATAGTTAGGGTTATATCACTTTTTTATTTTTTCTGTTTTAATAAATGAACAGGCGACATTTATGTGAAATAGTTTACAAAGTTGGGCTTTGCGTTTCTGTACTATTGATGAAAACTTGTGTCTTTGCCTTAAAGTTCGATATATCACTTTTCCGTTTTCCTGTATTCCTAATTGAGCGAGCGACACACATGTGATTTAGTTTACAAAGTAGTTCTTCGCTTTTCTGTTCTTTCCTTCGAATGTTGTTCCTGTAATGTACAGTGAGATATATCACTTTTCAGTTTTCCTGTATTCCTAATTGAGCGAGTGACACACATGTGATTTAGTTTACAAAGTAGTGCTTTGCTTTTCTGTTCTTTCGTTGGAAACTTGTTCCTGTGCTGTACAGTGCGTTATATCACTTTTCATTTTTCCTGTTATAATAATTGAAGAGGTGACACGTATGTGAATTAGTTCACAAAGTAGTCCTTTGCTTTTCTGTTCTTTGTTTGGAAACTTATTGCTGTGCTTTATAATGCGATATATCACTTTTCAGTTTTCCTGTATTCATAATTGAGTGAGAAACATACATGTGAATTAGTTTACAAAGTAGTGCTTTGCTTTTCTGTTTCTTTCGTTGGAAACTTGTTCCTATGCTTTATAGTGCGATATATCACTTTTCAGTTTTCCTGTTATAATAATTGAGCGGGCAACACATATGTGAATTATTTTACAAAGTTGTTCTTTGCGTTTCTTTTCCTTCGATGGAAACTTGTTTCTGTGCTGTACAGTGCGATATATCACTTTTCAGTTTTCCTGTATTCCTAATGGAGCGAGCCACACACATGTGATATAGTTTAGAAATTAGTGCTTTGCTTTTCTGTTCTTTTTTTTTGAAACTTGTTCCTCTGCTGTACAGTGCGATATATCACTTTTAAGTTTTCTTGTATTCCTAATTGAGCGGTCAACACACATGTGATTTAGTTTACAATGCAGTGCTTTGTAGGAATAAGTTAGGGTTAGGGTTAGGGTTATGGTTAGGGTAGGTTAAAGTTAGGGTTAGGTTTAGGGTTAGTGTTTGGTTAGGGTTATATCACTTTTCAGTTTTCCTGTTACAATAATTGAACACAGGTGGTTTATTAGTTTACAAAGTAAACTTTGTAAACTTCTTTTCTGTTCTTTTCGTTGGAAACTGTTTCTGACTTAAGTTTTATATCAATTTTCAGTTTTCCTGTATTCCTAATAATTTAGCAACACACATGTGATTCTGTTTACCAACCAGTGCTTTGCTTTTCTTTTCTTGTGGAAAGTTTAAAAAGTGATTGTAAACTTTGCAGTTTTTCTGTTCTTTTTTCGTTTGGAAAACATTTGATTTAGTTTGTACATTTTGCGTTTATGTTCTTTCTTTTCATTTTGTTCCTGTTATAATAATTGAAGAGGTGATTACTGTAGGGTTAGGGTTGTTATTAGTAGGCTTAGGGGTTAGCGTTAGGGTTAGGGTTAGGGGTTAGGGTTGGGGTTGGGTTCGGGTTAGGGTTAGGTTATATCACTTTTCACTTTTCCTGTTATAATAATTGAACAGGCGACATGTTTTCTAGTTTGTAACTGCGTTTCTGTTCTTTCAATGGAAACTTGTTTCTGTGCTTTATACAATGCGATATATCACTTTTCAGTTTTCCTGTATTCATAATTGAGTGCAAACATACATGTGAATTAGTTTACAAAGTAGTGCTTTGCTTTTCTGTTCTTTCGTTGGAAACTTGTTCCTATGCTTTATAGTGCGATATATCACTTTTCAGTTTTCCTGTTATAATAATTGAGCGTGGGTGACACATATGTGAATTATTTTACAAAGTTGTTCTTTGCGTTTCTTTTCCTTCGATGGAAACTTGTTTCTGTTGTACAGTCGATATATCACTTTTCAGTTTTCCTGTATTCCTAATGGAGCGAGCCATACACATGTGATATAGTTTAGAAATTAGTGCTTTGCTTTTCTGTTCTTTCGTTCGAAACTTGTTCCTCTGCTGTACAGTGTGATATATCACTTTTAAGTTTTCTTGTATTCCTAATTGAGCGGTCAACACACATGTGATTTAGTTTACAATGCAGTGCTTTGTAGGAACAAGTTAGGGTTAGGGTTAGGGTTATGGTTAGGGTAGGGTTAAAGTTAGGGTTAGGTTTAGGGTTAGTGTTTGGTTAGGGTTATATCACTTTTCAGTTTTCCTGTTACAATAATTGAACAGGCGACACATATGTGAATTAGTTTACAAAGTAAACTTTGTAAACTGCTTTTCTGTTCTTTCGTTGGAAACTTGTTTCTCTGACATAGAGTTCGATATATCAATTTTCAGTTTTCCTGTATTCCTAATTGAGCGAGCAACACACATGTGATTCTGTTTACCAACCAGTGCTTTGCTTTTCTCTTCTTCCGCTGGAAACTTGTTCCTGTGCTGTATAGTGTGATATGCCACTTTTCAGTTTTCCTCTATTCCTAATTGAGCGATTGACACACATTTGATTTAGTTTACAAAGTATTGCTTTGCGTTTATGTTCTTTCTTTGGAAATTTGTTCCTGTTAGGAAGAATTTAGGGTTCTGATTACTGTAGGGTTAGGGTTAGGGTTAGTGTTAGGGTTAGGCTTAGGGGTTAGCGTTAGGGTTAGGGTTAGGGGGTTAGGGTTAGGGGGTTAAGGTTCAGGTTAGGGTTAGGGTTATATCACTTTTCACTTTTCCTGTTATAATAATTGAACAGGCGACATGTATGTGAAATAGTTTACAAGTAGTGCTTTGCGTTTCTGTTCTTTCAATGGAAACTTGTTTCTGTGACATACAGTGCGAGATAACACTTTTCAGTTTTCCTGTATTCCTAATTTAGCAAGCGACACAAATGTGATTCCGTTTAAAAGTAGTTCTTGACTTTTCTGTTCTCATGTTGAAACATGTTCTTGTGCTGTACAGTGCGATATATCACTTTTGACACACATGTGATTTAGTTTACTAAGTAGTTTTTTTCCTGTATTCCTCATTGACAGCGTGTGACACACATGTGATTTAGTTTACAGCGTAATGCTTTGCGTTTTTGTTCATTCTTTGGAAACTTGTTCCTGTTAGGAACAAGTTAGGGTTAGGGTTAGTCTAGGGTTAGGGTTAGGGTTAGGGTTAGGCTTTGGGGTTACTGGTTAGGGTTAGGGTTAGGGTTAGGGGGTTAGGGTTAGGGGTTAAGGTTAGGGTTAGAGTTAGGGTTATATCACTTTTCAGTTTTCCTTTTATAATAATTGAGCAGCGACACTTATGTGAATTAGTTTACAAGTAGTTTGCGTGTCTATTCTTTCAATGGAAACTTGTTTCTGTGACATACCGTGCGAGATAACACTTTTTCAGTTTTCCTGTATTCCTAATTGAGCAAGCGACACAAATGTGATTCCGTTTAAAAGTAGTTCTTGACTTTTCTGTTCTCATGTTCGAAACATGTTCTTGTGCTGTACAGTGCGATATATCACTTTTCAGTTTTCCTGTATTCCTCATTGAGTGTGTGACACACATGTGATTTAGTTTACTAAGTAGTGTGTTACTTTTCTATTCTTTTGTTGGAAACTTGTTTCTTTGCCGTACAGTTCGATATATCACTTTTCAGTTTTCCTGTATTGCTCATTGAGCGTGTGACACACATGAGATTTAGTTTACAAAGTAGTGCTTTTCTTTTCTGTTCTTTCGTTGAAAACTTGTTCCTGTGCTGTACAGTGCGTTATATTACATTTCAGTTTTCCTGTTATAATAATTGAACAGGCGACATGTATGTGAATTAGTTTACAAGTAGTGCTTTGCGTTTCTGTTCTTTCAATGGAAACTTGTTTCTGTGACATACAGTCTGAGATAACACTTTTCAGTTTTCCTGTATTCCTAATTGAGCGAGCGACACAAATGTGATTCTGTTTAAAAGTAGTTCTTGGCTTTTCTGTTCTTATGTTCGAAACATGTTCTTGTGCTGTACAGTGCGATATATCACTTTTTAGTTTTCTTGTATTCCTCATTGTGCGTGTGACACACATGAGATTTAGTTTACAAAGTAGTGCTTTACTTTTCTATTCTTTCATTGGAAACTTCTTTCTTTTCCATTACAATTGATATATCACTTTTCAGTTTTCCTGTATTCCTAAATGAGCGAGCGACACACATGTGCTTCAGTTTACAAAGTAGTGCATTGCTTTTCTTTTCTTGTGTTGGAAACTTGTTTCTGTGCTGTACAGTGCGATATATCACTTTTCAGTTTTCCTGTATTCCTGATTGAGCAAGCGACACACATGTGATCCTGTTTACAAAGTACTGCTTTGTTTTTATGTTCTTTCATTTGAAACTTGTTCCTGTGCTGTACAGTGCGATATATCACTTTTCAGGTTTCCTGTATTCCTAATTAAGTAAGTGACACACATGTGATTTATTTCCAATTATTGCTTTGAGGTTATGTTCTTTCGATGGAAACTTGTTCCTGTTAGGAACAAGTTAGAGTTATTGTTAGGGTTAGGGTTAGGTTTAGGTTTAGGGTTAGGGTATGTTTACGGTTAGGGTTAGGGTTAGGGTTAAGGTTAGGGGTTACGGTTAGCCTTAGGGTTAGGGGTTAGATTTAGGGGTTAGGGTTAGGGTTAGGGTTAGGGTTATATCACTTTTCAGTTTCCCTGTTACAATAATTGCACAGGCGACACGTATTTGAATTAGTTTACAAAGTTGTGCTTTGTGTTTCTGTTCTTTCGATGAAAACGTGTTTCTGTGCTGTACAGTGTGAGATAACACTTTTCAGTTTTCCTATATTCCTAATTGAGCAAGCGACACACAGGTGATTTAGTTTACAAAGTAGTGCTTTGCTTTTCTATTCTTTTTTGGAAACTTGTTCCTGTGCTGTAGAGTGCGGTATATCACTTTTCAGGTTTCCTGTATTCCTAATTGAGCGGCGACATTCATGTGATTTAGTTTACAATGTAGTGGTTTGCCTTTCTGTTCTTCTGTTGCAAACTTGTTTCTGTGCTGTACAGTGCGATATATCACTTTTCAGTTTTCCTGATATAATAATTGAACGGGTGACACATTTGTGAATTAGTTTACAAAGTTGTGCTTTGCGTTTCTGTTCTTTCGATGGAAACTTGTTTCTGTGCCATACAGTCTGAGATAACACTTTTCAGTTTTCCTGTATTCCTAATTGAGAGAGTGACACACATGTGATTCCCTTTACAAAGTAGTGCTTTGCTTTCCTGTTCTTTTGTTGGAAACTTGTTCCTGTGATGTAGAGTGCGGTATATCACTTTTCAGTTTTCCTGTATTCCTAATTGAGCGAGCTACACACATTTGATTTAGTTTACAAAGTAGAGCTTTGTGTTTCTTTTCTTCAGTTGGAAACTTGTTTCTCTGCAGTACAGTGCGATATATCACTTTTCAGTTTTCCTGTATTCCTAATTGAGCCAGAGACACATGTGTTTCCGTTTCTGTTCTTTTCGTTGAAACTTGTTCCTGTGCTGTATAGTGTGATATATCACTTTTCATTTTCCTGTATTTCTAAATGAGCGGCGACACACTTGTGATTTAGTTTAGAATGTAATCCTTTGCGTTTCTGTTCTTTTGTTGGAAACTGGTTCCTGTTAGGACAAGTGAGGGTTAGGGTTAGGGTTAGTGTTAGGGTTATATCACTTTTCAGTTTTCATATATTCCTAATTGAGAGAGTGACACACATGTGATTTAGTTTACAAAGTAGTGCTTTGCTTTTCTGTTTTTTCGTTGGAAACTTGTTCCTGTGCTGTACAGTGCAATATATCACTTTTCAGTTTTCCTGTATTCTTAACTGAGCGAGTGACATACATTTGATTTAGTTTACAAAGTAGTGCTTTGCGTTTATGTTCTTTCTTTGGTAACTTGTTCCTGTTAGGAAAAACTTAGGGTTAGGGTTAGGTCTAGGGTTAGGGTTAGGGTTAGGTTTGGGGTTAGGGTTAGGGTTTGGGGTTAAGGTTAGGGATAGGGGGTTAGGGTTAGGGTTAGGATTATATCACGTTTCAGTTTTCCTGTTTTAATAATTGAACAGGAGGCATGTATGTGAATTAGTTTACAAAGTTGTGCTTTGCGTTTCTGCTCTTTCATTGGAAACTTGTTCCTGTTAGGAACAAGTTAGGTTTAGGGATTGGGATAGAGTTAGGGTTAGGGTATTGTCAGGTTTAGGGTTAGGGTTAGGGTTAGGTGTTAGGGCTATGGTTAGGGTTAGGGTTAGGGTTAGGGCGTTAGGGTTTGGATATGGTTAGGGTTAGGGTTCTATCACTTTTCAGTTTTCCTGTTAAAATAATTGAACTGGCAACACGTATGTGAATTAGTTTACAAAGTTGTGCGTTGCACTTCTGTTCTTTCAATGGAAACTTGTTTCTGTGCCATACAGTGCGAGATAGAATTTTTAGTTTTCCTGTATTCCTAATTGAGCAAGCGATACACATGTGATTCCGTTTAAAAGTAGGGCTTTGCTTTTCTCTTCTTTCTTTGGAAACTTTTTCCTTTGCTGTACAGTGTGTTATATCGCTTTTCAAGTTTCCTGTATTCCTATTTGAGCTAGCGACACACATGTGATTTAGTTTACAAAGTAGTGCTTTGCGTTTATGTTCTTTCCTTGGAAACTTGTTCCTGTTAGGAACAAGTTAGGGTTAGAGTTCAGGTTAGGGTTAGGTTTAGGGCAGGGTTAGGGTTAGGGTCAGGGTTAGGGGTTAGTGTTACAGTTAGGGTTAGGGTTAGGGGTTTAGGGTCAGGGTTAGGGTTAGGGTTAGGGTTAGGGTTAGGGTAGGGTTAGGGTTAGGGTTATATCACTTTTCAGTTTTCCTGTTATAATAATTGAACAGGCGACACGTATGTGAATTAGTTTATAAAGTTGTGCTTTGCGTTTCTGTTCTTTCGATGAAAACTTGTTTCTTTGCCGTACAGTTCGATATATCACTTTTCAGTTTTCCTGTATTGCTCATTGAGCGTGTGACACACATGTGATTTAGTTTACAACGTATTGCTTTGCGTTTATGTTCATTCTTTGAAACTTGTTCTGTTAGGAACAAGTTAGGGTTAGGAGTTAGTCTAGGGTTAGGGTTAGGGTTAGGGTTAGGCTTTGGGGTTACAGTTAGGGTGAGGTTAGGGTTAGGGGTTAGGGTTAGGGGTTAAGGTTAGGGTTAGGCTTAGGGTTATATCACTTTTCAGTTTTCCTTTTATAATAATTGAACGGCGACACTTATGTGAATTAGTTTACAAGTAGTGCTTTGCGTGTCTATTCTTTCAATGGAAACTTGTTTCTGTGACATACCGTGCGAGATAACACTTTTCAGTTTTCCTGTATTCCTAATTGAGCAAGCGACACAAATGTGATTCCGTTTAAAAGTAGTTCTTGACTTTTCTGTTCTCATGTTGAAACATGTTCTTGTGCTGTACAGTGCGATATATCACTTTTCAGTTTTCCTGTATTCCTCATTGAGTGTGTGACACACATGTGATTTAGTTTACTAAGTAGTGTGTTACTTTTCTATTCTTTTGTTGGAAACTTG
Source organism: Meriones psammophilus (assembly GCA_036365155.1). Lineage (NCBI taxonomy): Eukaryota > Metazoa > Chordata > Mammalia > Rodentia > Muridae > Meriones > Meriones psammophilus. Next base: position 23,752 of record JAEOAE010000849.1, read on the forward strand.
TTTCTTTGCCGTACAGTTCGATATATCACTTTTCAGTTTTCCTGTATTGCTCATTGGCGTGGTGTGACACACATGAGATTTAGTTTACAAAGTAGTGCTTTTCT
>JAEOAE010003186.1:0-29961 GCA_036365155.1 Meriones psammophilus
TGTTCTTGGAGAAATAAAGGTACATTGCGTCTTGCAATGTCCCTATGCTCATGTGTCTTAGAAACCTTGTGACATATGATATACCTGTTTAAATTACAAGAATGATAAAAGATTCCCACATTGAATTAACACAGTTTGTTTTTGTTCATCATAGACATGTCATATATGGATTAAGGTTTCTCCACAATATTCTTGACTCTCATAAGCTGCTCCTCTCACTAAACTTTACAATGTTACTGCATGAATATGCGTAACACTAGTTGTACTATGAAATATTTGCTTACTAGAAGGTTTTGGACACATACTGATCACCTATTCAATGTGTATAACTCTTACAATATCTGAGTAGATAGAATGAGACTAAACAGATTGGCAATTCAACTCAGTAGCTGTAATGTCCATATGATTCAAATGGTATGTTCTGTTACAACATTATTTTATTTTTTTCTATCTTAGGGGAGTGCCTTGCAAACACAAATCAGATACCTGACCTTGAAGTATGTGGAATTGTGAGATTTTAATAATCATCAGTACACTTAAAGCAGTGCTGTTTTTAGACTGTTGCTTTTCTTTAAAACTTCCAGGACACAGCCATGTGTGCTGGTACATGCCTTCAATTCCAGCACTTGTGGAGGCAGAAGCAGGCAGATCTCTGTGATTTTGAGGTCAGGCTGGTCTAACAAGCAAGTCTAAGAAAGTCACAGATACCCAGAAAAAAATCTATTTCAAAAACAGAAAATAAAAAGCAGCCAATAAACAAACAAACAACACCAGACTTCCAGGACACATTAAAATTTAAGATTTATATCTGTATCAACATGCACATTAAGTTACCTTTTATTACTTGTAGAACTTTGAAAATGTTCTTCAATATTATGGTCATCCCAATTGTAGCCTAAAATATAGTACCAGAAAATATATATTATTGGAAATATCATGTTATTATTAAGGCAAAACTTAAACCACTATCTTCTGTGACCTTAGAACCATGCCTGATTTATTTACCTCATTCCTCCTCATTCTCAATTGGAATTACAGAAGAGGATCAATAACAAAGTAAATGTTGTCTCTTTATTTTAAAAGTGAAAGAAAAATTGCAGTCTTACCTATAGCAGTGAGGTTTTCACAGGTCTCTAGCATCACATCTTTGTAGAGTTGCTTCTGGGAAGGTTCCAGCAAGGCCCACTCTTCTTGGCTGAATTTCACATGCACATCAGTGAAGGTCACTGAATTCTAAAATATGCCATACATTTGTACAACAGAAACAGTGGCAACAATATAAATTTATACTTCATTGTCAATATAATCATATAATTCTACTGCTTCTTCAATTTATTTTCTGACACAGAAGTGTGACTGTTATACAGTTGGGTGCTGTGTGTGATGTGAAGGAGGGGAGATGAAAAAGCCTAAAGGTTAGATTGAAAAAAAAAGGCATGCTTCAAAAACCTGTGTTTCATCAGTTTGTAAGACATGAATATAAAATAGCCATTAGTTGGGTTCTTGAGCAATCTATGAATCATCTTCAGTTACTTGGGTGAGTAGGTCAGGACTCTGTCATGAGACAAGTGGAAGGACAAAACACAGTCATGATATTTTATATAGCAATAAATGAGATGTGTTGATCAGGGGACACTGAACAGATGGATAACATCAGTCAAAAGACAACATGGTACTAAATATTATGTTTTGACCAGGGCTCAGGGATGTGGTATATCAGTATGTGAAGAGGGGGGCTCATATATTTGTGGAAGGGAAAGTGGAGTATAGTGAATACATGGATAAAAATAATGTGAGTGGCAAGCAACAACAATCATAGCCAATAACATCATATTTCTGAGTGACCAGACAAAAGAAAAGGAATAGAACACATTGTTTTGTATATCCTCCTTACTAAATAATATAGTCTAGAGATTAAAAATAAAGATTAAAACTTTTCTATTAAAAAAGAAGTGTTGATGTTATCACTAAATCATTTTAGAAGAAAATAGAATAACAAGTTTTAACTGTATCATATCTGAACCTTTTGAAGAGGATATAGCTTTGGAATAGACATGGCAATTAATGTGGACAAAGACAAACAGAGAGAAGAGTGTGAAATAGAAAGACAAGACATAGAGACAGAGACACACAGAGAGAGAAATTAACAGATGAACAATACTAAGGACAGATCAGAGAAATTTATTAACAGTTACTAACTACAAAGAATGGTGGACAAGCTGGGTGTATTTTGTCATGCCTTCAATTCCATAACTCAGGAGGCAGATGCAGGTGTATCTTATTGAACTAGATGTCAGCATTATCTATTCAAAGAGTTCTAGGACAGCCAGAACTATATAGTAAGACAGAGCCTCCCCTAAAAGTCAATCAAACAAACACAAAATATTGAAAGAACTCAGAGGTCTTTACTGAAGCCTCTACAAGGAATTATACATTCACTCCTGTTGTATATTCATTTTCCAGAAATCTGTACAACCCCAGCTTAAACTATAACTTTAATGATATCTTACTAAAAGGGAATGCATGTTTAAACAGGTAAAAATAGAAGACAAAAATATTAGCAGTATAAATGCTGATCATAAATGAGCAACATAAGATAGGAGAGATGGCTCAGCAGTGAGGAGCTCTTACTGCTCTTGCAAATAATTGGGCTCAATTGTTAGTGTTTACCTGGGACCTGCTATTTTCAATTGCTACAAGTTCAGCAGTTCTGAAGACATCTTCAGACTACTGTGAGGATTAGGAACACAAGAGGTGCATATTCATGCATACAATTAAAATACTTATATTCAGTAAAAACTAAAAATAGATCCCAGATGGCTGGGCTGATTGCACACTGTTCTCATAAGCTGGGTAGCAGAGACTGCACAGTGACCCATAGTTGGATCTGTGGGCCCCCAAACACCACTGACTGTGTTTCCTAGGTAAGAAGAAAACCAATGATGAGGGAAACAATTGGGTCCAACCTCAGAGAACCTCACTAATATCTGGGAAAATTCGTTTGATATTGCAGCAGGAATAAGGTTTTCAAGCAAATGAATCCAAGAAGCAAGCAGGAGTAGCTATTTTAATATCTAATAAAACAGATTTTCAATCAAAATTAATTGAAAGGGATGAGGGAGAGGGAATCCAAGATGGCATTGCCAGGAGGACCAGGACAGGAAGAGGACAGCAATGTTGGTACAGCAACTAAAAGACTGAACTCTGGGCCCTAAAACAACAGCAATCATGTTTCCCAGGTGAGAGGAAACTCCGTGGTGTGGGGATCACTCAGTTCCACTCTCAGGTCACTCAGTGAGAACCCAGAAAATATCCCAGGCGCAGGATACACCTGTGTGTCCTGATCATCTTCCCAGGCCAAACCGTGTGCTCGAGGGCACAAGAGACTGGGATCTCCAGTCTCAAAAAAAAAAAAAAAAAAAAACAGGGAATAAGAAAGTGGGACTGACCTCAGGTCACCCAGTCTATTCCTGGAAAAGGTCCTGCAGACCTCCAGTCGCTAGACCTGCATGCCCTACTCTCCATCACAGACAGAACTGTGTGCCCCAGGACACTAGAGGCTGGGTTTCCTTGTCTGGAGAAAACCCCACCAGCAGGGAAAGAGCAGGTCCCAGCTTAGAACACTCAGCCAACTCCCCACACACATACTACCACCACCACACATGGGAACATTCTTAGAAATGTTTTCAGGTTCTTTCCCAGTCACCAGCTTGGTAGCCATCTGGCAAGTGCCTACCCATTCTACACACCATGTCAAATACCACAGACTACGTCTTCATGTTGGGAGAAAACCCAAAGTTGGGGAAAACATCTGTCCCTACCTCAGAACACCTAGCTCTGGAAAAGTTTCTGGTTATTCACAGGCTCCAGACACTAGCCTCCTGCTGCACATGTGAGAGCAGTGCTCAGTTGCCATGGATTACTGCTTGGGTACTGGGGCACAGAGCTATAACCTCAGTCCTACAGAAGCCTGGGATCCCCAAGATAAACCCCCAGATACTGCTCCAAGGGACAACCAGTTATCCCTAAGTAAACTGACCAAACCATGGTGTACCCAGGTTACAGCTGCAGCTTACTAAATTTACAGCAAGAAAGCCAGAAGCAGGACAGCTGTCTCCAGGACTTCTCTGGGTGAGAGGAGAGCCCCATTGACTAACAAACACCACAATTACCGCTCAAGTCTCTATGCCTGTGGTGATTTTTGGCAATTCCTGAAAAATACCTGCTATTCAGTGACTGTACCCCAAAAGCTTAGGAGGCCTCCTTCAGGAAAAATCATCTTCCTGTCAAGGGGATTATCCCCACCATAGGATTCCAGGAAGCACCAGAAACTAACACCCAACACCTAAGATAGCCAAATGGGTAGAGGCAAGTGTAAAAGCTCAAAAAGACAGAGCAATATGGCATCTCCAGAACCCAGTTATTCAGGGGCAAGCAGCCCTGGACACACCAGGGTAAATGAAATTCAAGAATATGACCTTACATCTGTGCTTATGAACAGGATAATAGAGGAAAAAATTAAAATGTTTAAAGACCTAGATGAAGATAAATTCAAACAGATTATTGACATTTGCAAAGAAATGGAGGAAGATAAAGTCATACAGATTATGGACATCCTTAAAGAAATACAGGAAGTTGCAGCCAAACAATCTGTGGCCTTTAGAGAGGAAATACTTAAATCACTGAAAGATATTAAAGAAACAGAGGATTGTTTGAACAAACAGCTGAAGTAAGTATACAGAACAGTAAGCATACAAAACAAAGAAAAAAATACTAAAAGCTGCAAAGGAAAAAGGCCAAGTAACATATAATGGCAAACCAATCAGAATCACACCTGACTTTTCATCAGAGACTATGAAAGCCCAAAGGGACTGAACAGATATCATACAGACCCTAAGAGAAAACAGATGACCGCCCAGGCTACTATACCCAGCAAAAGTCTCAGTCATCATAGATGGAGCAAACAAGATATTTAATGACAAAAACAAATTTAAGCAATACCTACCCACAAATCCAGAGGTACAGAAGCTCCTAGAAAGAAACCTACAACCCAGGAAAGCTAACTACATTCAGGAAAACACAGGAAATAAATAATGTCACTACAGCAAAACTAAAAGTAACCAAGCACACAAACACACTACCACAAGCAACATCAAAATAAAAGGAACTAGCAGCCACTGGTCATTAATTTCCCTCAACATCAATGGACTTAACACTCCAATAAAGACACAGACTAACAGAATGGATATGTAAACTAGACCCAACAATCTGTTGCATACAAGAAACACATATAAGTCACAAACATAGACATTGCCTGAGAGTAAAGAGCTGGAAGGAGGGTCCAAGCAAATGGACCCAAGAAACATGCAGGAGTAGCCATTCTAATGTCTAATAAAATAGACTTTAAGTATAAGGAATCCATCAATGTAATTCACCATATAAACAAATTGAAAAAAAAAAAAACAACAGAGGATCATTTTCTTAGATGGTGAAAAAATATTTGACAATATCCAACAGTAATTCTTGTTTAAAGTGTTGGAGAGACTGGGGACAAAGGCACATATCTAAAAATAGTAAAGACAGTGTAAAGAAACCCCATAGCTAACATCAAACTAAATGAAAAGAAAGTTACATCAATTCCACTGAACTCGGGGACAAGACATGGCTACACAGTGTCTCTCAATATCTTCAATACAGTACTCAAAGTCCCATCTAGGACAATAAGACAACTAAAGGAGATCAAGGGGACACAAATTGTTAAGGAAGAAATCAAATATCACTATTCACAGAAGATATGACAGTATACAAAAATGACCCCAAAAATTCTACTGTAGGGAAATCCTACAGTTGAAAAACACTTTAGTAAAGTGGCTGGATATAAAGTTAACTCAGAAAAAAATCAGTAGCACTCCTGTATACAAAAGACAAATGGACTGATAAAGAATTAGGAAAATAACACCCTTCACAATAGCCAGGAAAAAAATATATTTTAATGTTATCCTCAACAAGCCAGTGAAAAACCTATATGAAAAACAAAACAAAACAACTTCAAGTCTCTGAAGAAAGAAACTGAAAAAGATAGCAGAAGATAGAAATATCTCTCATGCTCATGGATTAGTAGGATCAACATAGTAAAAATTGCCATCCTATCAAAAACAATCTACACATTCAATGATATTCCCATCAAAATATCAACACAATTCCTTAAGGAACTTGAAAAAACAATTCTCAGCTTCATATGGAAAAATTAAAAAAGCCAGAATAACTAAAAGTATCCTGTACAATAGCAGATCTTCAGTAGGTATCACCATTTTTCATCTCAAGCTGTATTATAAATAAATAGTAATAAAAACTGCATGGTACTGTAATAAAAACAATCAGTGGATCAAGGGAATTGAAGTGAAGACCCATAAATAAACCCACATACCTATGGCCACTTGATTTTTGACAAAGAAGCCAAAACCATGCAATGGAAAAAGGACAGCATCTTCAACAAATGGTGCTGGTCTAACCTGAAGTTTACATGTGGAAAAATGAAAATAGATCCATATGTATCACCCTGCACTAAACTGCAGTCCAAGTTGTTCAAAGACCTCAACATAAAACCAGATACACTAAATCTGTTAGAAAAAATGTGGGAAAGATCCTCAATCTCATTGGCATAGAAAGTAACTTCCACAACAGAACACCAAGAACACTTGCTCTAAGATCAAGAATTAATGAATAGGATCTCATGAAACAAAAAGCTTCTATGAAGCAAAGAACTCTGTAAATAGAACAAAATGACAGCCTACAGCCTGACAAAAGATCTTCACCAACCCTTCATACAACAGAGAGGGCTAATAAACAAGATATATAAAGAGTTCAAGAAATTAAACTCCAGCAATACAAATAATCAACTTCAAAACTGGGGTACAGAACTAAACAGATAATTCTCCACAGAGGAATATCAAATGGTGGACATTAAATGCTCAATATCTGTAGTCATAATGGAAATGCAAATGGCATTCCATCTTAAACCCATCATGGCTAAGATCAAAACCTGAAGTGACAGCAAGCTAGTGAGAATGTGGAGAAAGAGGAACACTCCTCCATTTCTGGTGGGTGTGCAAACTTATACAACCACTTTAGAAATCAATCTGATGCTTTCTCAGACAATTGGAAATAGTGTTACTTCAAGACCCTGCTATACCATTCCTGGGCATATATCAAAAAGATGCTCTACCATTCAACAAAGATATTTGCTCAACTATGTTCATAGCATCTATATTCATAATAGCCATAACAGGGAAACAAACAACATGTCTCTCAACCAAACGATTGTTTTACAGAAAATGTGGTACAATTACACAATGGAATGCACCTCGGGTATTTACAAAATAAAGGAAACTATAAAAATTTCAGGCAAGTAGATGGAACTAGAAATGATCATCCTAAGTGAGTTATTCCAAACCCAGAAAGACATGCATGATATATACTCATTTGTAAGTGGATAATCGCCATAATACAGGATAAACATACTACAAGCCACAGGCCTAAAGGAGCTAAATAAAAAGAGGACCCTATGGAGGATGGTCAATTGTTGTTCAAAAGGGCAAATAGAATCGACACCAGAAGTGACAGAGGAGAGGGAATAGGATGTGATGAGAGCCTAACATACATATTCTCTGAAAGACTCTACCCAGCAGGGGATCGAAGCAGATGCTAAGACTCACGTTCAAACTTTGGGTAGAGCACAAGGAATCACAGGATAGAGTGGGGGGATAGAATGTAGAAAGACCCAGAGCTGGCAGGACGTCCATAAGAAGACCAACAAGGACAACAAATCTGGGCCCATGGGACTTGGAGAGACTGATATACCCACCAAAGACCATTCATGAAGAGGACCCAGACTTCTGCTCAAATGATGCTGATAGGGAGCTCAGTCTCCATGTGGGATCCATAGTAAGGGGAGAAGGTGCTGGCTCTGACATGGACTCTGTTGTCTGCTAATTGATCATTTCCCCTTGGTGGAAGGGGCATTGCTACGCCACAGAGGAAGAGGATGCAGGAAGTCCTAGTGAGACTTGATAGGCTGGGTTCAGATGGTAGGAGAGGAAGGTTCCCTGTATCTGAGATATAGGAAGTGGGATAAGGAGGAAAGAAGAATGGAGGGTGAGACAAGGAAGAGTCAAGGGAGAAAATTACAATTGGGATGTTAAGTGGATAAATTAGTTTTTTAATTTAATTTATTTATTACAATGTGTTCACTTTGTATCCTTGCCATAGCCCCCTCCCTCATCTCCTCCCAGTCCCACTGACCCTCCTTCTTCTGCCCCTATGCCCTTTCTTTAGTCTCCTAATTGGGGAGGAATTCCTTCCCTTCTAGCTTATCAGGTCTCATCAAGGATGGCTGCATCATCTTCCTCTGTAGCCTTCCAAGCCTGCACCATCCGGAGGAGGTGATCAAAGACACGAGTTCATGTCAGAGAATAAATAAAAAAAACAAATTTAAATTAAAAATAAATTAAATGTGAATAAAGCAAACAAACTAAAAAACAAAAACAAATACAACAGGTATTAAGAGTGTCACACACCTACAATTCAATGACTCGGAAAGCTAAGATAGTGTTAGTGTCATGAATAAATGGCATCCTAAGACATTAAATATACTCCCTGCAAAATTTCAAATGAAAGATGTTGATGAAGATCAACACAATAACCTATGCTTACATATACAAAACAAAACAAAATAAATACCTACAACTCTATATTCCATGCTCACCACCCAATGATGGTGATGTTGATGCCAGGCATGTTGGCCTAGATTTAAGCCCAACACTCAACTGGAGTTAGAGCTGTAAGTTCAAAACCTGCCTGGTCTACATTCAAACTTTCAGGTAACATCCAGGAACTCTGGGACATTATGACACCACAAAACATGCCGATAATCAGATTAGAAGAAGAAGGATGAGATCAAAGGTCCAGAACACATTTTCAACAAAGTTGTACAAGAAAAATTTCTTAACCTAAAGAAGAAGATGTCTATCAAGGCACAAGAAGCATACAAAATACCAAAGACACTGGACCAGAAAAGAAAGTCCTCTTAACAGAGAATAATCAAAATGCTAAATATACAGATCAAAGAAAGAATATGAAAAGCTGCAAATGAAAACAAACAAACCAACCAAACTAACCAACCAATCAGACAAACCAAAACAAACAAAAACCAACCAAAAAAGAAAAAAAGGCAGATCTATTGGAATTAATCCTGTATTCTCAGTAAAAAATGCTAGAAGTTGAAGAGCTTAGACAGAATGCTTCTGATTCTAAAAAAAAACTACAGAAGCCAACACAAATTACTAACTATGCCCAGAAACTTTCAATCACCAAATGGGGAAAATAAGATGTTCCATAAAAAGGTCAATTTTAAATAATATGTATCTATAAATACAGCCCCACTCAAGGTGCTAAAACCACCACCAACACCAAAATAACAATCACTGTTCAATGATATCTCTTAATAACATTGACCCAAATTCACCAATAAAAAGTCACAGGCTCACAAAATGGATGATAAAACAGAATCCACCCTCCTAAATACATCAAACACAGCTTCACATCAAGATAGATATTATCTCAAGGTAAAGTGTTAGAAAAGATATTCCAAATAAATGGACTAGAGTATCAAGCTTGTATAACAATTTTAATATTTAACAAAACAGACTTCAAAAACAACTAAACAAAAGATGGCAAAAAAAACATGACATATTAAAATAAAACAACCAGCAATATAATATATCAATACTTAACATCTATGTCCCAAATATAAGAGCACCCAAGTTATAAAAGAAACCCTTCTGTAGCTTGCATCACATCCTGGGCCTCATAAACTGATAGGGGAAGGCTTCAATATATAACTCTCACCAATGGACAGGACCCCTGACCAAACTGAACAGAGAAATGCTCCAGCTAACTAACATCAAAAAACTAAATATACTCAAATGATGTTTATAGAACATCCACCCAAGCACAAAATATTATTCCCTCTTCTCAGCAACTCATATAATGTTCTCCAAAATTGATGATATACTTGAACAGTGGAAGTCTCAAAAGATAGAAGAAACTTGCAACAACCTTGTATATCCTATCAGACCACTAAGGTTTAAAGCAGCACATCACCAATAACAAAAACAATAGAAAGCTTACAAACTCATAGAAATTGAACAACTCTCTACTGAATAAAAAATGGATCAAAACTGAAATAAAGAAAGAAATTAAAGACTTTCTAGAAGTCAATGAAATAAATACACAACATATCAAAACTCATAGTATACAATGGAAGTGTTAACGAGAAGACAGTTCATACCACTAAGTACATTCAGAAAAATAATCAGAAAGATCTCTTAGGAGCAACTTAACAGCACACCTTAATACTCTAGAACAAAACGAAGTAAACATAACTAAAAGGAGTAGACAGTTAGAAACTACTGAACTGTGTCTTCACTGGTAAAACAGAATGTTTCCACAGAAAAAGAAAGGTGGATCCTATCAAAATTGATAATGATTAGATTTGAATTGTAGAGATCTCCTGAATAAGCAGAGGAAACTGTTCATCAGACAGTGTGGTCATTCACTCCAAACTAACTTAATAAAGACTAAAGTTTTCTTCTTAAATATAAAAAGCTACTTTTGTTGTTTTATATTAAAAACAGTTAAGAGGTTTAAAATGTTTAAAGTAAATTCAAAGGTATAAACTTGTTTGAGTTGGAATAATTTGGAGTGAATATAACATATTTGAGCAACATGGTGATACACCATGCATTTAATTCCAGCAGAGACAAGCAGTTCTCTATTACTTAGTTGTTTTCTAAATTCAGGAGTTACAATGACAGGGTGTTGGGGGTTCATAACCTTAATCCCAGAATTTGGGAGGCACATGCCTTTTATATACCACCTGGGAGGCAGAGGCAGGCACATAGGATTTACAGTGATTTTATTTAAAAGCTGCTTATAAAAGGCAGGCTGAAAATCAAAGTGAATGCCCTTTATTATCTAGAAATAAATATACTCTAAGGTATATTTGTAAACTTTCAAAGATTTTTTAAACTTTAATTGAGATATTATACTTTTCCATTTCCAAAAAAATCATTTCGCCCTTTAAAAGATATAACATGCCTAAAAAGGTACATCCCTCATCAATTAGGGATGGGGCAGAGTTTTGATTTAATCTTTTCAGGAGAATAAAATCATCCACCTAAGAATACGGAGAGCACTGGACACATGCAACTCCTGAGAAAATGACAGATCACCAAAAGAAAATGTCAAAAGAGAAGGAGTAAGCTGGCCAATGGGTATCACTCACCTTCATGTTGTCTCTTCTGCCTTCTATAGACATAAGTGCAAATTGTCTTTATGTGATTGCTAAAGAACAATCCAAAATCTCTATCTCATAACAGAAAAGCCACCTGGTAAGAAACAGGAAAACAGAAAAGTAAGGGATGATTCTATTGTCATGAATCTCATAATCTTCTGGCATGATGTGACTTCTGTACTTACCACAAACTTCAATAATCAATGTGTCCAGTGTTTGTGAAAGTATGAGGGAGTGAGAGAAAGAGCCAAAAACATAAGCCTAAAATATAGTCAAGTTTACATGAAAAGACGTAATGAACTCTAGCATGAAAAATGTGCACTGGACCATTGATACCTTTCATTTTCTAATTAATACAAATTAAATAAACAGATTTCACAACTGCTACAAGACAAACACAAAGTGACACCTAAACTGTTATAGTTCTGACCCTCTAGCTACTACTAACCTCCTTTACAGAGAGTAATTTTGCTCTGGAAGTCTCTTGGAAAATGGAGGTGATCATAAAGCTGGGCTATGGCTCGTAGTCCCTCATGTCCCCTTGTGGGTTCAGGCACAGCCCAGCCCTTTCGGACACTCACACACAAAAAAATGTTGGAGAATAATTTAGTATCTGTTTCCTGCTGCATGAATTAGGTCACAAGATGTAGAATCTGCCCTATCCACTTATTTAAAACCAGGCACACCTGACAAAATTCTGCATCTCAGGAATTCCTTTTGTACCTTGGAATTGAATTTCCCTAAATCACGCCATTGTGACTAGTGGTAGTTGAAAGGCTTAAAAAAAAGGAAACAAGTATTGCTGAAAGATGACCACCACCACCTCTTTTCTTCCAGTTTCAAATGATTTGTAAAATTTGTTACACAAAGCTGTATGTGGAATACACCATTCATTATTTCTAGAAATGAGACCTTCAGTTTTCCAGTCTGTCCACTACAATACTAATGTCTGTGTGTGCAAACTAGATAGTCTTATTATAAGCACTGCAACTTTCTACTGCTCAGGCCGCAAAATCCTCACTTCTCTGGACAATAAACACTCAGGAAGGGTCGGAGGCCAAGGGTCTCTGCAGAGATCACCACATGGAGACCAACAGAACCACAGCCTGAACCACAATCTGAACCACAGTCCATCTCGACCAAAGCAGATCAGGCTGTGAGAGCTCAGCAGCCTTCTTTTCCTGGCCTGTGGACAATGGCCCCACACTCAGCATGACATGGCCTCTGGTCTCACTCACAGCTCTTTAGAGCTACATCAGAGGAAAATCCCAGAGCAAACTCATCAACTACCTCCCACTATTGCTCCTGACTGCTATGCCTGCCCAGAGTCTCTCATTAGCTTGAACAATAAAGCTGAGTCTCAGGAAAGTAGTAGCCCCTCTACCAGTGGATCAAAGATCAAATGATGCAGATAACAGAGGCATTCTAGCTTTGCCCTAACCCCTATGGGTAAACAGAGCCCTAGCTTTGTTCTAAAAGAATGAAAATCCCAATTATTCGATTTTAAAACCTGCTAGCGCAGAAAAGGCAAAGAAAGCACCCATCTGATTCTGCTACTCACCTCACCTCTAAGAGGAAAAAGCTCCAAAAGCTCACCAGTTCAGATGACAGCTCTGGGGGTGATAGGCGAAAGGAACCCAAGGCCAAAGGCTTCTAGCTCAAAGCTCAAAAAGCCCCAAATCTACAAAGCTAAAACTCCTTCCACTTTTACACTCTGTCTTAAGCACATTTCAGCTGAAAGTTCCACTTACTCTTTAATACCTGTCAGCTGGTTTCTTGCTTTGCCTCTTGACCTAGAATTAACATTATTAAATCCTGTGCACAGAGAGCTTTTGAATTAAAGGCATGTTCTAGGGCTGATGGAACCATACCGTAATCACCTGTTTACAATAAATTGTAAGTTCTTGGAATTAAGGTTTGTGTTAGGGCTCACCCACACCAAACAAAGCACAGGTTTTTACAGTTCACAATCTCAGGTATCACACTGGGATCAATTATCCTGAAACATCCTCATCTTCGAAATGTTTTAAAATACAATCTTCCACTGTACCGGGGCACCTGCTCATCTTCCCAGATACAAGCCATTTATGTTGCACATTCCATTACACACTCAGTGTCCAGTGCAATCACCTCTACCTCATAGTTGGGAAGTCCTTCATCGAAACTTCAGTTAAAGCCAAAGAGTAACAACCATTAAAGAAACAAATGGCCATGAATTTGAGAGCAAGGAGTAGTTAATGGGAGCTCAATGAAAATGAGAAATAAAACAAAAAGGATATGGCTGTACCTAGAAATGTTGGAGTAGAAAGTTTATTATAGATAGAAAAGAGAACATAGTTAGACATAGGAAAATCTGGGACAGTTTAGAGTTGACATGACCCTGAGCTATTTGAGACGAGAGGAGAGAGGGAAGTGGAGAGCCAGAACAAAGGTCTAGAAGGATAAATGATAAATGAAAATGACCAGGTAACTAAAACGATTAGAATACATAAGGAAGGACAGCTGGGAGGAGGGCAGCTCCACTCCTGGGCTAGAAATCTGTGTTTGACACCCATACCTTGTAACAGGTAAGGACTGAGGGATGCTGGGAGGACCTGACAGCAAGGTCTGCTTTGATTTGGTAAGTAGGCTCCTCAACCATTCATCCCAGCATTTGAGACCTAAGAGTAGAGAGGAATGAGTAGGTTGAAACAATTTCATTATAATCTTAAAAATTATTTTTAAAAGTTGAAAATGGCCTTATGGTCCAATATTCTTCAAGGACTTCAGGTATATATTAGCGCACATCAATTGTTACTCACCTTTTCTCTCTGGTTTTGCAATTTCAAATGGGGAAAACATTCCTGTTAGGCAGTACCACACCAGTTTCTCCAGATCTTCTGTATTGTTTTAACTAGTTCAACTATCAAAATTTGCTTTCCAGAAACAATCTCAGCTCTTAATACATATTCTTGATTTCATTGTGTATGAATCCCCTCAAACATCCAGTTTTCACTTTTACTGACTGTCTGAAATTGATTACCTGACTCATTACCATCTTCCCTCCTCCTCCTCCCTTTTTGTGTTGTAACCAGCTTCAAAGTAGGTCAGTGAACTCAATTCTCACACAAGTCCCATCTTCAAAAAAAAAAAAAAAAAAAACAGGAAAACCAGGGCTGTCAGTGGACACTCAGTCACTGGTCTCTTTTACTTCACAGAGACAAGTCAGGGCCCACCTGAAAAGACTTGCAAGACTGTGTTCTAGGCACTGGGCAGTAGAGGTAGCATTCAGTGTTGAAATAAAGTGTAAACTATATAACAAGTGAAAAGCTGATCTACAGGAGACATTGTTTTAAACAAATATCAAAGTACTAGAGAAAAAGGAATGAAATTCTTAATGACTGGGGATTATCAGAGAATATTCACTAATAAGAGACTAGGAAAATGATGCATCAACAAAAAAATTTAATAATACCAACCAACTGACTTTTCTAAGTATTTATTTATTTATTATTATGTATACAATGTTCTGCATGCATGCACACCTGTACACCAAAAGAGGGCACCATATCTCATTATAGATGGTTGTGAGCCACCATGTGCTTGGTGGGAATTGAACTCATGACTTCTGGAAGAGCAGCCAGTGCTCTTAAGCTCTTAGTTGAAAAAAACACATAGGCATACAGACTTTGAAAAACACAGGCCATTCTGTGGTAGAGGGAAAGCCATTAAATGATACTGTTTAATGTTTCCCCTGTGTCCAATATTAGCTGCTGAGACTGGGAACCTGACAGACACAGCTTTATCCACTAGCCTGTGTCTCAAATTTGAACTGACAGAACTATGTCAATGAGGATTATACATACAGGCATAGGACAGTCCCTTAATTTGAAATTCAATATTCACTTGATCAAGCTACCTGACACAAATTGTACACCCACCAATCTGGTATGTTTTCATTCACATTCATGAATTAATAAATACACGTTGGAAAATTACAAATTAAAAACCTCATCCTGCCACATTTCTAGATAATCCTGGTGAGCAAACATGTATCCCGGGATCCTAATCTCTAACAGGCCTGGTTAGCATACTACTTATCTGTGGAGTGTTTTACAGGCAGTCTTCCCTCATCTAAATTCTAACTGGTGTCACTCATTTCTAAGCAATAGTAAATACTTTACATCATCAGTTCTAATCTTCTATATCACAGCTTAATATTGGAGTGCTCTCTGACACAGGACATACCATTTACAACCCCCACAAAATCCAAATGCATCATTAGAATTGAGAGAACCAGACCTGACACCTCCAAAGGTAACCATGAATTAGACCTAAAAATGGTTACCTAAAGGTCACCAAACTAGTGGCCCCTCCACAAGGTCACCACGAACTAGGTGATGGGTCACCAATTCCAGAAATAAGGTCATAAGATTCCCTACCCAAGGAACAGTCTGAGGATAACTACAAGAATGTGAAAGTATCTTATCTCAAGTTGGGATATTTGTGCTGAGCAGCCCACCAACTTTGTATTAGAACATTCCATGGCACAGAAATTAACTAACATTCCTGAGACCTATAGCTACCTCACTCAGTGTTAGTTATGTTAGCTAGCCAATCACTTTGTAAAAAGTTTGCCCTCACTGAATGTCACCCAATCCTGTAACTGTTAAACTGGAACTTCCTGTTCCTTCTTCAGACTCCAATCAAAACCCTGCCATGCAACTGCTCAGGGCTATCCTCTCTGGTCTGCTGTGTTGGTGATCATGGAGGGACTGGGCTTAAGCCCCTATAAAGCTCTCTGCTCTTGCATATGTCATCCAGCTCCTGATGATCTTTGGGGACCCTAAGATCTGGGCATAACATTTGGGTACTCATAAAGGATTCCCAAGAGCCCCAAGCACCACTGGCACATGAAGCTGAACACCAGCCTGTTAAGTGAGCACTCTGCCCATGTCTGTTTGTCTGCATCTGCCTCTGTGTTTCTGTAGTTTCTGTTTTCAAGCCTTGAGGCAAAATCTGTAATCTATGTGGTCAGAAAGGTTAGAGCTGATGCTCTGGATAGCTGTGAGCCACACAGGGCCTGGAAGACAGTCCAGATCCCCCTTGAAGGGGCGCATCTGTAAAGAGAGTTGAACACCCAGTTTTCTGTGATCTCTGGATCTCAGAGGGCATGAATGTGCCCCTATCTGTAAAGGGTGGTAGAGAACTCAGTTTTTTGTGATCTCTGGATCTTTGGATAAGGACAAGGCAGCTATCTCCTGCAGCACAGATTTGCTGATTTCCTACTTTCAGTTTTTCCACTGCAGGAGTGGTGAGACCTGTTGTCTGGCTCTGTGTATTTTTCTACTGCACAAGCAGTGGGATCTGGCTGTTGTGTCTTTTTGTTTGACTGTCTTGTCTGTCACTGCCTGGTTTTTGTTATTGGGCCTGACTGAGGACATGGGACAGAATCCTTCTATCTCCCTAAACTCTATTATTTCCCATTTCAAGGAGCCTTAAGCCATGCTCCAAAGGCTAAGTGACAGTGGTAAGGAGGCGCCAAGGGATGTATGTGGTATGCAAAGCCCCAGGCTTGGCACCTCTGCCACTGGTCTCTGGTCTCTGGTCTGGCATAGCTTGGCTACTGCACTGGGTCTCACATCTGGTACAGATCTACAGATACGTTGCTACTCCAATCTCTGGTCTGGCTGAATGCTTGTCGTTCCAAACTCTGGTGTAGTTGGGTGGATCCTGATTTCAGAGCAGGCCACCACTAATGGAACAGGATAGAGGGCCCATAGAGAGATAGGGCACTGTTCTGAGTTTTGGTATTTTCTTCTTCTTCCATTCTCTTTGCATGCATTGTACCCAGTACATTTTTCTTGTGTTGTTCTTTTGTGGTTTTGTTTGCTTGTGATGGTCTCAGTGGGCCAGTGACCAAACAGTTGTGCTCCACGGTGACTTTGCCTTCCCCACACACCCAGCACTACAAGCTGAGGCACCTCTGGTCTCCAGTGGGAGCACACATTTCCACATGCTTGGCTCAGAAGGCTTGGGGGGTATGTGTGCAGAAAATCCTGTTGCGCTGGACCTCGTTGTCTCCTTGCTTCCTCTCTGAGGAAAGTTGGTGAGCTGAGGTTAGCTCTGGCTTGGAACAATAACTGTCAAATATGCTCTTAGCCAAAACATATTGTGGTTATTACTGTTATTATTATTTGGTTAGGATCCCCTGTAGCCCAGCCTGGCCTGAAACTAAACAGCTATAAGATGACTGTGAATTCCTGATCCTTCTGCTCCACCTCTTGACAACTTTCTTCCTTGCTCAGTGTGAATTTACAAACATTGCTCTTGAAAAGATGGAATTCTGTGAAAGAATTGCCAAAAGGACCCCTGCTGTCAGGAGGGGAGGGGAGGAACATGTTCAAAAATTTCCTGGCAAGAAAGCAGAAAGGAAAAAAAAAAAAAACTTAATTAAGTTCCACATTTTGTGTGTATGACCAAGAATTCTTAAGTTGTGTTTATGTGTATGTCCTTTCATCATATATATACTCTAAAAGCTTGCTGAATAATGGTGTTTCAGTGTCTTCCTCATATTTCAACTGAATTATTTTTGGGCCCTAAATCTAAACCTAATTCTTATTAATATTTGAAGGTTTTGCTTGTTTTGAATGTGTGGTTTTGTTTTCTTAGTTAACAGTGTGTGCACAGTCCTTTACACCAGGGTCATTGTACTTGGGTCTCTAGAAAAGTAATGATAAACAACAAACAGTACTAATAATGTTAGTGACTAAAATGAAAGTTACTGAGTTCATTGTACAATGATCTCAGATGCTCTTTTCAGACAGGACATTTTATGATGAAAAAATTTTTTTAATCAGGCACAAAATGCCTCTTAAGCTTAGGGCTGATTTACAACATGCTCTTGAAAACAAGGTTCAAAATGCATCCTGAAGTCATAACATCAAATTATTTACAGAGAGGACACAATCAGCTTTATAGATATGGTCTTCTGGAGATAAGTATGGCAGGATGCAAAACCCTGGACATTTTCTTATAAAACCTAATGAAAACATACATTCTTCCCAGAAAATGAATATTTTCATAAAACCAACTATGTATAAAGAAGGTATTCAGTGAATGTCAGGAGAGGGACCAGGTTAAAAACTAACACCAAATAAGTAGCACTGTTGTTGTATCTGGAATTTCTATCTTGTTTGGAAGGCAGATACAAGAAGACAGTTAATCCCTGTATTTAAGGCAGAGCATCTGCATAAAGAGAAGCAATGCTTTGCATCTCCTGTTCCTTTTCTTTCTCCTCCTCCTCTTCCTCCTTCTTTACCTTGTATATGTGAAGCAAATGTTCTACCTCTGAGCTGCATTCCTAGCTTCTGTGCAAAACAATAGATACAGATAGTCTTTGCATATGATAAAGCTAGATGCTAAACCTCACTAAAGCTTAAAGGAAGTAACTTGTTATGGGACAAATCAAAGAGAACACAGAGAAGGCAACAGGCATAGAGGACGATGTCTTAGTAACAGCAGTAACAGAACAAGATAAAAAGACTTCAGAAGTTTATTACAGTCGGCACAATGGCTGGCATTAATAAATAAAGTGCTACGTGCTCCCATCCTCTAGGAATTCTGTATTACTATCAGATTATGAACAGTTTGTTACAGGCATTTACTCTCTAAATGGTTATTCGTCCTTCCCCAGATAGTTACTGGTAGTGAATTAGGTACCCAATACTGTGCTAATTCCTGTACACACAAAAATGTTTCATGCAAACACTATTCTTTCTCTATAAGCTTACTGTCTTGTGGGGTAATCCACCACAAACAAACACTTAGACCATGCATAGAAATGTATTCATCACTATAAATTCCACTATGAAACCTAAAGAAAAGCAAGAGGGACCTAACACCCCAGAAGGGATAAGGAACATACATATTCAAAGGCTGAGAGGTGAGAACATTTTATTTCAGTAGGGAAAATGAAAGAAGGTGAATTTGTTTGGAATATATGAGGAAAGAAGAAAGTAATAATAATGATAATGATAATAATAAATAATAATAATAACAAAGATTAAAGAGGAAGCCAGAGGGGCTGAAGACATGGCTCATTGATGAAAATTACCTCCTGTGGGGCTGGAGAGATGGCTCAGCTGCTCTTCTATAGGTCATGAGTTCAACTCCCAGCAATCACATGGTGGCTCACAACCATCTGTAATGAAATCTGGTGCCTTCTTCTGGTGCACAGGTGTACATGCAGACAGAACACTGTATATGTAAATAAAAAAAATAAATCTTAAAACAATACAAATCATTCTTGCTTAGTTTTTTGCAGAGTTCCTAGCACATCCATGGTGGTTGGCAATCTTCTGTAGTTCTTGTTTCAGGGAATTTGATGCCATATGATGTTCTGGGATATAAAGCATACATGTGGTACACTTATATACCTACAAGTAAAATACTCTTATCACTCATCTACACAAAAGATAAAAATACCCCCTCAAAAAAATGGTCAGTGGGCATGATGGTTCACAGCGAATCACAGTGAGTTCGAGGCCATCCTGGTTAACAGAGCTTGTCCATTCCAGGCAAAGCCACACAGGGAAACCCTGTCATGAAAAGCAAAACAAAACAACAACAAAACAAAAACAAATAAAAAAGATTATAAAGCAAGTGTGGTGACACATGCCTATAAATGGAACATCAGGAAGGTCAAGAATGAAGGTCAACCTGGACTATATGAAACCCTGTCTCAAAACAAAAAAGCAGCAGCAACAACAAAACCGCACAAGAATCTGAGTTCCTGGGATACTTTGGGACATTCAAAATTGTTATCTTAATTTCTGGATTCTCAAGAAGCTCTTGAGAAGTGCAGTTGTTTGAATGAAAATGACCCCTATAGTCTCATATGTTTGAAAATATGGTACCCCGTTGATGGAACAGTTTTGGAAAAAGTAGGAACTGTGATCTTGTTGAAGAGCTGTGTCACTGTGGGTGGGCTTTGAGGTTTTTAAACCCCACACCATTCTCATTTAGCTCTTTGACTCATACTTGCAGATCAGGATGTATGCTCCTAGCCACTGTTCTCTCTGGTGCTCACCTGCCATTCCTGTATGCCACTATGGTCCATGCCATGATAGTCATGGACTTACCCTCTGAAACTCTAGGTAACCAACCAACTGTTTCTTCTATAAGCAGCCTTGGTCATGATATATTAGCACAGTGATAGAAAAGTAACTGAGACAAGGGGTTTTAAAACAGGAGGGAAATTATTTGATGTACACTTATCTCAAAGATACTTTTGTTCTGTAAAATTAATAGATTTTGTTCTGTAAAATTAAAAGATTTCAGAAATTTAACACACACACACACACACACACACACACACATGTTTTTTTTGTTTTGTTTTGTTTTTTTTTTTTGTGCTGCCCGGAGACAGGTCCATATGACATTGTTCTTGATTCCAGGTGTAACTTAAAGGGTAAACTTACACAGTGTCCTGAGCCCTTGATGTCCTGCAGATGAAGGAGGAGAATGTCCTCAAATTCCTCACAGTAGAAACCCACTTAGGGAGCACTTAGATGACTTTCAGATGGAGCAATCCCTCTACGGAAGGAAGAGTGATGGTATCCACAACATAAACCTGAAAAGGACATGGAAAAAGCTGTTTTTTGCAGCTAGGGCTATTGTTATCATTGAAAACCCTGCTGGTGTCAGTGTCATCTCCTCCAGGAACCCTGGTTAGTGAGCTGTGCTGAAGTTTGCCACTGCCAATGGAGCCACTCCAATTGCTGGTTGCTTCACATGTGGGCCCTTCACTAAAAAAAAAAATCCAGCAGCTTTCAGGGCCACAGCTTCTAGTGGTGACTCATCCCAAGGCTGACCACCAGCCCCTCACAGGGGCCACTTGGGTTAACCTGCCCACCATCACTCTGTGCAACACAGATTCTCCTCTACACTAGGTGGACATTGCCATCCATGAAACAACAAGGGAGCTCACTCACTGGGTCTTATGTGGTGGATTCTGGCCTAGGAAGTACTCCACATGCATGACACTATCTCCCATGAGCATGCATGGGAGGTTATGCCTGATCTTTACTTCTACAGGGACCCAGGGGAGACTGAGAAAAAGGAGCAGACTGCTGCTGAGAAGGCCATGAACAAGGAGGAATTCCAGGCTGAATGGACTGTGCCAGCTCCTGAGGTCACTGACACTCAGCCAGAGGTGGCAGACTGGTCTGAGTGTATGCAGGTCCCCTCTGTACCAATCCCGCAATTCCCTACTGAAGACTGGAGTAGCCAGCTAGACACTGAGGACTAGACAACATCTCCCACTGCACAGACCACTGAGTGGGTTGGAGCCACCACTGAGTGGTCCTGAGCTCCTCTGCAGACAACTGAGCAAAGGAAAAAATGGTGAAAGAAAAATAAAGTTCCTAAAAGCTGAAAATACATGCACGCGTGCACACACACACACACTACAAACAATAGTTTTGAGTGTTTGGTGTAATGGTACACACCTGTCATCCTGTCTTTCAGGAGCTTTCGGCAGTGCTTGGGCTATACAGTGAGATCATCTCAACAAAAATGAGAAGACAACAGCAACCAGAGACTGTTTGAGGCTGGGGCTTGTAGCTTAGCAGTAAATCATGTGCTAAGCATGCACAAGGCAGCGCTAGTTCCTGTTGTCAGCTCCAAAATACCAACAACAAAAGCAGAATATCGGGGCTCAGAGGTTAAAAGGACTGGCTGCTCTTCCAGAGGTCCTGAGTTAAATTCCTAACAACTACATGGTGGTCCACCACGACTTATACTGGGATCTGATGCCCTCTTCTGGCTTGCAGATGTATATGCAGGTAGAACACTCATATACATTAAAAAAAAAAAAAAAAAAAAAAAAAAAAAAAAAAACCCTGGGCTGGAGAGATGGCTCACAGGTTAAAAACACTAGTCACTCTTCTAGAGGTCCTGAGTTAAATTCCCAGCAACCACATGATGGCTCCCAACCATCTATAATGAGATCTGGTGCTCTCTCCTGCCACTAGATACAGAATAAGCCAAAAAAAAAAAAATCTTTAAAAAATAGCAAAAAAGCAGAGTATCAGTTCAACTAAAGAATGTGGTAGATGGGCTAGAAAAGCAGGAACGAAAGAATGGTGGTAGCACCCAGGGTAGAGCTTGCACCAGACTTCCTCACCATCCACACCCTCCTCCCCACTCCAGCATGCAAACACAATGCACCAACATAGCCAGCTTTTTGAAACTGCACCCTGTTCAATTGCTCAGGATCTGCTTCAGAGGACCCTGCCTTTGTTCTAATATTCTGCTAAAGCTCTCTAAATCCTTAACTTTTGTGCTGGACTCTGCAAATTATGTAGCCAAGGCCTGTTTAGCAAACATGCAATCTAAGTAAGAGCAGCCTGCAAAATCTCAAAGTACCTATTTAAACTGTAGCCAGTGCAGTCACGGGTACATAGAAAAATGTCAAGACTCAATGGCCTAGGAAACAGTCTGTTAGCCATCTCTGAATTTCTCTTTCCTGCACCACAAACATAGTTCAAACTGAAAATGTGTGATTGTACACAACTTTTTTTCTCAAGACACGGCCTTTCTGTGTAGCCTTGGCTGTCTTGGCTGTGTAGACCAGGCTGGCCATGAACTTACAGTGACCCACCTGCCTCTGCCTTTCTGAGTGCTGGGCTCACAGGTGTGCACCATTGTGCCTGGCTTATAGGCTTAATTTTAAGACAGGGTCAATAGCTTGCTTTTTGTCTTTAGATTTTCTTTATAAGGGCTTGGGATGTAGCTCAGTTGGTAAAGTCTTGCTTTGCATCCATGAAACCTTGCTTTTGGTACACACTGAAATCCCAATAAAGGAGGTATAGTCAGGAGAATCAGAAGTTCAACGTCACCTTTGTTTGCTTGGCAAGTTTGAGGCTAGCCTGAGATACGTAAAACTTGATCTTAAAAATAAGTTTTACATCTATAAAGCCATCTTTTACATACATGGAACCAATGAACAGGGAAACAGGTAAGGAAGGTATTATAAACTATCCAGATGGGAGACGACAATAACCTGAGGGTGACGTGAACAAGTAGGAAGTAGGAGCAACAGGACTGAATGACGGATGTGGGCCTGAGAGAAAGGCCAGTATCAAGGGTAGCAGTCATTGAGATTCTTCCTCAGCAACTGCATGTTTCGAGATATGGCAGTGCATCAGGGAAATTTCCACATCTCTCAGTCTCCTAAGTTATGGGTTGGGAGAAGAAATCTGAAGGAGCCCTGGTTGTGGCTGCAGGAAATATGATCATATCCAACTCTCAGACTGCCTGCCTGAATGGTAGTGGCTAACCACAGGTAGCACTTGTAATGACTGTACAATGAAACCACTTAACCCACCACAATTCACACGGGGAGTACCAGGGTGAGAAATCCTCCCCACTAGGAATCAGCTCCATCTTGTCTTGTAAGGCAAGAAAGGCTGTCTTCTCTCTCATGTAGCTTTATCACTTGAGGCTCCCGGCCCTCAGCAAAGCTAATCTGGACTTGGATTGTTCTCTCCCTTGTTAGTGAAAGATGATGGTAGTTATCTTAGGGGGTGGGATGGCCTTCAGCCAACTTCAGCAATCAGGCTGCCCTGTCCAGGCTTATCGGTTTCAGCAGCCTGGCAGTTGTTGGATGAGAAAGCAAAGTCTATCTTCAGTGGATGTTAATGTGTTCATGTGTAGATAGAAACACACAGTACCTTTAGGCCTTTACCTTATGTCACTGGAAAACTTCATTTACAAAACAGCCATTTAAATGTCCACAAGTCTATCTAAGACCTTAATAAAATAAATTTAGTCAAGAAGGTTGTGCTGAATTCTCGGTTTGGAAAACAACTTTGATAAAGAAAAAGAACGAAATTAAAATAAACTTGCAGGGTGGGAATGCAGTTTAGTATTAGTAGGAGAAAGAGTGATTACCTTGGGTTAATGTCAATGTTTGCAAATAGAATTTAAACAATATGCATTTAAAGAGTAAATAGGGGCTGGGGAAACAGCTCATTGGTTAAGATAAGTTGATTCTTATCCAAAGAACTAAGTTTGTTTCCTAGCATCAATGCTGGGTAGCTCACAATTGCCTCTAACTCCAGCTCTGGGGGCTGAGACACCTTCTTTTGGCCATCACAGGCACACACATACATATGTACACACAAAGAGTTATACACACACAAAATAAACATAAATCTTTAAAAAAATTAAAATGAGAACCCTATCATTACAAAGTCAACCCAAAATGGATCAAAGGCCCAAATATAAGAGCTATAATTATGTGTAGCTTACATAGAGGTGGACCTTCATGATGTTAAATTGAACAGTGGATTCCTAGATATCACACAAAAATCAGAAAATCAATAAAAGTTTGGACTTTATCAAAGTAAAATACTTTTGTGAACCAAAGGACAATATCAAGAAGAGAACATGACAGTGAACATAAAGAACAGCTACAGAGCTTATATTTGATAGAAATCTAGTTTTTAGAGCATGAAACACAACAAAAACAAACAGGGATGGGCTAGGGGTATGGCTCAGTACAACAGAGCTTGCCTAGTATGGGGAAAGCCAAGGGTTAGACCCTCAGCAGGGTGGATTAAGGGTGTGTTTAGGCAAAGGACTTGAATAGACATTTCTCCAAAGAGGATTTAGAAATGGCAGACACACAGGAAAAATGCTGAACACCACGAGTCATTCAAGAAATATAAATCAGGAGGAGAGTAAGACATCTACTCAGGTAGGCCTGGTGGTAAATTCCATATTGTTAACCTCAGTATTGTGGGTGAAAATTAGGCAGGAGGTTCTAGAGTACAAGAGTAAACTAGGTTACAGATGAGTTAGGTCTGTAGTGAGACCCTGTGTTAACAGCAACAGCAAAGGTTAATAATTCATACTTATTGGGCCAGGCAGTTGTGGAGCACTCCATTAATCCCAGCACTCACTCAAGAGTACAAGGTGGGCAGATCTCTGGGTTTGAGGCCAGACTGTCTACAGAGTGAGTGCCAGGGCTACACGGAGAAACCCTTTCCTAAAAAGCAAGCAAACAAAAATTAAACCAAAACAACAAAAACCCCAAACAAACAAACAAACAAAAAGTAATCCATACATCTGAAGATGTCTATAATATTTAAAAGAAAACAAGTGTTGACAAAGATATAAAGTTAGAAATAAAGTTAGAATCCCTGTTCAGTGCTAACAGATAAAATCATTACCATATGTAAATTCACTACTGTCTAGTAGTGTTACTTCTAAGGATATACCAGGAGAATTGCAAATTGGTACTCAGATACTTTTTTTTATTTTAAGATTTATTTATTTTATATATGTGAGTGCTCTATCTGCATGTACACCTGCATGCCAGAAGAGGGCAACAGAGCCCAGTACAGATGGTTATGAGCCACCATGTGCTGGGAATTGAACTCAGGACCTCTGGAAGAGCAACCAGTGCTCTTAACCACTGAGCCATCACTTTAGCCCCACTCACATACTTTCTATACATGGTCATGGTACTAGACAGAAACAATGCCACAAACCACCAGTGGATAAGCAAAGCCTGATCTGTACATACAATGGAAGGTTATTCAACAGTAAGGGAGAATGCAGTACTGATGCTCAGATGTGGTCAAAAGCAGTACTAATGATACAGCAGGGATAAAACTAGGAAACAAGCCAGGTGGTGGTGTGAATCCTAGCACTCCGGAGGCAGAGGCAGGCAGAATCTCTGTGAGTTCAAGGCCAGCCTTGTCTACAAAGAGAGTTCCAGAACAGCCAAGGCTACACAGATAAACCCTATCTCAAAAACCAACCAATCAACAAGCAAAAACCAAAAACCCTAGGATACAATATACCAGACAAGAATAATTCAAATTATAAGAAAGAGGCAAACCCATAGAATCAAATAGCAAGTGGTTATTGCCAGGGCCTAGAGAGAGAAATGGTAGTGTCTGTTTAATGGATTTTGGGTGGGTGAAGAAAATGTTTTGAAACTAGACAGATGTATTCATTGTCCAACAGTGAGATATATTAAATGCCACTGGAGTGTATATTTAATTTTATGATATATAAGTTTTATCCCAGGAATAAAATAGATTATTTTTTTAATTTTATGTGTTTGGATTTTGCATGTTCATGTTCCATATGCATGCCTGTTTCTGGAGGAGACAAGAAGAGTATCCCATGTACTTGGTATTACAGATGGATGGTTGTGAACAGTCAAGAGAATTTGGTCTTTGGAAGAGCAACACAGTGCTCTTAAGTGCATAGTCATCTCTCCAGTCCCTGATCCCTAAGTTCAAAAAATAAGTAAAATTTAGGGAAAAAAAACCCACACTAATAATTAAAAAAAAATAACACCCATGTGGTGTCCCACCCCTCTTGTAGCTTCAGAGAACACGAGGGAGGTTACAGGGGGCCAACTCTGACTCATAAGGAAGGACTTTCTAACTGGGCTGTTAATGAGATTACTCTTTACTGAAAAGATGGAGGAAGAGCTCCCCAGGACATGACTGGGAAAATGTCTATATGAGTTATTTTGAAAACCACCCTACTCTTCATCACTTCAGTTCTGCTGACTCCTCTGTCTGACTAGCAGCCATTTACAAAGGAGGTCCTGAGTTAAAGCACCCCCCCCCAGTTTCAATTCTTCTAGCATGACCCAGCCTAACCTGTTCAGACCCCTGCTGAAAAACTCTGCCCTGTCACTGGGAATATAGCTTAATGGTAGAAGCCTTTCCTAGCATGTATGAAATCGTAAATTCAGTTACCAGCATTGAATCCGGAAAGGAAACGCTGGCCCATAAAAGAGAACTAGTCAATCAGAGCAGCTGAGCTGATGACTCTTTGACTTCACAGCTTTAGTCACGTTCTTCCAGCTAGTCATTGTCAGATGGTGTATGTGTTGCACTAAGTACATTGCCATCTCCCATATATAATATATTAAGGATCAAACTCCTCAGCGAATGATGGTCTCACAAAGATAATTTCTAAACCACAGGTTCTGAAAACTTCAGTCTTAATTCGCATACATGTTCTGCTACTAAAACTTCATGATCATTAAGATGTGACAAAGGAAACTCATCCAAGTGTTGTACCAGCCAAATTTGAAAACATCATTAGTGGATATTTTGTGAACAGGGACTGTTTCTGAAATGAACTGATTGGCCTGCTCTTTGATCACCTCCCCCTGAGGTGGGACCAGCTTTACCAGGCCACAGAGGAAGAGAATGCAGCCAGTCCTGATGAGACCTGGTAGACTAGGATCAGAATGAAGGGGAGGAAAACCACCCCTATCATTGAACTGGCAGAGGGCATGGGTGGAGAAGGGGGATGGTAAGTGGGATTGGGAGGGGAGGACGGAGGGAGCTACAGGGGGAATACAAAGTGAATAAATTGTAACTAATGGAAATTAAAAAAATAAAAATAAGAAATAAAAAATAAACTCAATCAACTAGGATAATCTCTAGACTGAACAAAGAGCCCCATGAATTTATCTGATTGCACTTTTGCAATAAAGCAACTTGGAAGTTAATACCTGCTTCAGCTACCAGAGCTTTGAGACAAAAAAACAGTGAAATTCAGGTGGGCAGGGCTCCCTGGAGAGAGACAGGACCATTTCAGGAGGATCCCTGGGATGCCCTGATGCCCTGTTCCTAGGAGGAACCCAACTCTCTTGGGCACTCAGAGGAAAGCCCAAGCTGTCCGCCCCCAGCCCAGGCAGCCCGGAAACCATAGGCGCCTCTAAAGATTGGCTTTTCCTCCCCACCGCCAGCTCGGTGTCTTGTTTCTAAAATCCCCATCTGCACAACATAAACAGGAAACATGCAGCAAAAAGCCTTGGAGGTGCAAATTCCAAGCTTCCAGCCAAGGGCGGGAGAACCTCATCTGCGCTGCCAGTGGCAAGCAGGCAGCAGAAAAGAGCAAACTTTCCAAGTGACCCCGTGCCCCTCCATGCCCTTCTTCCCCTACAGCAAAAGGGAGAGAGAAGGCAGAAGGAAAGACCCCCGCTCCAGGAGAATAAAGAATAGGGGAGGGAGGCGTTGAAGCAGAGGCCAGGCCTCTAAGAGCTCGGCCTCGGTTGCCAGAATGCTCCAGGCCTCCAACTTCCCAAGCCCCGGGTCTGAGCAGCCTCTGAGGAACCCGAAGGCCAAAACCTCTCTGGTGGGGCGGGGGAGGGGCAGGTGACAGGCGCAGCGCAGGCGCAGTGCACGCCTCCATTGTCAAGCCTGACGCAAGCGCTGTTGCTATGGCTACAGACGCTGAAGGGAAAACTCTGAGCTCATCCTGGGCTGGATGGGCAGTGGCGGCGGCGAGGGCGACGACGGGAACCCTCTTCCCGGGTGCGGTGGCTGCGGTCGTGGCTCAGCTAGTGGACTACTTTATCGTGGTAGGCTGAGACTAGGAGAAGCCAGGTAAGGCTGTGGGGCTGGCGCCGCCTGGCTCTGTTCTGCCCCCCCAGACTCTGCCTCTGCCCCAGGCTCCGCCTCTCTCTGCCCTGGGCTCCGCCTCCTTTCCCACTAGGCACCGACTCTGCCCCTTGGCCTCAAACCCCGGGCTCCTACCTCAGCTCTGGGCCCCGCCTCCGCCCTGGAGTCCACCCCCTCCCGCGGGCTCCTCCCCCTCCTCCACCTCTTGGGCTCCTCCTCCGCCCCCAGCAGCCATCCAGTGGGCTAGGTGGTGCAGGGCCTGGCTTCGCGCCTGGGAGGCGGGGAGGAGAGAGGGTTGGGTCCGATGGTGGAGGAGCGGCGGGTCCATGGGTGTTGGCCATCACGGAGCGGTTGAGCCTGACTGGCTGTGGGCGTGTGTGAGGGACCCGCAGGACGGTGGTTGTGGAGCGAGGCCAGGGCTGTGCAGTTGGGAGCTGGTGGGCTGGGCGGGTCGGGATAGCCTGCCCGAGTTCCTCCATGAGCTTCTGTGGAGGCTGCTGGTACCCGGGACTGCGCCCTTGGGCCACCAGTGATAGTAGGGCAGGAGCACACTTGTGCCCCGCATCCTGAGGAAGAGTGATTCTGGGACCAGTCCTCCCAGAAAGGAATTGCAGAGAGTTGGGTGCTGCCTCCCGCCTGCCCTCGAGCTCGTGGGGTGGGGGAGCTTGGACATCCGGGTCGAAAGAAAGCAGGGTACTTGGAAAGGCCACAGGATCCGTGCACATTTTTAGGAACATTTTTTTTTTTTTTTTTCAGGACGTATATGCCGGCATTCCGGAATGAAATGATTCTTCTTAAGTAAAGACAGCCAGCCTCTTGGGTAAAGAGATCCAGTGTTCTCTCTCACTCAGTGTTCTCTTTCACTTGTTTTGATTGTTCCCTTTATTTGTCAGAGAATTCTTCAGAAGGAACAGTTTGGCAGATACATTGCTGTTTATACTTTGATGGACTTGCACAACCAGGAGTTATAGTGGGTTCGCGCAGGCTTATTTTCTTATTTGTATTGCTAGGAAAATGGGAGCCAGAGGGAGGCAACAGAGACAGCCTCTGATCTAGTTGTTAGGGGACACACTTGAGGACAAACAGCCCTTCAATTTCATATGTGGAGGGGTCCTAGGACTAGTCCAGGCATGTTGTTTTGTTGGTGGTTCAGTCTCTATGAGGCCCCATGGTCCCAGG
>JAEOAE010002511.1:0-29927 GCA_036365155.1 Meriones psammophilus
TTTAATGGGGAAATTGAGAGTCTGGTCCCCCAGGTCACCATCAGGAAGACTGCCCTTTCCCGACTTGCCAGGACAGACTGGCCCGAGGCTTCTGGGCCCGAGGCATCTGCCCTGGACAGGAAACTCACTTTAGCCATCCTCCTGAACTTAACAGACTGAGAAACCCCAGTACGGGTCCACTGCGGTGGGATGGGACTTCCGGCGATCAGCCTCTGGATATTTCCGTGGTGACCCACAAACTTGTTAAGGAACTGCTTTTTTGGCACCCCAAAACCCCAAGAGGGTTTCCCACTCAGGCTTTCAGACCATAAGCCCCCCCAGCTTTCCCGTCTTCCCCCTACTTTAAATCTGTTCCATTTATGTCTTATGGGAACCCGTTTAGTTTTTTTCCATTTAAGGGTGTTTAAACCTGTTTACTTTTTTATCTGCCTGCCTGGTTCTTGGAGGAGGGGGGGGACAAGAGCCGGTCTGAGGCAGGATATGGCTAGGCCCCAAAAAGAAGGTTTGGTTTTCTGGGGCTCTTTGGGGAGGGCCTTCCCCCTGCATTCTGCTTAGCAAACGGGGGGTTTTTTTTGTTGGGATTATCCCAAACCCGGGGGTTTATCGAAGTCCCCGACCCCACTGACTCACTGCTGGCCAAGACAGGAAAACTGTGCCCTTCCAAACCCCCCATCCGGGGAAAAAATCGCATGGGAGGCTTGTTTGCCAGGTCCCCGCCCCCAAGGAAACCCGTGAGCACACGTTTCCCGGCTTAGCATGTTTCTCCTCCAGGAAAACCTCACCATCCCCAAAAAAGGCTTGATGTGCTTTTGCATGCTGTTGCCTCCCCCCGATTAAGGGTGGGTCGCGCCCTTTTCCATCTGGCCTGTTTTAGAACTTGAGGAAAAAAACTTTATGTGGCCCCAGGCTTTAAAAGGGCAGCCAGGTGGGAAAGGAAGAGTTGGTCCCGGGGTTGATCCCAGATGGGTTAGATGAAGACCTCAGATCTAGAGGGCAGCAACGGGAAACCGTTTTCCCGGCATCTTTTCCCCAAGGGGCCTTTTGGAAGAATTCAAGGTATTCACAACCTCCCAGCTCCCCTTTAAGAAAGCCGTAAGTGCCCCGGAAAGATTTTCCACCGGTTTTGTTGAGATATCCCAGATTTCGGGCGAGAAATTTCTGGGGTCCCCGCTTTCCCCCACAGGTGGCCTGTTCCACCCTCCCACTTCCCGGGCCTATTTAGGTCTGTGGGGGAATTGGGTCACTTTTTTCTGCTTGAACCCTTTTTTAAATACTTCCCCGGGCTTTTAGGAGGAAGGGCACTTTCCCCGAAAGGGGAATTCATGCTCAACAGAAACACTAAGAGGGGCAGCCCCGGGCTTTCCCCCCGTTTAGGACCCTGTTCGGTAAACCTCTCTCCTGATTGTCCCAGAAAACCAAAAACCCAAAAGGGGCAATATTGCTGCTTTTTAGACACCCCCCAAAACATTGGGAAATGTTCAAAGAATATGGGTGGTTTTCAATGTAATAATGGGTTTTAAAAAGGGCCCGCACAAGGCGGGTTGGGGAAAGGGAGATTTTATTTGTTTATCTATTCATCATCTATCTTCTGTCTGTCTGCCCCCCATTTAGACAGGATGTATATATCTAGCTGTCCTGGGAAATTGCATGTGGATCAGGCTGGGCCTCAGCTGGGGGATTTCCACCCGCCTTTTCCTCCCCAGTGCAAGATCTCGCATGGACACCCCAATAGCTGGATTTTTTTTTTTTTGGGGGGGGACAGTGCCCCTGTAGCCCAGGCTAACCACAACTTGCTTTTTAGCCCAGGGTGCCTTTCTGATCTTTTTGTTTACCCTAGTGCTGGGATTTTCCCGGGGCGCCACACCTCAGCCCTGTGCTGGGGGATGGGAACCCCCCGGGCCCGTGAATGCTGGCGGGAGCCCCCCCAGAAATTTTTCCCATTTCGGGCCTTTTATACACACCCCATCCTTGGGGGCAGCTCTCAGGCCCTTACAAGCCTGCATCAAAACCCGATGGTCCCCTGACTAGATCGCAGTTTAACCTGGCACCGTGGTCTGAAATTCCCACTGAAAAAACTTGTGAACGAATTTTAAAAGAAAAATAATCTATACCTGAAGGTGGTCGTCCTCAAAATGAAAAGGCAAAGGTGTTCTACCCCCAGCACTCAGGAGGAAGGCAGGTGGTGAGTTTGAGACCCGCCTGGTCTACAAAAAGGGGTCCAAACAGCCAAGACCAAAAGAGAAACCCTGTGTTTTGTGAAAAAAAAAAAAAAAAAAATTAAAAAAAAAAATGTTTGACTAAATTCCTACTAAATACTGTCCTGTGTATACTCATTTTTTAAAAAAAACCCACAGGACAACTTGCTTTTTATTCAGAGAAGCCCTTTTAAATTTAGGGGCAACTGACAAGCCCGTTAAAAAACCCTTTCCCCCGGCGCTCACCAAAATTAAACCAAAGGTGCAAAATGGGTCAAAAAAGGGGGGTTTTTTTGAGACAAAGCCACATTTGCGGAGGTGAGATGGTTGAGGTGGTGGAAAAAGCTAAAAACCCCCCGATGAATCAAATTGTCACAGATTAGAAAAAAAAATTTTTAAAATTCCTGCCTGCAGGCCAGAAGAAGGCACCAATGTCATTTTAGGTGGTTATCCCCACGTGGTTCGGGAAGCAACTCACCTCTGGGAAAGCACATTTTAACCCTGAGCTATTTTCCAGACCACCACAGACTTTTTTGTTTGTTTGTTTGTTTGTTTAAAGACCCTGTAAAAGCAGGTAGGGAATTGCCCTGCAGACAGCTATACCAGGCAAGCAGGCTGACCAGCCAAGTCAAAGCCCGCCTGAGCCAAGAATTCAGCCTGTGGGGTGCAACCCCCCGGGGGGGTGAATGACCTTTCCAGGGGCGGGTATCAGCCTCCGCAAGAGAACACATTCAATCCGGAAAAGAATTTCAGATAGGGAAAAGCAAAAAAAATCTTGGGTTTGGGGGGGCCCCGGGCCCGCGGCAGAGCTGTCCCGCTCAAACATTTTTGTTTGGTTTTGAGGCAGACTTGAGCCTCGGGGTCCCGCTTATCCCAGGTGGGATACCCCACAGCCAGCTTGTTTCCAGACTTACTTGTCTGCAGGTGTTTTTTTTAAAACAGGACACCTCTTTTGTGGGGTCTCAGTGTCCCCTGAATACCCCCCGGGGCTCAATGGATTCACGTGGGGCCAAGACCTGACCCACTGAAGTGTCTACTGTGTGGGACAGCTTTAGGGAAAAATTCCAAGCTGGGACAAAAAGCCTGTGGAAGGACTTAAAGCCTGGGGCTGCTGACTGCCCTATTCCCAGCTACCCCGGGGGGCTGAGAACACGCGCAGACTCCCAACTCGGGGAGAAGGACGGGACTCACGGGGTTAACCAACCTGGGTGGGGGAATGTTGTTTTGGTTGGGTTTTTTTGTTTTTCCAGACTGTGTTTCTCCGGTGCCTTTTCTGCCTGACTATTTGTAGAGCAGGCGGGCCCGAACTCCCGAGAGCCGCCTGCCCTGCCTCCCTGAGTGCTGGGATTACAGGGGGCACCACCACACCTGGTGTTTTTTTGGCCATTTTTGCCACACGCTTTGAGTTTAAAGGGGTCTGTTCCCTTCCTGACCGGGCAAAGATGAGATGCAGAGGGGGAGGGGGGCAGAGCCGCCCCACAGCAGCCAGGGGAGGAAGGAGAAGGAACAGATGAAGAGACAGACACCGGGGAAAAACTGTACCCCCTTTAATACCCCCCGCCAGTGACCACTTCCCCAACAAGGCATGGGGCCCTTTATATTTCGGTGACATCAACCCCCAGGACCCATATTTAACTGTGCCAAGCTGGAGAGGGTTCGATTGTTTATTGCACTTAGGGCGGTGGCCAAAAACCCGACCCACACACCACAGTAAAATGTATTCTGATTTGATGTCCCCCTGTCGCCTGTCCTGCTTTTCCCGGGGCCCCCGCCGGCTTAGGAGCTTTTTTAGTTGTGCCTTGCATAATGTTCACTGAAAGGCAAAAAAAACCCAAGACGGTTTTTTAAACTAGAATCCATTTATCTTTTATCACATTTAAAAGAAGAAGGGGGTGCCCAGGACCTGTGAAATTGCAGAAAGTCTTTTGTCCCCAGGTCTTTAGCGCCCTCGGGGGTTTTTCCTGCAGAGCTGTGCTCTATCAAGGGAAAGTTCCCCCGGGTTCCTTAATTAATTTTTTCCTCACGCAGCATTGAGCCCCTTTTGGGGAAAAAGGAGAGAGCTGTTTTGTTTGAAGATATTTTCAGAAAAGATGATCGAATGTAGTGGTCACGCCCACATCCTCCGTCCTGTACTGGGGGGGGGTTGTTTTTATTTTTGTTTTGTCTTGTTGTTTTGGTTTTTTTAGGCAGGGTTTTTCTGTGGCCAGGGGTGTCCTGGAATTTTCTCTGTAGACCCGGGGCCCCAAAATGGCAGGCATCTGCTCTGCTGAGATTTAAAAGGGGGGTGCCCCCCCACCTGGGCCCTTTGGTTTTGTTTTGTTTTCATTGGTAGCAAAATATTTTTTTTTTTTATTAATCACTTTTCTTAATTTCATCCCCATATCAACTTTCCCTTCCAGTTAATTAAAAGTTTCCAGAGAACGAGGGAAAAATTTAACATTGATTGTGAGGGCAGAGATAAAGGAAAGCAAGAGAGACTCATAAATGGGGAAAACTGGGGGCGGATGAGATGGGTTTTTTGGGGAAAATGGGGCCCGGCCCCAATCCTTCCTGACCTTTATCCAAAGCCTGTAACCCCCCCTCGGCAGAACAGACGGTTGAGTTAATCACCTCCCACATTTAACTGTGGTGGCAGGAAATTCCAAAATACTTGACGACAGATATTTAGGAGCTGACTGGGCCAAGGAGACCAGAACAACCAATTATTTTAAAGGTTAAAACTTCCCCCAACCCTAAATTGCCAAGAAAACCCCAGGAGATTCCCACCTGGGGTTTTTAAACCCGGGCTTTTTTCTCTGGGGGCCACCCAGCTGACCAGGGGGTGACCCCATTGTACAATGGTCGGGGCTCTTGCTTTTGCATTGATGGATGATTAGCTTCTGAGTTCTCTATACCTTCTTATATTTAGGGGTTTTGGGGCCCCCAAACAGGGGGCCCGGCAGTTCCCCCACCCCACAACAGTCACAGCCAGCTGTAACCCCCCTCCAGAGGATTCAATGCCTTTCGACTCCTGGGCACCTTTTATGTACATTGCATATGCACATGCATATAAATAAAAAGAGAAATTCAAGAGTAGGTAAGTGAGGTGAGGGATTTTAAACCAGCCTGGGGGCAAAAGGAGGCACTGTCTCAAAGAAAAAAAATACCAGGAAATTCATTTTAGCACCCGGAGGTTGGGGGGGAGAGAGAAAAAACAGGGAACCCAGCGTTTTTTTTTTTTTGTTTTTTTTTTCAAAAAGGGGTTTTATTTTGCCTTGGGTGGCCCCATTTTGTAGACCAGGCTGGCCTCAAACTCACAGAGATCCTGGCGATTTTTGCCACACGCTTTGAGTTCATAGGAGTCTGGTTCCATTCCTTCTGGACCTGTGGCGAAGCAAAGCACTGAGATGCAGAGGGCGGAGAGGGGCAGAGCCGCCCACCCACAGCAGCCAGGAGAGAGGAAGGAGCAAGGAACAGATGACAGAGACAGACACCGGGAACAAACTGCACCCCCTCAATACTGCTCCCCCGTACCAGTGACCATCTTCCTTCAACAAGGCTAGTGGGGCCCCTTTCTGCTACTCCATCGGTGACATCAACCCCTCAGGATCCCGTCTTCTAACTGTGCCACCAGCTGGAGACAAAACCTTCGACTTGCTGATTAGTCACTTAGGTGCAGATGCGTCAAGAACCAGACCTCACACACCACAGTAAACATGTATTCTGATTTAGATGTCCCTCCGTCAGCCTGTCCGTGCCTTCCCCGGCTTCACCGCCCAAGGCTTGCTAGGAGCTTTTTACAGTTGTGCCTCTGCATAATGTTCACTGAAAGGCAAAAGGACACCCAACACGTGCTTTATAAATCTAGAATCCTATTTATCTTATTATCACATTTAAAAAGAAGAAGGGGATGTCTCCAGTTGTGCACCTGTGAAATTGCAGAAAGTCTTTAGTCCTTGTAGGTCTCTTAGCTGCGGCCTCGGGAAGGCTGTTCCCTGCAGAGCTGTGCTCTATCAAGGTAAAGTTCCCAGGCTTCCCTAACTGTAACTTTCTTCCTCACAGCAGCATTGCAGCCCTTGTGGGCATCAAGGGAGAGCAGCTGTTTTGTTTGCAAGATATTTTTCAGAAAAGAGCTGATCTCTATGTAGTGGTCACACCCACACATCCTCCTGTCCTATACTGGGGAGGGGTTGTTTTGATTTTTATTTTGTCTTGTTGTTGTTTTTGGTTTCTTTGAGGCAGGGTCTCTCTGTGAAGCCATGGCTGTCCTGGAACTTGCTCTGTAGACCAGGCTGGCCTCAAACTGGCAGGCATCTACTCTGCTGAGATTAAAGGTGTGTGCCACCCCCACCTGGCCCTTTTTGTTTTGTTTTGTTTTTATTGGTAGCACATAAATATTTCTTTTTCTTTATTAATCACTTTACTTACTTTACATACAAATATCAACTTCCCCTCTCTCTGCTCCCACCTCCCAGCTCCTCTCTCTCTCTCTCTCCCCAGGCCACACCCACTCACCTCTCCTCCCTTTCTCCTGAGAAAAGGGGCGGCCTCCCGTGGATATCAACCTGCCTTGGCCTATCAAATTGCAGCAGGACTAGGAGTGTCTTCTGCAGGTGAGGTTAGACCACGCCCCCAGTTAGGGGAAAGGGATCCAAAGGCTGTGAGTGTCCCTGGACTTCCCAGGGGTTCTGCTGGGAAGAGCTCACAATGCAGGCCCCCTCCTTACCTCAGGAGCCTCAGCAGGACCCCAGAGAATCCAGAACTCCTGCACTCACTCCCAGGCTGGGCTCCTGCCCTCTGTTCCCTCCGGGTCCACTGCAGCCCTTCCTTAAAACATTTTCACACCGTTAAGGAAAAGGAAAATAGAGCCTGGTCTGAAGACCTAGTGACCTCAGTCTTGCTGGACATGAAAATTAAGCAACACTTCACTTGGGTCATTTGCATGGAAGGTTGAGTTAGGCCTGGAGCTGTGCTCAGTGGTTCGTGCACCTGCTGCTCTTGCATGAAAGAATCAGACTAACTTTGTAACCTATGTTTCTTTTAATTGCCTTATAACTTATATTTGCAAGTTTTAGGCCCATGTTAATTAAAGCCTCTTAGTGCTTCTCCAGAGAACTGAGGAATTTGTAAAAGTTCCTAACATTAGCCATCTGTGAGGGCAGAGATAAGGAAGAGAACAAGCAGAGATCTCTACTAAATGGAGAAAAAAATCACTGGCTGGTGCCGGTGAGATGGGCTTTGTTTGGAAACTGGGCCAAATGGCCCCAATCCTTCTCCTGACCTTTGATCCAAAGCCTGTAACCCCCACTCCTCAGAACAGACATGGGATGAGTTAATCACCTTCCCACATTAAACTGTGGATGGCAGGAAATTTCAAACTGACTTGACTATCATATATTTACGACAGAGCTGACTGGACCTAAGGATGACCAGAACTAACCAATTATTTTAAAAGTTAAACACTTCCTCCAACCCTAAATCGCCAAGAAGGCAACCCCAGGAGATTCCAACCTGGTGTCTTTTAAAAACCCAAGGTCTTTGTCTCTCGGGGCCACTCCTAGCTGACCAGCAGGGGTGACCCCATTGTACAATGGTCAAGAAGAGTCTCTTGCGTTTTTGCATCGATGGAATGATTAGTTTCCTGAGTTCTCTTCATACCTTCTTATATTTAGGCTCTTGCTGGGCCTAACATGCACAGGGCCTGAGTTCAGTTCCCAGCACCCACACAAACAGCTCACAGCCAGCTGTAACTCCAGCTCCAGGGGATCCAATGCCCTCTTCTGACTTCCAAGGTCACCTATATGTACATTGCATATGCACACATGCACTATAAATAAATGAAAAATCTCAAGAGCTAGGTGAAGCTGGAGGCTTAGGCATTGTTAACACCAGCCTGAGCTATAGAGTGAGGCACTGTCTCAAAAGAAAAACAACATACCAGGCATACTCATTCGACCTCAGCACCCAGGAGGTTGGGGGAGTAGAGTTAGAAAATCAGGGGAACCTGGGTCAAGCCTTTTTTTGTTTTGTTTTGTTTTTCAAGACAGGGTTTCTCTGTGTAGCCTTGGTTGGCCTGAACTCACTTTGTAGACCAAGCTGGCCTCAAACCCACAGAGATCCACCTGCCTCTGCCTCCCAGAGTGCTGGGATCACAGGAATGTGCCATCGCATCCCATCCCTTGTCCTGAGCCGGGTCTTAAGACTACCTCAAACCCAGACACAAGCACCCCAGGTCCTAGTCTGATTCTGGTTCCATTGATGAGAGAGAACCAAGTTACCGAGGCCTTCCCCGCCCCCTCCAAATACTTCTTGTGCTACAAAAATGCAGTTTGCCACTGGGGATCTGTGTTGAAAGCATTAGCTTTTCTCTTTAGATTCCTTTGTTCTTGATTTCACTATTTGTGTGTGCAGGTACCCTCAAGGCCAGAGGCTCTGGATTTCCAAGAACTTCAGGTGGTTGGGAGCCAGCTGATGTGGGTGGTGGGAACCTGCTCCAGTCCTCTACAAGAACAGCGTTCATGCTTCACTGCTGAGCCATCTCTCTAGCCTCCATGGCTCTTCTGACAGAGGTGTCACTCTGGTTTCTCCTAGGCCCGTTTAATTGAATCCATCAAGATGTTTCTCCAGGCGGGATACAGTTGCTAAGCTCACAGAATCGTGCACAGTCTCAGGCAGATGGAAGAGAAGTAAGATGTAGCCCTCTGACCTCCCCAGCAGGGGCTACTGCAATTCCACACATGGGACTACGGCCCTGTGACCACGGGCTGACCTGTTCCTCCAGCCCCAACCAGGCCACCTCCTAAGGCTTCCCTGAACCTTGGGCCATGCACGTGGTTCATCCCAGGGTGAAGAGGAGGACCTGCTCACTCCTAGGTTGCCTGTAGTTTTAAGGCTTGAGGCGATAAAAGCCTCAAGGTGTGTCATCCAGCTTTGTTCTCTAAAGTTCCCTGGAGCCCATCCTTGACTTCCTTCCATCCTTCCTGGAAGAAGAGTTTACCAGCCACAGGAGCGCACTGACTGGGAGCAGGGTGCAGGGCCCCAGCCCCAGTGCTACCTTCACTCTCGGCTTCTCCCATCTTCTCAGTGCTAGCCCAGCTGGCACAGAGGCAGAGGCAGTGGTCCTGATTTGTGATCCCGATGGTAAGCCTGCTATGTTGAGATTATAATCACATGAGACCGAACAAATCAATCACATCAATAAATGCAAATGAACTTAGCTTACATATCAAGGAAAATGAAAGCAAATGCTTGGAAATAAATTGATCAAACACACAACTCAGAAACTTAAGAAAATACTGAACTGGAAGATTACAGAAGATATTAATAAATACAAAAACAGCAAATACTGTGTTAGGCCCAGCAAGAGCCTAAATATAAGAAGGTATGAAGAGAACTCAGGAACCTAATCATCCATCGATGCAAAAACGCAAGAGACTCATTCTTCTTAACCATTGCAATGGGGTCACCCCTGCTGATCAGCTAGGAGTGGCACCGGGAGACAAAGAGCTTAGATTTTTAAAAGACACAAGGCGGGAATCTCCTGGGGTTGACTTCTTGGCAAGTTAGGATTGGATGAAGTGTCTAACCTTTAAAATAATTGGTTGGTTCTGGGCACCCTTAGGTCTGGTCAGCCCTGTCGTAAATATCTGATCTTCAAGTCAGTTTGGAATTTCCTGCCATCCACAGTTAAATGTGTGTGTGTGTGGGGGTGATTAACTCATCCCATGTCTGTTCTGAGGAATGGGGGTTACAGGCTTTGGATCAAAGGTCAGGAGAAGGATTGGGGCCATTTGGCCCAGTTTCCAAAGAAAGCCCATCTCACCGGCGCCAGCCAGTGATTTTTTTCTCCATTTAGTAGAGATCTCTGCTTGTTCTCTTCCTTATCTCTGCCCTCACAGATGGCTAATGTTAGGAACTTTTACAAATTCCTCGGTTCTCTGGAGAAGCACTAAGAGGCTTTAATTAACATGGACCTAAAACTTGCAAATATAAGTTATAAGGCAATTAAAAGAAACATAGGTTACAAAGTTAGTCTGATTCTTTCATTTCCCCCTTCTCCTTGTAACTGCTTCAGTCATGAAGCAGCTGTAGAGTGAGGATTCTATCTTAAGAAAATTTTGCCTTTTGACTCAACATTTCAGCCTGTAGAATGGGACAGTGGGTCGAAGATCCGTCTTCTGGAATTTCTTCATGCTGATGACTGGGCCGTTGATATCTCAGTTTGAAAGAGGCTGAAATGCTGGTCAAAAGTTGGGGCGAGTATGTGGGTAGTTACCTTAGTCTGTAATTATCTGGGTTTTAGTTTTCATTCCATGCCCAGTCATATTTACTCTTTGGTAATGTTATCTTAGTGTAAGCACTTGCACTGCACTAATCTTTTTTCTAATAAACATAACCAGATGATTTACAATGCAGGGTTCACACATTGAAAAAAAAAAAAAAAAAAAAAACAAGCAGAGTAGCTAAGGGTCCCATTTCTTGAGTGCCTAAGGGAGTTGCTTTTAACTGAATTTCTCCTGGATCTTTAGAGCTCTCACCCAAGATACTAGAATCTCTTATTTTGATGCCAAAATCATGGCCTTTTGTCCAATTATAAGTTTTTCCTAATTTAGGAAAGATTACTAGGAGCCAGTCAAAGGCTGGTCAATGAGGCAAGGCAGTCCTTAACAGTCTCTGGTTAGTTGATTCAATTGAAGAGAGGGGGAGCAGTCATGTCAGCTTCCAAAAAGTCCAGATTTCAGCTTGTAGTCCATAGCTGGTCCCGGAAATAGAGTCAACCAGGTGAAAATCTGCTGAGACAAATTTAGACTAGAAACAGAAGTTAAGATTTGTCTATTACATGGGAAAATGAGTAATCCTAAGACCAGGGAAAAACTCATCTGGGATCCGTTTGAGCTATGCCAGATCTAGGTCTCATGACCTTTTGATTTCTATAAACTCATATGAATTTTTGGTACACAAAAGGAAATATATATTAAAAGACTCAGAAAAGTAACATATCAGCAAATCTAATACAACAACATTCTGAGAGTAACAGGTAAAACTATATCCAACGGAATGGGCACCAGTCAGGTGTTTGTTTTGTACCTTTTATAAACAACTTAAGTTTGTCCACAGTCTGAAACTCTAACGTTTTAACTGTGAGCCCTGTTGGTAATCAGCCATCAAAGGAGCTCAGCCACCTTTTGTACCTTTAGACAGGAATACATTAATGGCTTTACTGCTAAACCCTGGATGCTTGATTTTTTTTCTTAACAAAGCAACTAGAAGGGGTAGGTTTAAGATATTTCTGTGTCAAAGTCTACCCCAGAAACGGCAGACATTAAGAATACCATAAAAAAAAAAACCTATGACTTTTGGGTCAGATATATACATTAAACAGATGTTTTTAGCATGATGATAAGTACCTTTAAATCTATTTCCAGAAAACAACCAAAGGAAATTAAAATTTCAAGCTTGTGACTGAATAGTAAGCAGTCAGTGCCCCATCAACTTATCAGAAGTCTATTGATCAATGCCAAAATTCTGAACTTCTGAAATCTTATACCAGTATAAGCACAAGGGTAGCAAAGAGAAGAAATCTAAAATATCTCCCCTTTTTAATATGCCTTAAATCATTTTTTATCATTATAACTCATTTTTATATATTTTAAAACATTTAGACTCTCTAAATTTTTTGCATTTATCAACCCTGAAACATTTTTTTAGACCAAACAACATTTTTTTTTATTTTTATAACCTAAAATTTTGAGCACTGAGAATGTAGCTCAGTGGTAGAACACTTGCCTAGTAAGTCTGAGGTGCTAGGTTCAATTTCCAGCTCTACAATAGATAATTAAATCATCATAACCTAAACTCCTATATCCTCAGACCCTACATAAGCTCTATATCTTTTTATCCAACTATTTATCATAAGACACAGGCAACTGATATAAAGCCTGTGAGCAGGGCAAACCTGTTTTTCTTTTTACACAAAAGATATAGTACCTAGTAGTTCTAACTAACTAATGAACTGTCCAATGAGCTGATAGTGGACCTACTTGTCTGCTCTTTAGCTGCCAAGCTACAGTTAACTTAGCCTAGCCTTCCAGCCTAGCCGTCAATGTGATCAGAGACCTGAGAAGGATAAATTATGAGCTAAGTAAAAGTACCAATCCATGTACCAATCAAAATGACAGAGATGACTAGTTAGTCCATCACCTAGGCAGTGTCCCTGCCTCCTGTGGTCTCCTGGCTTCCTGAGCAGAGGTAATCCAGCCATCAGGCATAGAGGATGAGAAACTGCTGCTGTGGAAAGAGGAACAGGAGAGATTGACCTCACCTCATCTCAGACAATGTGAAACAATGACTCTGCAGGTGTCCACAGCTGCATCCACAGTTAGGCTGGGCTCTAGCAGTGGGCCGGTTGAGGCAGTGTTGCCCAGTGGTTAGCATACCACAATCCAGAGTCACGGTCGTCTGTCGTTGTCCAAATCTTCTCGGAGACCTTGGGGAGCTACTGCCAGGATTTTGGGACTTTCTGTCACAATGAACTTACACATGTTAAAATGCCATATTCATCAGATCTCTGACAAGCTTGAGGGCCAGCATATCTGAGTTACTCTTTGTCTATTTTTATCGTCTGCTCTAAATTGTGTCCTATAAAACAGAATGCTATAATCTCTAATTTGGCATATTCCTTAGATGCATGTTTTAGAATCAAATTTCAAGTAGATCCATATAGGCAAACTTCATAGTTACCCATCCTAAATTTAACCTTAGAAAAACAACCTAAACAAAAGGACTGGGTAAAGCTTAGTCTATAGTGTAACTTTAAATCTGCTCTTTCTGACTAAAAACAAGACCTTTAATCAGGCACAATTTATAAAGGGGCTAGCAAATCTTATGAATCTCCCCATTTTTTTTTTTAAAACTTAACAGCAAAAAGCTTTACACACTGGGATCAAATAAGTTTGAGAACCAATTGCCTAACAGAACAGTTCAGAACAAACAATAGCATAGAACAATTTTAAACTGTATGAATTATTCTGTCCACATCAAACCCGTCAGCCAGATTTTTTTTTTTTTTTAAAGAGAACATAAGAAAACATTTTGCAATGAAGAATCACCAGCCTTTTAAATGAAGTACAAGATATTTTACAGTTTTTTCTCAAATAATATTTGCAGGTATAAAGAACCAAAGCAAACATCATTCATATGCCCCCTGGCTTTTATATACATACACAGACCTTTTATAACATTCTGTATACCTTTAGGTTCATAGCTTCGTTTTTCTGGCTTAACCAGACACTCTTGCTTTAGACAAGCTATATCTCTTGCTCACTCTCTCTTTCTTTTAGACAACAGAAAAACTCCCATCAAAAATTTTCTCTAATTTTTCAAAGGGTTGGGAAACTGTTCCAACTTCGTTGTTAGACTGCCCAAGAGTTATTGCTTAAAAAATCTGATAAACTGTAAACGTTTTATCATCTTAAACATTTTTAAAACTCGTCTTTGCAATATCAAAACAAAGTATCTTTTTCTGGAGTAAATTTATAAAGCATAACCATAATTTTAAAAGTCAAAACCAGATTTTCAAGACCAAAATTTATCAGTGCAAACAACCCAATCTTCAGAACCAATATCAACTCAGAACAAGACTTCCTTTTTATCCTAAAAGGAAATAAAATCATTTTGACTCAGAGATTTTGCAAACTTTGTTCTTTTCCTGAGCCACACCATGTGGCAATTTACATTGTTACTATTTAAACATATGCATTTATAGACCTTATAAATACATAGGCACATATACACTTTTAAACAAGAATTTGAATTTTAACCTTAAAACATACCCAATTATTTTTGATCATACCAACCATTTAAGACCAGTTGAAAATAATTATAAAATGGCCATATATTTAAACAGACAGATAAAACTTTTTTTAATTTAGACTCAGCTGAAACTCTAAACATTACAGCAACTGCAGTTGCTACATCTTTGTTTGATCTGTAAATTGCAATTGACTCACGCCCCCTAGGTGGGAGGAGGGAAGAGAGGAGCAAGAGGCCCTGGTGAGCTCCTGCTGCTCACTGCCCTGCTGAGCTGACTTAAAGGCAAGGGGGAGGAGTTTTTCCTCACT
Organism: Meriones psammophilus; assembly: GCA_036365155.1. NCBI lineage: Eukaryota > Metazoa > Chordata > Mammalia > Rodentia > Muridae > Meriones > Meriones psammophilus. The sequence continues at coordinate 14,294 of JAEOAE010002511.1, forward strand.
TTCAGTGGCCTGAGCAGCTCCTGTTGGGTGCTGCTCCCTGCCTAGCCACTTACAAGGACTTCCACCACAGGAGCCCACGAGCCTTGCCTGCTCCCTTGGCTCTCTTGTGAGCTTCACTCTAGCTTACCTCCCCCAAAGGTCCTGAACCGGCTTCCCAGCCTGGCCTCTCCCTCTTTGGCTGCCCATCATAAGGGGCCACATCAAACCTGTGCCCTGCTGGGTGTGCATTGTTATTCCACAGAGGCTCAAGTGCCCAAGCTCAGCCCCAGCAGCCAGCTCCACTGCTTCTCCCCAGCCACCTGAAAGCACTCCCTCCTCGGCTCCCTCGGGAGGGAGAGCACACTGCTTGGTGTCACCTGCCATGCAGCCCTGTGCCCTCCCCAGCCGAGAACAAGTCCTAATTTTAACTGTCATCTGTCCAAATTTTCGTCAGTCCAAGTCTACAAAGAAACAGCCACAGAAAAACACATACATACATGAGAGACACAGGAATTGCCACCTTGCCTTATTTGGCCAAGGCGCACAGACTCAGATTGTTGGGGGAGCAGCCCCCAATCCAGCTTGGAGGAGCAGAATCTCTCCTCCTCCTCCCTTTTCACAGAAAGGGGCAAGCTTAGCATCCTACAGGATGCCCCGCGGCCTCGGCATTAATGACACGTCTGTCTGCCTTAATGAGACCGTTCCAGGCGAGTGGCCTCGAACCACTCAGGGGACTGGAACCCCTTCTACAGATGCTCGCGAGCCAGACCATAAACCCAACACTGCCACTGTTGGTATAACAGAACAAACATGTAACAGACAAGAGACACAGGACAAGGACAACCACGGTACCTACTTCTGAGCTCAGATGAGTCCTCTGATAGCCAGTGTCCAGAGTTCTCCTCAGTATCCCTAAATCCCGGACGAGCCCCCATAATGTTAGGCCCAGCAAGAGCCTAAATATAAGAAGGTATGAATGAGTCAGAGTTTGGCAGGGACACCATAATATCAGGAATGGGTGGGGAAAGGTCATGATGACTCTCAATCTTGGGACCGCCACCTGTTGTTTGTCTTAGGGCTCCTATCTCAGCTGGAACAGTCTCACTATTTGTCTTAGGGCCCCTATCTCAGCTGGAACAGTCTCACAAACTTCTCATAAGGGTGGTCAGCACAAATTGATTTTTGGCTCAACTGGGGCAGCCTGACCGCAGATATCTCCAGCAGCTGGGTCTCTTCAGCTAGTTCCTCCCTAGCCCACAGAGTTTCTCAAAACAGTGGTATCCTTCAGAGTTTCTCAAAACAGTGCTGTACAAAATGACATTAACTATTAGCTGCTTCTAACTTTTGGTGAGGCGGGGGTCTTTCAAGGCTACCCCAGTTGAGCTAAGAAACAATTTGCGTTAACCACCCACATCTGTGGAACTGTTCCAGCTGAGATAGGAGATCTCGAGAAAAACAACAGGTGGCGCAAGTTAAGGGGGTCATCATGACCGTTCCGACCATCCAGCTCCTGGTAACTTGGTGTCCCTGCCAAACTCTGACGCAAATTGTGGTCTCATTTAAATGTACCAATCAGCTCCCTGTAACCATGCTTTTCGCTTCTGTAACCGCGATTCTGCTCTGAAACCCTATAAAACCCCAGCTTTTCACACCAGAGGGAGCGCAAGTCCTCCGAGAGACTTTGCCGCCCCGGGTACCCGTGTATCAAAATAAACCTCTTGCGGCTTGCATCCGAAGGCTGGTCTCGTTGTTCCTTGGGAAGCGGGGTCTCCCCGTCTAGAGAGGCTCAGCGGGAGTCTTTCATTTGGAGGCCCCAGCGAGATTTGAGACCCCCACCCAGGGACCACGACCCAAATTCGGGAGGTAAGACTGCCGGCACAACTCGTTTGTCTGTGTGTCAGTTGGTTTCTGTTTTAAGTGTTCGGTGTTTCCTGTCGTGCATGTGTGTGAATGCTCGTCCTGGTTTTTCGTGGCAGTCTGAGTTTTGAGGCTTGGCCCAAGCCATTTGTATTGGGCGGAAATCGAAAGGAGTTGACGAGCTCGGACTTTCTTTCCGCAGCTCCTGGGAGACGTCTCAGGAGTGTTTGTAGGGAGCCGATTTTTCGGTTCCCATTTGGTGCGGAGGGAGCCGATTTCTCGGCTCCCGTCCGTTTGGAAGCACGAGCCAATCCGGACTTTTCCGGGCTTTGCCCCTGTCCAAAGGCTACGTGCTTCATTTGGGAGACGGAGGAACCGGACCTCCAACACAGTCTCCATCTGAATTTTGGCTCTCAGTTTTGCGTCGATCTCCTGCTGCGCGGCTTGTGTCGTGTTTTGTCTGTCTAATTTTTGTAGTAAGTGTAATAAGTGTTTTCTATCTATCTGAAAATATGGGACAAACTATCACTACTCCCAAAAGTTTAACTTTACAGCACTTCAAGGAAGTTCGTGACATTGCTCACAACCTTTCAGTGGAAGTGCGAAAGGGAAAGTGGGACATCTTTTGTTCATCTGAGTGGCCAACCTATGACGTGGGTTGGCCACAAGATGGCACCTTTGACCTAGGAGTTATTTTACAGGTGAAAGCTAGAGTCATGGAGCCTGGACCCCATGGACATCCTGACCAGGTTCCCCATATCATCACATGGGAATCTCTGGTCAAAGATCCCCCACCATGGGTGAAGCCTTTCCTTCTTTCCCCTTGCCCGAAACCCACCCCGTCTGCCCCCTCCCTACCTCCCCCACTAGTTCCAACCCCGGTTAACTCTACACTTTACCCGGTCCTCACGAAACCAGCTCCAGAAGAGACCTCTGGGCGTAAGAAGACACCCCCGGTACTGCCCGGCATATGATGGCCCTCTTCTGGACCTTTTGACTGAACAGCCCCCTCCTTACAGAAACCCAGTCCCGTTCGGGAACCAGAGGGGCAGCCACCAAATGAGAACCCCAGGAAGAACTTACCTCGTCTCTCGGTGGCGGGGCGATTGAGGGCGTCGGGAAGCCCCTCCCGATCCCCCACAGTAGTGACAGGGCAGAGACAGGGTAGGCAGGGCCTGGGAGACCGCAGGGGTCCACGACTAGACAAAGATCAATGTGCCTACTGCAAGGAAAAAGGGCATTGGGCCCGAGACTGCCCAAAGAACCCAAGAGGGCCACGAAAGCCTAAACCCCAGGCCACCCTGTTAAACCTGGAAGACTAGGGAGGTCGGGGTCAGGAGCCTCCCCCTGAACCCAGGATAACCCTTAATGTGGGGGGGGCAACCCGTCACCTTCCTGGTGGACACCGGAGCCCAGCATTCGGTGCTCACCACCTCACCGGGACCCTTGACTGACAAATCGGCGTGGGTTCAAGGAGCCACCGGAGGAAAGAGGTACCGATGGACCACTGAAAGAAGAGTGCAACTTGCCACCGGTAAGGTGACCCACTCCTTCTTACATGTTCCTGATTGCCCTTATCCTCTGTTGGGAAGAGATCTATTAATGAAACTTAGGGCACAAATCCACTTTGAGGGGACTAAGGCCCATATTACTGGGCCTCAGGGACAGCCTTTGCATGTGTTAACTATAAACCTGGAAGATGAATACCGACTTCATGAGCCTGAAAAGCCTTGGCCGCAAGAAATGACTGTCTGGCTAGAAAAGTTCCCCCTAGCTTGGGCGGAAATGGGAGGAATGGGTCTCGCAATTCACCAGCCACCCCTGGTGGTCACTCTAAAAGCGTCAGCAACTCCCGTTTCCATTAAACAATATCCAATGTCGCATGAAGCTTACCAAGGAATTAGGCCTCACATTCGGAGGCTTTTAGATCAGGGCATTTTAGTACCTTGTCAATCGCCCTGGAATATGCCTCTCCTTCCGGTTAAAAAGCCAGGGACAGAAGACTACCGCCCGGTACAGGACTTGAGAGAAGTCAACAAAAGGCTGGAGGATATACACCCTACAGTTCCCAACCCATATAATTTGTTAACTGGGCTTCCTCCAAGGTACACCTGGTATACGGTATTAGACCTTAAGGATACATTCTTTTGTCTGAGGCTCCACCCTCAGAGTCAGCCCATTTTTGCCTTTGAGTGGAAGGATCCAGAATTGGGAATATCGAGTCAGCTTACTTGGACCAGACTCCCACAGGGGTTCAAAAATAGCCCCGCCTTATTTGATGAGGCGTTGCACCGGGACCTGGCTGATTTTAGGGTTCATCACCCTGCTTTAATCTTGCTCCAATATGTGGATGACCTCCTCCTGGCTGCAGAAACTGAGGAAAAATGTAAGGAGGGAACAAAGGCCCTCTTGAGGACTTTGGAAACTCTAGGATACCGGGCCTCAGCTAAAAAGGCCCAAATATGTCAGAGGCAGGTCACATACTTGGGCTATCAGATCAGGGATGGACAAAGATGGTTGACAAAGGCACGGAAACAGACCATTCTAAAAATTCCGGTGCCCAAAAGCCCGAGACAATTAAGAGAGTTCCTGGGTACTGCTGGGTTTTGCCGCCTTTGGATCCCAGGATTCTCGGAGATGGCTGCGCAGCTTTACCCACTCACCAAACAAGGGACTTTCTTTAGATGGGGGGATGAGCAGCAGAGAGCCTATGCAGCTATAAAAGAGGCCCTGCTGACTTCCCCTGCGTTGGGGCTTCCGGACTTAAACAAGCCCTTTGAGCTGTTTGTGGATGAGAAACAGGGATATGCTAAAGGAGTCCTGATTCAAAAACTTGGACCATGGAGGCGCCCGGTCGCCTACCTGTCCAAGAAACTGGACCCTGTGGCCTCAGGATGGCCTCCTTGTTTGAGGATGGTGGCAGCGATTGCCCTCTTGATTAAAGACTCTGGCAAGCTGACTATGGGACAGCCAATAACGATTCTGGCTCCTCATGCGGTGGAAGCCCTGGTTAAACAACCTCCAGGCCGATGGCTTTCCAATGCCTGCATGACCCACTATCAGGCTCTACTGCTGGACACTGACCGAGTACATTTTGGTCCCATGGTAGCCCTTAACCCGGCAACACTGCTTCCCCTTCCAGAAGGTCCAGAAACTCATGACTGTCTCCAGATACTTGCAGAAGTACATGGCACCCGGCCTGACCTGACTGACCAGCCCCTCCCTGACGCCGACTTCACCTGGTACACTGACGGGTGCAGCTTCCTGGACAACGGAGAACAGAGAACGGAGAGCAGGGGCCGTGGTTACTACCGAGACCGAGGTAATTTGGGCTAAGGCCCTACCACCTGGCACTTCAGCACAGCGGGCTGAACTCATCGCCCTAACCCAGGCTCTCCGGATGGCAGAAGGTAAGAAGCTCAACGTTTATACCGATAGCCGCTATGCCTTTGCCACTGCTCACATCCATGGGGAGATATATCGGAGAAGACGGTTGCTTACCTCGGAAGGAAAACAAATCAAAAATAAAACTGAAATATTGGCCCTACTTGAAGCGTTGTTTTTGCCCTCAAAAATTGAGCATCATCCATTGCCCCGGCCACCAAAAGGGAGACAGCCCGGAAGCTAGAGGCAATCGCTTGGCGGACATGACTGCCCTGAAAGCGGCGATGCGAGGGAGCTCTGCTCTGCTGAGATTAAAGGTGTGTGCCAGCACCACCTGGCCCTTTTGGTTTTGTTTTGTTTTCATTGGTAGCACATAAATATTTCTTTTTCTTTATTAATCACTTTACTTACTTTACATGCAAATATCAACTACCCCTCTCTCTGCTCCCACCTCCCAGCTCCTCTCTCTCTCTCTCTCTCTTTCCCCAGGCCACACCCACTCACCTCTCCTCCCTTTCTCCTCAGAAAAGGGGCAGCCTCCCGTGGATATCAACTTGCCTTGGCCTATCAAATTGCAGCAGGACTAGGAGCATCTTCTACAGGTGAGGTTAGACCACGCCCCCAGTTAGGGGAAAGGGATCCAAAGGCTGTGAGTGTCCCTGGGCTTCCAGGGATTCTGCTGAGAAGAGCTCATGCAGCAGCCCCCCTCCTTACCTCAGGAGCCTCAGCAGGACCCCAGAGAATCCAGAACTCCTGCACTCACTCCCAGGCTGGGCTCCTGCCCTCTGTTCCCTCCGGGTCCCCTGCAGCCCTTCCTTAAAACATTTTCACACCGTTAAGGAAAAGGAAAATAGAACCTGGTCTGAAGACCTAGTGACCTCAGTCTTGCTGGACATGAAAATCAAGCAACACTTCACTTGGGTCATTTGCATGGAAGGTTGAGTTAGGCCTGGAGCGGTGCTCAGTGGTTCGTGCACCTGCTGCTCTTGCATGAAAGAATCAGACTAACTTTGTAACCTATGTTTCTTTTAATTGCCTTATAACTTATATTTGCAAGTTTTAGGCCCATGTTAATTAAAGCCTCTTAGTGCTTCTCCAGAGAACCGAGGAATGTTAAAGTTCCTAACATTAGCCATCTGTGAGGGCAGAGATAAGGAAGAGAACAAGCAGAGATCTCTACTAAATGGAGAGAAAAATCACCGGCTGGCACTGGTGAGATGGGCTTTGTTTGGAAACTGGGCCAAATGGCCCCAATCCTTCTCCTGACCTTTGATCCAAAGCCTGTAACCCCCACTCTTCAGAACAGACATGGGATGAGTTAATCACCCCCCACATTTAACTGTGGATGGCAGGAAATTCCAAACTGACTTGAAGATCAGATATTTACGACAGGGCTGACTGGACCTAAGGGTGACCAGAACTGACCAATTATTTTAAAAGTTAAACACTTCCTCCAACCCTAAATCGCCAAGAAGGCAACCCCAGGAGATTCCTGCCTTGTGTCTTTTAAAAACCCAAGGTCTTTGTCTCCCAGTGCCCCTCCTAGCTGACCAGCAGGGGTGACCCCATTGTACAATGGTCAAGAAGAGTCTCTTGCGTTTTTGCATCGATGGATGATTAGTTTCCTGAGTTCTCTTCATACCTTCTTATATTTAGGCTCTTGCTGGGCCTAACATGCACAGGACCTGAGTTCAGTTCCCAGCACCCACACAAACAGTTCACAGCCAGCTGTAACTCCAGCTCCAGAGGATCCAATGCCCTCTTCTGACTTCCATCTAACCCATCTGAGCCTGACCTCTCCTATGTGTCCAGACAGAAGGTACCTTAACCAGACTTAACTCCATGCAGCTTTCGAATTTGTTTCCCTTGGGGGTGGGGCTGTCAGAAGCATTAGGCAGTGACTGACCCAAGGGAGCCCCGGGGACCCAAACATCTCGGGCTGCGCACCCTCAGGTCATTCCTTGAGCACCCTGCTCTTCTTCCTCACTCCAAGGGCTTGGAGACCCCTGGAGTCTAGTCTCTGGGATTTCAGCTGGACCTCTAAAAATGTGGCGTGCTCACCCTGGAAGACTGCTCCGACATGGGTTTAAGCCAATAGGTAGTCTGTATTAGCCACCCAGAAACTGCCCTGGGTGTTCAGGATGCCAGTGTAGCATCCAGCCTTCCTCAGCATGAGGTTTTAAACATCCTGGGCGGCCACAGTTCAGTTAACAAGAACAGTTAGCCAGAAGCAGAACTACAGAAGCTACAAAAAGCAAGGTTAGTTCATTTAGAGATGGTTCCCGAAACAACAGGCTTTGACGGATTAGGTCTTTTGTCCAAGTCTATCAGTAGACCTGTCCTGCATTAGCCACCAGCTTTCTGAAGTGTTCCCAGAAGTGTTTCTGCGCACCTGTCTCTTCACCATGTCCACTGATAAGCTATCTGACCCTAGCTTATCAGGTCTCATCAGGACTGGCTGCATTGTCCTCCTCTCTGGCCTGGCAAGGCTGCTTCCCCCTCAGGGGGAGGTGATCAAAGAGCCAGGCACTGAGTTCAGGTCAGAGACAGCCCCTATTCTCCTTACTAGAGAACCCGGTCTGACCCTTTTTAAGGGCTCTGAGTGGAAAATATTTTCCATAGTACCCCAAAGAAGTGAGTAAAATAGATCACACACTGGGCCTTACCCAGAGCCTTTTTTCAAAACATTTTTATTGATTTTTGAAATTTCACAAATACATCCTGATCACAGTCACTTTCTAGTCCTACCTACCCCTCCACCTTGTGAACTCCCTACCACCACCTGACAAAAAAAAAAAAGAAGAAGAAGAAGAAGAAGAAGAAGAAGAAGAAGAAGAAGAAGAAGAACAAAAGTCAATACCAAGTCCAATTTGTGTTATTCATATATTCACCGGAGCATGGTCAAATCCTCAGGGACCAGCCGTGTAAAGAGAACAATCCTTCCCCCACCCCCAGCATTCTTCTCACAATTTGCAAGAGTTCTATACTTTATGGGTGCTGAATGACAGTCAAAGCCAGCCCAGACAAGAACCCTCAGGCTCTCCAAGAACTTATCTGGGGAAGATGGAAAATCCCCCCAAGAATAATGAATGATCAAAGCAGGCTCATGCTAGAACAGACCACAGGCAAGGCAGGGAGAAAGGCCACAGGTGGAGGCTCTGGCTGAGGAGCCTCACAACCACAGTGGCAAAAGTCACACCGACCAAGAGCTGCTTTCTGGTCTCCACACGGGTACCTGTGTACAAGGAGAACAGCCCAAGCGAGCAGGGTCAGTTCCCATATACTGGGTTGAACAATGGACAACAGTGAGCTACCGTCATGCCCCAGTGACCAGATAATGATGCTTCTAACCTGTATAGCATCACAACTTTTTGTCTCTGAAGATAAGGGTATGGGTGTCTTTCGCTTGAGGATTCCCCCCCCCTTTTTTTTTAACCCCTAGAAGATCTCAGGTAGGCCAGGCTGGCCTCAAACTTACTATGTAGCTGAAGATCCTCATGCTTAGACCTTAAAAAAGTCTTGTGTGTGTACATGTGTATGTGCACACTTGTGGCAGCTCTGCTGTCTTTTATCATGTTCTGCTTTTTCCTTTGAGGCAAGGTCTCTCTCTGAACCTGGAGCTTGCCTATTTTTAGCTAGGCTGGTAACCAGTATTCCTCTGGTCTCTGAGGTACCCTCATGAGGCTGGAATTCATGAGGATGGGCAGTGGTGCTACACACCTTTAATCCCAGCCCTTGAGAGGCAGAGACAGGCTTATCTCTGTGAGTTTGAATACCAGGAGAGCATGGCTACATAGAAAAAAAAAAAAAAAAAAAAAGAAAAAACAGAAAAAGAAAATCCATGAGGTGGGTTGGCAAGGTAGCTCAGAGAGAGAACACAGGCCACCCATGTTCTTTCTACCCCTAGGCTTAAATGGTGGAAACAGTGAGCTGACTCCCAAAGTCATCGTCGACATGAACTCAGGTGCCCGTGCAATGAATTAAAATGTAATTTTAAAACGTTTTTCTTTGAGCCAGGTTACTATATATAGACCAGGCTGGCCTCAAACCTAGAGATCCTGTCTCCTAAGTGCTGAGCTTAAAGGTGTTTTGCAAACATTCCTGGTCTTCAGAGAAGAGATGTATCTGTATCTTTCTTGTGCTGGCAGATTTCCTGTAGTGGTATCTCACAGCCATGTAAGCCTAAGGGTATCTGGAGAGTCTTTGTCATCTTCTGCGTTAGTAGGACATGAACCCTGTGTCACAATTGTTCAGGCTTCCTTACAGACGGATGGGTTCCGGCACGGGGCGGAAATTACGTGTGCACCTTTTGATGCTGCTTTAGGTGATCCGATCTCGCGAAGGTCTTGCCGCAGACTGCACACTGGAAGGGCCGAATCCCAGTGTGCTTCCTTTCGTGTCGGCGGAGCTCGTCCGAACGGTAGAACTTCCACTTACAATTGGGCATGGAGCATGAGTACGGCTTCTCCCCCTGGAACAGAGAGAGATGCTTGTTGTACTGGGAGGGAGGTGGGATGGGATTCTGACAGTCAGAGGACAAGATGGAGAGAGAGGAGACTGACATATCAAAGGGAATAGCTGGAGAGAAAGATAGTTTGAGAGACAAGAAGAAAACTTTGAAGGATGGGAAGAAAAAGAGCAAAAGAGGAAGTCAGGAAGGAGTGAACAAGAACACCAACGAAGGAATGAAAGAAGGAAAAGGTACAAGAAGAGACAGTCCCCACAGAGGTAGAATGAAGAGTCTCTGGGCTGGACATATGCCAATAATCCTAGGTCCTTGGGGGTTCAGGTGGGAGGATTTCTTGAACCTGGGTATTCGATACCAGTAAGGACAACATGGCGAGATCTCTCCAGAAGAGGAAAATACCCAGGAACCTCCGAAAGGGAACAAATGCCTCATCCCATCAGGCAGTACAAGGGACACCACAGATCACTGTAGTCCAGCCTGACACTGGCCTATGACCTGGCTATCAACAAAACCTCTTTATCCACCTTCAAACGTGCCAACCTTCCCCAGGGTCTCATGGGGTCTCAGGTTTCTGAAATAATATCCAAGTTTTATAAAGGCAGACCCGTGGCCACTTAGCCCGCCCCACCCCCTGTCAAATACAGACAGAGCCTCACTCACCAGTGTGTTTGCGAAAATGGATCAGGAGGTGGGAAGATCTTGAGTAACACTGTTCACAGTCCCTATAAGGACAGACGAAGATCTTCTGATTTTTCTTCAACTGAGCAGTCGGGATCTTGAGTTTCATCTTCTCAACCAGTTCTTTTCTCAAAGGCAAGATTACATAGTCTAGAGGTTTTCTTTGGGCCCTGTAGGAACTTGAAGAGTACTGTAACCTGTCATTACAGGGCATCTGGCTACCAAACAGGGGTGCCATCCATTTTGTATCACAGGTCAGGTCATGGTTAGGCATTGCTGTCAGGTCAGGTCACGGGTAGGAGCTTGTTGCCTGGTCCCCAGGGAAGGTCAGGTTGGTCAGGTAATGGTTGTTGCCTGGTCCCCAGGGATCAGGTCAGGGGTCAGTTGGTCAGGTCACAGTTGGTTGGTCAGGTAAGGTCAGGTTGTTGAGGTTGTTGCCTGGTCCCAGGAAAGGTCAGGTCACAGTTGAGGTTGCTGCCTGGTCTCCAGGAAAGGTCAGGTCACAGTTGAGGTTGCTGCCTGGTCCCCAGGAAAGGTCAGGTCACGGTTGGAGGTTGTTGCCTGGTCCCCAGGGAAGGTCAGGTCAGGTCAGGTCAGGTAATGGTTGAGGTTGCTGCCTGGGTCCCCAGGAAAGGTCAGGTCACGGTTGAGGTTGCTGCCTGGTCCCCAGGGAAGGCCAGGTCAGTAGGAGGTTGCTGCCTGGTCCCCAGGGAAGGTCAGGTCACGTTGGAGGTTGTTGCCTGGTCACCCAGGAAGATCAGGGATCAGGTCACAGTTGGAGGTTGTTGCCTGGTCTCCAGGGATCGTCAGTTCACGGTTGGAGGTTGTTGCCTGGTCCCCAGGAAGGTCAGGTCACGGTTGGTGGTTGTTGCTGGTCCCCAGGAAGGTCAGGTCACAGTTGGAGGTTGTTGCCTGGTTCCCAGGGAGGTCAGGTCACGGTTGGAGGTTGTTGCCTGGTCTCCAGGAAGGAAGGTTACAGTTGGTCAGGTAATGGTTGGAGGTTGTTGCCTGGTCCCCAGGAAGGTCAGGTCACGTTTGGAGTTGTGCCTGGTCACCAGGGAAGATCAGGTCACGATTGATCAGGAAATGGTTGGAGGGGTTGTTGCCTGGTCCCCAGGGAATGTCAGGTCACAGTTGGAGGTTGTTGCCTGGTCCCCAGGGAAGATCAGGTCACAGTTGAGGTTGCTGCCTGGGTCCCCAGAAATGTCACAGTCACAGTTGAGGTTGTTGCCTGGTCCCCAAAGGTCAGATCAAGGTTGGAGGTTGTTGCCTGGGTCCCCAGGGAAGGGTCAGTCGCGTTGGAGGTTGCTGCCTGGTCTCCCAGGGAAGGTCAGGGGTCACGATTGGTCAGGTAATGGTTGAGGTTGTTGCCTGGTCCCCAGGGAATGTCAGGTTACTGTTCGAGGTTGCTGCCTGGTCCCCAGAAAGATCAGGTCACAGTTGGAAGTTGTTGCCTGGTCCCCAGGCAAGGTCAGGTAATAGATGGAGGTTCTTGCCTGGTCCCCAGGAAGGTCAGGTAATGGTTGGAGGTTGTTGCCTGGTCCCCAGGGAAGGCCAGTCACTGATTGGTCAGGTAATGGTTGGAGGTTGTAGCCTGGTCTCCAGGGAAGGTCAGGTCACGGTTGGTCAGGTAATGGTTGGAGGTTGCTGCCTGGTCCCCAGGAATGTCAGGTCACAGTTGGAGGTTGTTGCCTGGTCCCCAGGGAATGTCAGGTAATAGTTGGGAGGTTTGTTGCCTGGTCCCTGTGGGAAGGTCAGTAATGGTTGGTCAGGTAATGATTGGAGGTTGTTGAATGGTCCCCAGTGAATGTCAGGTCACAGTTGGAGGTTGTTGCCTGGTCCCCAGGGAAGGTCAGGTCACGGTTGGGAGTTATTGCCTGGTCACCAGGAAGATCATGTACGATTGGTCATGTAATGGTTGGAGGTTGTTGCCGGGTCCCCAGGAATGTCAGGTCACAGTTGGAGGCTGTTGCCTGGTCCCTGTGGGAAGGTCAGGGTCACAGTTGAGGTTGTTGCCTGGTCCCCAGGAAGGTCAGGTCACAGTTGGAGGTTGTTGCCTGGTCCCCAGGGAAGGTCAGGTCACGTTTGGAGGTTATTGCCTGGGTCACCAGGAAGATCAGGTCTAATTGGTCAGGAAATGGTTGGAGGTTGTTGCCTGGTCCCCAGAGAAGGTCAGGTTACAGTTAAGATTTGTTGCCTGGTCCCCAGGAAGGTCCGTCCACGGTTGGTGGTTGTTGCTTTGTCCCCAGGAAAGGCAGGTCGCGGTTGGAGGGTTGTTGCCGGGTCCCTAGGGGAAGGTCAGGTCACGGTTGGAGGTTGTTGCCTGTTCTCAGGGAAGGTCATGTCACGGTCAGGTAATGGTTTGGAGGTTGTTGCCTGGTCCCCAGGGAAGGTCAGGTCACGTTGGAGGTTATTGCCTGGTCACCAGGGAAGATCAGGTCACAATTGGTCAGGTAATGGTTGGGTTGTGCCTGGTCCCCAGGGAAGGTCAGGTCACAGTTGGAGGTTGTTGCCTGGTCTCCAGGGATCGTCAGTTCACGGTTGAGGTTGTTGCCTGGTCCCCAGGGAAGGTCAGGTCACGCTTGGTGGTTGTTGCCTGGTCCCCAGGAAGGTCAGTCACGGTTGGAGGTTGTTGCCTGGTTCCCAGGGAGGTCAGGTCACGGTTGGAGAGGTTGTTGCCTGGTCTCTCAGGAAGGTGGGTTACAGTTGGTCAGGTAATGGTTGGAGGTTGTTGCCTGGTCCCCAGGGAAGGTCAGGTCACGTTTGGAGGTTGTGCCTGGTCACCAGGAAGATCAGGTCACGATTGATCAGGAAATGGTTTGAGGTTGTTGCCTGGGTCCCCAGGGAATGTCAGGTCACAGTTGGAGGTAGTTGCCTGGTCCCCAGGGAAGATCAGGTCACAGTTGGAGGTTGTTGCCTGGTCCCCAGGAAATGTCAGGTCACAGTTGGAGGTTGTTGCCTGGGTCCCCAGGGAAAGGTCAGATCAAGGGTTGGAGGTTGTTGCCTGGTCCCCAGGAAGGTCAGGTCACGGTTGGAGGTTGTTGCCTGGTCTCCAGGGAAGGTCAGGTCACGATTGGTCAGGTAATGGTTGGAGGTTGTTGCCTGGTCAGGGAAATGTCAGGTTACTGTTCGAGGTTGTTGCCTGGTCCCCAGAAAGATCAGGTCACAGTTGGAAGTTATTGCCTGGTCCCCAGGCAAGGTCAGGAAATAGATGGAGGTTCTTGCCTGGTCCCCAGGGAAGGTCAGGTAATGGTTGGAGGTTGTTGCCTGGTCCCCAGGAAAGGTCAGGTCACGGTTGGTCAGGTAATGGTTGGAGGTTGTAGCCTGGTCTCCAGGGAAGGTCAGGTCACGGTTGGTCAGGTAATGGTTGGAGGTTGTTGCTGCCTGGGTGTGGTCACAGTTGGAGTTGTTGCCTGGAGGAATGTCAGGTAATAGTTGGAGGTTGTTGCCTGGTCCCCAGGGAAGGTCAGGTCACAGTTGGAAGTTGTTGCCTTGTCCCCAGGGAAGGTCAGGTCATGGTTGGTCAGGTAATGGTTGGAGGTTGTTGCCTGGTCCCCAGGAAGGTCAGGTAATAGTTGGAGGTCCTTGCCTCGTCACCAGGAAAGGTCAGGTAATGGTTGGTCAGGTAATGGTTAGAGGTTGTTGAATGGTCCCCAGTGAATGTCAGGTCACAGTTGGAGGTTGCTGCCTGGTCCCCAGGGAAGGTCAGGCCGCGGTTGGAGGTTGATGCTTGGTCCCCAGGGAAAGGTCAGGTCACGGTTTTAGGTTGTAGCCTGGTCCCCAGGGAAGGTCAGGTAATGGTTGGAAGTTGTTGCATGGTCCCCAGGGAAGGTCTGTAATGGTTGGTCAGGTAATGGTTGTAGGTTGTTGCCTGGGTCCCCAGGAATGTCAGGTTACAGTTTGAGGTTGCTGCCTGGGTTCCCAGGAAGATCAGGTCACAGTTGGAAGTTGTTGCCTGGTCCCAGGCAAGGTCAGGTAATAGATGGAGGCTCTTGCCTGGTCCCCAGGAAGGTCAGGTAATGGTTGGAGGTTGTTGCCTGGTCTGCAGGGAAGGTCAGGCCACGGTTGGTCAGGTAATGGTTGGAGGTTGTAGCCTGGTCTCCAGGAAGGTCAGGTCACGGTTGGTCAGGTAATGGTTGGAGGTTGTTTGCCTGGTCCCAGGGAATGTCAGGTCACAGTTGGAGGTTGTTTGCCTGGTCACCAGGGATTGTCAGGTAATAGTTGGAGGTTGTTGCCTGGTCCCAAGGGAAGGTCAGGTCACAGTTGGAGGTTGTTGCCTTGTTCCCAGGAAGGTCAGGTCATGGTTGGTCAGGTAATGTTTGGAGGTTGTTGCCTGGTCCCCAGGGAAGGTCAGGGCACTGTTGAGGTTGTTGCCTGTTCCCCAGGCAAGGTCAGGTAATAGTTGGAGGTCCTTGCCTCGCCACCAGGGAAGGTCAGGTAATGGTTGGTCAGGTAATGGTTGGAGGTTGTTGAATGGTCCCCAGTGAATGTCAGGTCACAGTTGGAAGTTGTTGCCTGGTCCCCAGGAAGGTCAGGTCACAGTTTGAGATTGATGCTTGGTCCCCAGGAAGGTCAGGTCACGGTTGGAGGTTGTAGCCTGGTCCCCAGGAAGGTCAGGTAATGGTTGGAAGTTGCTGCCTGGGTCCCCAGGAAGGTCAGGTAATTGTTGGTCAGGTAATGGTTGAGGTTGTTGCCTGGTCCCAGGGAAGGTCAGGTCATAGTTGGAGGTTGTAGCCTGGTCCCCAGGAAGGTCAGGTCATAGTTGCAGGTTTGCCTGGTCCTCAGGAAGGTCAAATGGTTGGTCAGGTAATGGTTTGAGGTTGCTGTGGTCCCCAGGGAAATGTCAGGTCACATT
Source organism: Meriones psammophilus (assembly GCA_036365155.1). Taxonomy (NCBI): domain Eukaryota; kingdom Metazoa; phylum Chordata; class Mammalia; order Rodentia; family Muridae; genus Meriones; species Meriones psammophilus. The sequence continues at coordinate 29,515 of JAEOAE010002511.1, forward strand.
TGGAGATGTTGCCTGCGCCCAGGGCGGTCAGGTCACGATTGGTCAGATAATGGTTGCAGGTTGCTGCCTGTTGGGAGGGAAGGTCAGGTCACAGTTGGAGGTTGTTGCCTGGTGCCCCAGGCCAGGTCACGATTGGTCAGTGATGGTTGTTGCCTGGTCCTCAGGGAAGAGGTCACAGGTCACGGAGGTCAGGTCACGCTCAGATTAATGTTTGATCAGAAATGGTTGTTGCCTGGTCCCCAGGGATCAGAGGGTAATGGTTGGAGGTTGTTGCCTGGTCCCCAGGTGGGTCAGGTAATGGTTGATGGTTGGAGGTTGTTGCCTGGTCCCCAGGAAGATCAGGTCTGATTGGAGGGTTGTTTGCCTGGTCCCAGGTAATGTCACGGTTGGAGGTTGTTGCCTGGTCCCCAGGC
>JAEOAE010001929.1:0-27231 GCA_036365155.1 Meriones psammophilus
GCTCTAGGCTCATTTCGTTGAAGCGGGTTTTCTCATTTAGTTGGAGCGGGTTTTCAAGTGCTCTGGGCTCATTTCGTTGGAAGCGGGTTTTCAAGTGCTCTGGGCTCATTTCGTTTGAAGCGGGTTTTCAAGTGCTCTGGGCTCATTTCGTTGGAAGCGGGTTTTCAAGTGCTCTGGGCTCATTCGTTGGAAGCGGGTTTCAAGTGCTCTGGGCTCATTTCGTTTAGAGCGGGTTTTCAAGTGCTCTGGGCTCATTTCGTTGGAAGCGGGTTTTCAAGTGCTCTGGGCTCATTTCGTTGGAAGCGGGTTTTCAAGTGCTCTGGGCTCATTTCGTTGGAAGCGGGTTTTCAGTTCTGGGCTCATTTCGTTGGGCGGGTTTTCAAGTGCTCTGGGCTCATTTCGTTAGGCGGGTTTTCAAGTGCTCTGGGCTCATTTCGTTTAGGCGGGTTTTCAAGTGCTCTGGGCTCAAGTGCTCTGGGCTCATTTCGTTGGAAAGCGGGTTTTCAAGTGCTCTGGGCTCATTTCGTTGGAAAGCGGGTTTTCAAGTGCTCTGGGCTCATTTAGATTTAGGCGGGTTTTCAAGTGCTCTGGGCTCATTTCGTTGGAAGCGGGTTTTCAAGTGCTCTGGGCTCATTTAGATTTGGGCGGGTTTTCAAGTGCTCTGGGCTCATTTCGTTGGAAGCGGGTTTTCAAGTGCTCTGGGCTCATTTCGTTAAGCGGGTTTTCAAGTGCTCTGGGCTCATTTCGTTGGAAGCGGGTTTTCAAGTGCTCTGGGCTCATTTCGTTGGAGGCGGGTTTTCAAGTGCTCTGGGCTCATTCGTTGGAGGCGGGTTTTCAAGTGCTCTGGGCTCATTTTCGTTGGGCGGGTTTTCAAGTGCTCTGGGCTCATTTCGTTGGAAGCGGGTTTTCAAGTGCTCTGGGCTCATTTCGTTGGAAGCGGGTTTTCAAGTGCTCTGGGCTCATTTCGTTGGAAGCGGGTTTTCAAGTGCTCTGGGCTCATTTCGTTGGAAGCGGGTTTTCAAGTGCTCTGGGCTCATTCGTTGGGCGGGTTTTCAAGTGCTCTGGGCTCATTTTATTTAGGCGGGTTTTCAAGTGCTCTGGGCTCATTTCGTTGGAAGCGGGTTTTCAAGTGCTCTGGGCTCATTTCGTTGGAAGGCGGGTTTTCAAGTGCTCTGGGCTCATTTCGTTAAGCGGGTTTTCAAGTGCTCTGGGCTCATTTCGTTGAGGCGGGTTTTCAAGTGCTCTGGGCTCATTTCGTTGGGCGGGTTTTCAAGTGCTCTGGGCTCATTTCGTTGAAGCGGGTTTTCAAGTGCTCTGGGCTCATTTCGTTGGAAGCGGGTTTTCAAGTGCTCTGGGCTCATTTCGTTGGAGCGGGTTTTCAAGTGCTCTGGGCTCATTTCGTTTGAAGCGGGTTTTCAAGTGCTCTGGGCTCATTTTGTTTTAGGCGGTTTTCAAGTGCTCTGGGCTCATTTCGTTTGGGCGGGTTTTCAAGTGCTCTGGGCTCATTTGATTTGGAAAGCGGGTTTTCAAGTGCTCTGGGCTCATTTCGTTTAAGCGGGTTTTCAAGTGCTCTGGGCTCATTTAGTTTTAGGCGGGTTTTCAAGTGCTCTGGGCTCATTTAGTTTTAGGCGGGTTTTCAAGTGCTCTGGGCTCATTTCGTTAAGCGGGTTTTCAAGTGCTCTGGGCTCATTCGTTGGGCGGGTTTTCAAGTGCTCTGGGCTCATTTCGTTGGAAGCGGGTTTTCAAGTGCTCTGGGCTCATTCGTTGAAGCGGGTTTTCAAGTGCTCTGGGCTCATTTTCGTTGGAAGCGGGTTTTCAAGTGCTCTGGGCTCATTTCGTTGGAAGCGGGTTTTCAAGTGCTCTGGGCTCATTTCGTTGGAAGCGGGTTTTCAAGTGCTCTGGGCTCATTTCGTTGGAAGCGGGTTTTCAAGTGCTCTGGGCTCATTTCGTTTAAGCGGGTTTTCAAGTGCTCTGGGCTCATTTCGTTTGGAAGCGGGTTTTCAAGTGCTCTGGGCTCATTTCGTTGGAAGCGGTTTTCAAGTGCTCTGGGCTCATTTCGTTTGGAAGCGGGTTTTCAAGTGCTCTGGGCTCATTTCGTTGGAAGCGGGTTTTCAAGTGCTCTGGGCTCATTTCGTTGGAAGCGGGTTTTCAAGTGCTCTGGGCTCATTTCGTTTGAAGCGGGTTTTCAAGTGCTCTGGGCTCATTTCGTTAGGCGGGTTTTCAAGTGCTCTGGGCTCATTTCGTTGGAAGCGGGTTTTCAAGTGCTCTGGGCTCATTTCGTTGGAAGCGGGTTTTCAAGTGCTCTGGGCTCATTTCGTTGGAGGCGGGTTTTCAAGTGCTCTGGGCTCATTTCGTTGGAAGCGGGTTTTCAAGTGCTCTGGGCTCATTCGTTGGGCGGGTTTTCAAGTGCTCTGGGCTCATTTCGTTGGAAGCGGGTTTTCAAGTGCTCTGGGCTCATTTCGTTGGAAGCGGGTTTTCAAGTGCTCTGGGCTCATTTCGTTGGAAGCGGGTTTTCAAGTGCTCTGGGCTCATTTCGATTTGGAAGCGGGTTTTCAAGTGCTCTGGGCTCATTTCGTTGGGCGGGTTTTCAAGTGCTCTGGCTCATTGGGCTCATTTGTTTAAGCGGGTTTTCAAGTGCTCTGGGCTCATTTCGTTTGGAAGCGGGCGGGTTTTCAAGTTCAAGTGCTCTGGGCTCATTTCGTTGGAAGCGGGTTTTCAAGTGCTCTGGGCTCATTTCGTTTAAGCGGTTTTCAAGTGCTCTGGGCTCATTTCGTTGGAAGCGGTTTTCAAGTGCTCTGGGCTCATTTCGTTTGGGCGGGTTTTCAAGTGCTCTGGGCTCATTTCGTTGGAAGCGGGTTTTCAAGTGCTCTGGGCTCATTTCGTTGGAAGCGGGTTTTCAAGTGCTCTGGGCTCATTTCGTTGGAAGCGGTTTTCAAGTGCTCTGGGCTCATTTCGTTGGAAGCGGGTTTTCAAGTGCTCTGGGCTCATTTCGTTGGAAGCGGGTTTTCAAGTGCTCTGGGCTCATTTCGTTGGAGGCGGTTTTCAAGTGCTCTGGGCTCATTTCGTTTAGGCGGGTTTTCAAGTGCTCTGGGCTCATTTCGTTGGAAGCGGGTTTTCAAGTGCTCTGGGCTCATTTCGTTGGAAGCGGGTTTTCAAGTGCTCTGGGCTCATTTCGTTTTTTTCAAGTGCTCTGGGCTCATTTCGTTGGAAGCGGGTTTTCAAGTGCTCTGGGCTCATTTCGTTTAAGCGGGTTTTCAAGTGCTCTGGGCTCATTTAGTTTAGGCGGGTTTTCAAGTGCTCTGGGCTCATTTCGTTGGGGTTTTCAAGTGCTCTGGGCTCATTTTCAAGCGGGTTTTCAAGTGCTCTGGGCTCATTTCGTTGGAAGCGGGTTTTCAAGTGCTCTGGGCTCATTTCGTTTAGGCGGGTTTTCAAGTGCTCTGGGCTCATTTCGTTGAAGCGGGTTTTCAAGTGCTCTGGGCTCATTTCGTTGGAGGCGGGTTTTCAAGTGCTCTGGGCTCATTTCGTTGGAAGCGGGTTTTCAAGTGCTCTGGGCTCATTTCGTTAGGCGGGTTTTCAAGTGCTCTGGGCTCATTTCGTTGGAAGCGGGTTTTCAAGTGCTCTGGGCTCATTTCGTTGGAAGCGGGTTTTCAAGTGCTCTGGGCTCATTTCGTTTGAAGCGGGTTTTCAAGTGCTCTGGGCTCATTTCGTTGGAAGCGGGTTTTCAAGTGCTCTGGCTCATTTCGTTGGAGGCGGGTTTTCAAGTGCTCTGGGCTCATTTCGTTGGAGGCGGGTTTTCAAGTGCTCTGGGCTCATTTCGTTTGAAGCGGGTTTTCAAGTGCTCTGGGCTCATTTCGTTTGGAAGCGGGTTTTCAAGTGCTCTGGGCTCATTTCGTTAGGCGGGTTTTCAAGTGCTCTGGGCTCATTTCGTTGGAAGCGGGTTTTCAAGTGCTCTGGGCTCATTTCGTTGGAAGCGGGTTTTCAAGTGCTCTGGGCTCATTTCGTTGGAAGCGGGTTTTCAAGTGCTCTGGGCTCATTTCGTTGGAAGCGGGTTTTTCAAGTGCTCTGGGCTCATTTCGTTGAGGCGGGTTTTCAAGTGCTCTGGGCTCATTTCGTTGGAAGCGGGTTTTCAAGTGCTCTGGGCTCATTTCGTTGGAAGCGGGTTTTCAAGTGCTCTGGGCTCATTTCGTTGGAAGCGGGTTTTCAAGTGCTCTGGGCTCATTTCGTTGGAAGAGGGTTTTCAAGTGCTCTGGGCTCATTTCGTTGGAAGCGGGTTTTCAAGTGCTCTGGGCTCATTTCGTTGGAAGCGGGTTTTCAAGTGCTCTGGGCTCATTTCGTTTAGGCGGGTTTTCAAGTGCTCTGGGCTCATTTCGTTGGGCGGGTTTTCAAGTGCTCTGGGCTCATTTCGTTGGAAGCGGGTTTTCAAGTGCTCTGGGCTCATTTCGTTGGAAGCGGGTTTTCAAGTGCTCTGGGCTCATTTCGTTGGAAGCGGGTTTTCAAGTGCTCTGGGCTCATTTCGTTGGAAGCGGGTTTTCAAGTGCTCTGGGCTCATTTCGTTGGAGGCGGGTTTTCAAGTGCTCTGGGCTCATTTCGTTTAGGCGGGTTTTCAAGTGCTCTGGGCTCATTTCGTTGGAAGCGGGTTTTCAAGTGCTCTGGGCTCATTTATTTGGAAGCGGTTTTCAAGTGCTCTGGGCTCATTTCGTTGGAAGCGGGTTTTCAAGTGCTCTGGGCTCATTTCGTTGGAGGCGGGTTTTCAAGTGCTCTGGGCTCATTTCGTTGGAAGCGGGTTTTCAAGTGCTCTGGGCTCATTTCGTTGGAAGCGGGTTTTCAAGTGCTCTGGGCTCATTTCGTTGGAAGCGGGTTTTCAAGTGCTCTGGGCTCATTTCGTTGGAGGCGGGTTTTCAAGTGCTCTGGGCTCATTTCGTTGGAAGCGGGTTTTCAAGTGCTCTGGGCTCATTCGTTGGAAGCGGGTTTTCAAGTGCTCTGGGCTCATTTCGTTGGAAGCGGTTTTCAAGTGCTCTGGGCTCATTTCGTTGGAAGCGGGTTTTCAAGTGCTCTGGGGCTCATTTCGTTGGAGGCGGGGTTTTTCAAGTGCTCTGGGCTCATTTCGTTTAGGCGGGTTTTCAAGTGCTCTGGGCTCATTTCGTTAAGCGGGTTTTCAAGTGCTCTGGGCTCATTTCGTTGGGCGGGTTTTCAAGTGCTCTGGGCTCATTTCGTTGGAAGCGGGTTTTCAAGTGCTCTGGGCTCATTTTCGATTGGAAGCGGGTTTTCAAGTGCTCTGGGCTCATTTCGTTTAGGCGGGTTTTCAAGTGCTCTGGGCTCATTTCGTTGGAAGCGGGTTTTCAAGTGCTCTGGGCTCATTTCGTTGGAAGCGGGTTTTCAAGTGCTCTGGGCTCATTTCGTTGGAAGCGGGTTTTCAAGTGCTCTGGGCTCATTTCGTTGGAAGCGGGTTTTCAAGTGCTCTGGGCTCATTTCGTTGGAGGCGGGTTTTCAAGTGCTCTGGGCTCATTTCGTTGGAAGCGGGTTTTCAAGTGCTCTGGGCTCATTTCGTTGGGCGGGTTTTCAAGTGCTCTGGGCTCATTTCGTTGGAAGCGGGTTTTCAAGTGCTCTGGGCTCATTTCGTTTAAGCGGGTTTTCAAGTGCTCTGGGCTCATTTAGATTTGGGCGGGTTTTCAAGTGCTCTGGGCTCATTTCGATTTAGGCGGGTTTTCAAGTGCTCTGGGCTCATTTCGTTAGGCGGGTTTTCAAGTGCTCTGGGCTCATTTCGTTGGAAGCGGGTTTTCAAGTGCTCTGGGCTCATTCGTTGGAAGCGGGTTTTCAAGTGCTCTGGGCTCATTTCGTTGGAAGCGGGTTTTCAAGTGCTCTGGGCTCATTTCGTTGGAGCGGGTTTTCAAGTGCTCTGGGCTCATTTCGTTGGAAGCGGGTTTTCAAGTGCTCTGGGCTCATTTCGTTGGAAGCGGGTTTTCAAGTGCTCTGGGCTCATTTCGTTGGAAGCGGGTTTTCAAGTGCTCTGGGCTCATTTCGTTAGGCGGGTTTTCAAGTGCTCTGGGCTCATTTCGATTTGAAGCGGGTTTTTCAAGTGCTCTGGGCTCATTTCGTTTAGCGGGTTTTCAAGTGCTCTGGGCTCATTTCGTTGGAAGCGGGTTTTCAAGTGCTCTGGGCTCATTTAGATTGCGGCGGGTTTTCAAGTGCTCTGGGCTCATTTCGTTGGAAGCGGGTTTTCAAGTGCTCTGGGCTCATTTCGTTGGAAGGCGGGTTTTCAAGTGCTCTGGGCTCATTTCGTTGGAAGCGGGTTTTCAAGTGCTCTGGGCTCATTTCGTTGGAGGCGGGTTTTCAAGTGCTCTGGGCTCATTTCGTTGGAGCGGGTTTTCAAGTGCTCTGGGCTCATTTCGTTTGAAGCGGGTTTTCAAGTGCTCTGGGCTCATTTCGTTGGAAGCGGTTTTCAAGTGCTCTGGGCTCATTTCGTTGGAAGCGGGTTTTCAAGTGCTCTGGGCTCATTTCGTTGGCGGGTTTTCAAGTGCTCTGGGCTCATTTCGTTGGAAGCGGGTTTTCAAGTGCTCTGGGCTCATTTTTTGGAAGCGGGTTTTCAAGTGCTCTGGGCTCATTTCGTTGGAGCGGGTTTTCAAGTGCTCTGGGCTCATTTCGTTGGAAGCGGGTTTTCAAGTGCTCTGGGCTCATTTCGTTTGGCGGGTTTTCAAGTGCTCTGGGCTCATTTCGTTGAAGCGGGTTTTCAAGTGCTCTGGGCTCATTTCGTTGGAAGCGGGTTTTCAAGTGCTCTGGGCTCATTTTCGTTGGAAGCGGGTTTTCAAGTGCTCTGGGCTCATTTCGTTGGAAGCGGGTTTTCAAGTGCTCTGGGCTCATTTCGTTGGAGGCGGGTTTTCAAGTGCTCTGGGCTCATTTCGTTGGAAGCGGGTTTTCAAGTGCTCTGGGCTCATTTCGTTTTGGGCGGGTTTTCAAGTGCTCTGGGCTCATTTCGTTGGAAGCGGGTTTTCAAGTGCTCTGGGCTCATTTCGTTGGAAGCGGGTTTTCAAGTGCTCTGGGCTCATTTCGTTGGAAGCGGGTTTCAAGTGCTCTGGGCTCATTTCGTTGGAAGCGGGTTTTCAAGTGCTCTGGGCTCATTTCGTTGGAGCGGGTTTTCAAGTGCTCTGGGCTCATTTCGTTGGAAGCGGGTTTTCAAGTGCTCTGGGCTCATTTCGTTGGAAGCGGGTTTTCAAGTGCTCTGGGCTCATTTCGTTGGAAGCGGGTTTTCAAGTGCTCTGGGCTCATTTCGTTAGGCGGGTTTTCAAGTGCTCTGGGCTCATTTCGTTTAGGCGGGTTTTCAAGTGCTCTGGGCTCATTTCGTTGGAAGCGGGTTTTCAAGTGCTCTGGGCTCATTTCGTTGGAGGCGGGTTTTCAAGTGCTCTGGGCTCATTTCGTTGAAGCGGGTTTTCAAGTGCTCTGGGCTCATTTCGTTGGAAGCGGGTTTTCAAGTGCTCTGGGCTCATTTCGTTTAAGCGGGTTTTCAAGTGCTCTGGGCTCATTTTCGTTGGAAGCGGGTTTTCAAGTGCTCTGGGCTCATTTCGTTGGAAGCGGGTTTTCAAGTGCTCTGGGCTCATTTCGTTGGAAGCGGGTTTTCAAGTGCTCTGGGCTCATTTCGTTGGAAGCGGGTTTTCAAGTGCTCTGGGCTCATTTCGTTGGAAGCGGGTTTTCAAGTGCTCTGGGCTCATTTCGTTGGAAGCGGGTTTTCAAGTGCTCTGGGCTCATTTCGTTGGAAGCGGGTTTTCAAGTGCTCTGGGCTCATTTCGTTGGAGGCGGGTTTTCAAGTGCTCTGGGCTCATTTCGTTAGGCGGGTTTTCAAGTGCTCTGGGCTCATTTCGTTGGAAGCGGGTTTTCAAGTGCTCTGGGCTCATTTCGTTGGAAGCGGGTTTTCAAGTGCTCTGGGCTCATTTCGTTGAAGCGGGTTTTCAAGTGCTCTGGGCTCATTTCGTTAAGCGGGTTTTCAAGTGCTCTGGGCTCATTTCGTTGGAAGCGGGTTTTCAAGTGCTCTGGGCTCATTTCGTTGGAAGCGGGTTTTCAAGTGCTCTGGGCTCATTTTCGTTAAGCGGGTTTTCAAGTGCTCTGGGCTCATTTCGTTGAGGCGGGTTTTCAAGTGCTCTGGGCTCATTTCGTTGGGCGGGTTTTCAAGTGCTCTGGGCTCATTTCGTTAAGCGGGTTTTCAAGTGCTCTGGGCTCATTTTGTTTTAGGCGGGTTTTCAAGTGCTCTGGGCTCATTTCGTTGGAAGCGGGTTTTCAAGTGCTCTGGGCTCATTTGTTGGAAGCGGGTTTTCAAGTGCTCTGGGCTCATTTCGTTGGAAGCGGGTTTTCAAGTGCTCTGGGCTCATTTCGTTGGAAGCGGGTTTTCAAGTGCTCTGGGCTCATTTCGTTGGAAGCGGGTTTTCAAGTGCTCTGGGCTCATTTCGTTGGAAGCGGGTTTTCAAGTGCTCTGGGCTCATTTTGTTAAGCGGGTTTTCAAGTGCTCTGGGCTCATTTCGTTTAGGCGGGTTTTCAAGTGCTCTGGGCTCATTTCGATTTGGAAGCGGTTTTCAAGTGCTCTGGGCTCATTTCGTTGGAGGCGGGTTTTCAAGTGCTCTGGGCTCATTTTGTTGGAAGCGGGTTTTCAAGTGCTCTGGGCTCATTTCGTTTGGAAGCGGGTTTCAAGTGCTCTGGGCTCATTTCGTTGGCGCGGGTTTTCAAGTGCTCTGGGCTCATTTCGTTGGAAGCGGGTTTTCAAGTGCTCTGGGCTCATTTCGTTGGAAGCGGGTTTTCAAGTGCTCTGGGCTCATTTCGTTGGAAGCGGGTTTTCAAGTTCTCTGGGCTCATTTTGTTGGAAGCGGGTTTTCAAGTGCTCTGGGCTCATTTCGTTGGAAGCGGGTTTTCAAGTGCTCTGGGCTCATTTCGTTGGAAGCGGGTTTTCAAGTGCTCTGGGCTCATTTCGTTGGAAGCGGGTTTTCAAGTGCTCTGGGCTCATTTCGTTGGAAGCGGGTTTTCAAGTGCTCTGGGCTCATTTCGTTGGAGCGGGTTTCAAGTGCTCTGGGCTCATTTTGTTTGAAGGCGGGTTTTCAAGTGCTCTGGGCTCATTTCGTTAAGCGGGTTTTCAAGTGCTCTGGGCTCATTTCGTTGGAAGCGGGTTTTCAAGTGCTCTGGGCTCATTTCGTTTAAGCGGGTTTTCAAGTGCTCTGGGCTCATTTCTTTGGAAGCGGGTTTTCAAGTGCTCTGGGCTCATTTCGTTGGAAGCGGGTTTTCAAGTGCTCTGGGCTCATTTGTTGGAGGCGGTTTTCAAGTGCTCTGGGCTCATTTTGTTGGAAGCGGTTTTCAAGTGCTCTGGGCTCATTTCGTTGGAAGCGGGTTTTCAAGTGCTCTGGGCTCATTTCGTTGGGCGGGTTTTCAAGTGCTCTGGGCTCATTTCGTTGGAAGCGGGTTTTCAAGTGCTCTGGGCTCATTTCGTTGGAAGCGGGTTTTCAAGTGCTCTGGGCTCATTTCGTTGGAAGGGTTTTCAAGTGCTCTGGGCTCATTTCGTTGAAGCGGGTTTTCAAGTGCTCTGGGCTCATTTCGTTTAGGCGGGTTTTCAAGTGCTCTGGGCTCATTTCGTTGGAAGCGGGTTTTCAAGTGCTCTGGGCTCATTTCGTTGGAAGCGGGTTTTCAAGTGCTCTGGGCTCATTTGATTTGAAGCGGGTTTTCAAGTGCTCTGGGCTCATTTCGTTGGAAGCGGGTTTTCAAGTGCTCTGGGCTCATTTCGTTGGAAGCGGGTTTTCAAGTGCTCTGGGCTCATTTCGTTGGGCGGGTTTTCAAGTGCTCTGGGCTCATTTCGTTGGAAGCGGGTTTTCAAGTGCTCTGGGCTCATTTTCGTTGGAAGCGGGTTTTCAAGTGCTCTGGGCTCATTTCGTTGGAAGCGGGTTTTCAAGTGCTCTGGGCTCATTTCGTTGGGCGGGTTTTCAAGTGCTCTGGGCTCATTTCGTTGGAAGCGGGTTTTCAAGTGCTCTGGGCTCATGAAGCGGGTTTTCAAGTGCGGGTTTTCAAGTTTTCAAGTGCTCTGGGCTCATTCGTTGGAAGCGGGTTTTCAAGTGCTCTGGGCTCATTTCGTTGGAGGCGGGTTTTCAAGTGCTCTGGGCTCATTTCGTTGGAAGCGGGTTTTCAAGTGCTCTGGGCTCATTTCGACTGGAAGCGGGTTTTCAAGTGCTCTGGGCTCATTTCGTTGGAGGCGGGTTTTCAAGTGCTCTGGGCTCATTTCGTTTGAAGCGGGTTTTCAAGTGCTCTGGGCTCATTTCGTTGGAAGCGGGTTTTCAAGTGCTCTGGGCTCATTTCGTTTAGCGGGTTTTCAAGTGCTCTGGGCTCATTTCGTTGGAAGCGGGTTTTCAAGTGCTCTGGGCTCATTTCGTTGGAAGCGGGTTTTCAAGTGCTCTGGGCTCATTTCGTTGGAAGCGGGTTTTCAAGTGCTCTGGGCTCATTTCGTTGAAGCGGGTTTTCAAGTGCTCTGGGCTCATTTCGTTGGGCGGTTTTCAAGTGCTCTGGGCTCATTTCGTTGAAGCGGGTTTTCAAGTGCTCTGGGCTCATTTCGTTGGAGGCGGGTTTTCAAGTGCTCTGGGCTCATTTCGTTTGGCGGGTTTTCAAGTGCTCTGGGCTCATTTCGTTGGAAGCGGGTTTTCAAGTGCTCTGGGCTCATTTCGTTGGAGCGGGTTTTCAAGTGCTCTGGGCTCATTTCGTTGGAAGCGGGTTTTCAAGTGCTCTGGGCTCATTTCGTTGGAAGCGGGTTTTCAAGTGCTCTGGGCTCATTTCGTTTGAAGCGGGTTTTCAAGTGCTCTGGGCTCATTTCGTTGGAAGCGGGTTTTCAAGTGCTCTGGGCTCATTTCGTTTTGGAGCGGGTTTTCAAGTGCTCTGGGCTCATTTCGTTGGAGCGGGTTTTCAAGTGCTCTGGGCTCATTTCGTTGGAAGCGGGTTTTCAAGTGCTCTGGGCTCATTTCGTTGGAAGCGGGTTTTCAAGTGCTCTGGGCTCATTTCGTTGGAAGCGGGTTTTCAAGTGCTCTGGGCTCATTTCGTTGGAAGCGGGTTTTCAAGTGCTCTGGGCTCATTTCGTTGGAGCGGGTTTTCAAGTGCTCTGGGCTCATTTCGTTGGAAGCGGGTTTTCAAGTGCTCTGGGCTCATTTCGATTTGGAGGCGGGTTTTCAAGTGCTCTGGGCTCATTTCGTTGGAAGCGGGTTTTCAAGTGCTCTGGGCTCATTTCGTTGGGCGGGTTTTCAAGTGCTCTGGGCTCATTTCGTTGGGCGGGTTTTCAAGTGCTCTGGGCTCATTTCGTTGGAAGCGGGTTTTCAAGTGCTCTGGGCTCATTTCGTTGGGCGGGTTTTCAAGTGCTCTGGGCTCATTTCGTTGGAAGCGGGTTTTCAAGTGCTCTGGGCTCATTTCGTTGAAGCGGGTTTTTCAAGTGCTCTGGGCTCATTTCGTTGGAAGCGGGTTTTCAAGTGCTCTGGGCTCATTTCGTTGGAAGCGGGTTTTCAAGTGCTCTGGGCTCATTTCGTTGGAAGCGGGTTTTCAAGTGCTCTGGGCTCATTTCGTTGGAAGCGGTTTTCAAGTGCTCTGGGCTCATTTCGTTAGGCGGGTTTTCAAGTGCTCTGGGCTCATTTCGTTGGAAGCGGGTTTTCAAGTGCTCTGGGCTCATTTCGTTGGAAGCGGGTTTTCAAGTGCTCTGGGCTCATTTCGTTGGACGGCGGGTTTTCAAGTGCTCTGGGCTCATTTTTAGGCGGGTTTTCAAGTGCTCTGGGCTCATTTTTTCGGGTTTTTCAAGTGCTCTGGGCTCATTTCGTTGGAAGCGGGTTTTCAAGTGCTCTGGGCTCATTTCGTTGGAAGGCGGGTTTTCAAGTGCTCTGGGCTCATTTCGTTGAAGCGGGTTTTCAAGTGCTCTGGGCTCATTCGTTGGAAGCGGGTTTTCAAGTGCTCTGGGCTCATTTCGTTTAGGCGGGTTTTCAAGTGCTCTGGGCTCATTTCGTTGGAAGCGGGTTTTCAAGTGCTCTGGGCTCATTTCGTTGGAAGCGGTTTTCAAGTGCTCTGGGCTCATTTCGATTTGGAAGCGGGTTTTCAAGTGCTCTGGGCTCATTTCGTTGGGCGGGTTTTCAAGTGCTCTGGGCTCATTTCGTTGGAAGCGGTTTTCAAGTGCTCTGGGCTCATTTCGTTGGAAGCGGGTTTTCAAGTGCTCTGGGCTCATTTCGTTTGGCGGGTTTTCAAGTGCTCTGGGCTCATTTCGTTAGGCGGTTTTCAAGTGCTCTGGGCTCATTTCGTTGGAAGCGGGTTTTCAAGTGCTCTGGGCTCATTTCGTTGGAAGGCGGTTTTCAAGTGCTCTGGGCTCATTTCGTTGGAAGCGGGTTTTCAAGTGCTCTGGGCTCATTTCGTTTGGGCGGGTTTTCAAGTGCTCTGGGCTCATTTCGTTGGAGCGGGTTTTCAAGTGCTCTGGGCTCATTTCGTTGGAAGCGGGTTTTCAAGTGCTCTGGGCTCATTTCGATTTGGAAGCGGGTTTTCAAGTGCTCTGGGCTCATTTCGTTGGAAGCGGGTTTTCAAGTGCTCTGGGCTCATTTTCGTTTGAAGCGGGTTTTCAAGTGCTCTGGGCTCATTTCGTTGGAAGCGGGTTTTCAAGTGCTCTGGGCTCATTTCGTTGGAAGCGGGTTTTCAAGTGCTCTGGGCTCATTTCGATTTGGAGGCGGGTTTTCAAGTGCTCTGGGCTCATTTCGTTGGAAGCGGGTTTTCAAGTGCTCTGGGCTCATTTCGTTGGAAGCGGGTTTTCAAGTGCTCTGGGCTCATTTCGATTTGGAAGCGGGTTTTCAAGTGCTCTGGGCTCATTTCGTTTGGAAGCGGGTTTTCAAGTGCTCTGGGCTCATTTCGTTAGCGCGGGTTTTCAAGTGCTCTGGGCTCATTTCGTTGGAAGCGGGTTTTCAAGTGCTCTGGGCTCATTTCGTTGGAAGCGGGTTTTCAAGTGCTCTGGGCTCATTTCGTTGGAAGCGGGTTTTCAAGTGCTCTGGGCTCATTTGTTGGAAGCGGGTTTTCAAGTGCTCTGGGCTCATTTCGTTGAGCGGGTTTTCAAGTGCTCTGGGCTCATTTCGTTGGAAGCGGGTTTTCAAGTGCTCTGGGCTCATTTCGTTGGAAGCGGGTTTTCAAGTGCTCTGGGCTCATTTCGTTGAAGCGGGTTTTCAAGTGCTCTGGGCTCATTTCGTTGGAAGCGGGTTTTCAAGTGCTCTGGGCTCATTTCGTTGGAAGCGGGTTTTCAAGTGCTCTGGGCTCATTTCGTTGGAAGCGGGTTTTCAAGTGCTCTGGGCTCATTTCGTTGGAAGCGGGTTTTCAAGTGCTCTGGGCTCATTTCGTTGGAAGCGGGTTTTCAAGTGCTCTGGGCTCATTTCGTTGGAAGCGGGTTTTCAAGTGCTCTGGGCTCATTTCGTTGGAAGCGGGTTTTCAAGTGCTCTGGGCTCATTTCGTTGGAAGCGGGTTTTCAAGTGCTCTGGGCTCATTTTCGTTGGAAGCGGGTTTTCAAGTGCTCTGGGCTCATTTCGTTGGAAGCGGGTTTTCAAGTGCTCTGGGCTCATTTTGTTAGGCGGTTTTCAAGTGCTCTGGGCTCATTTCGTTAAGCGGGTTTTCAAGTGCTCTGGGCTCATTTCGTTGGAAGCGGGTTTTCAAGTGCTCTGGGCTCATTTCGTTGGAAGCGGGTTTTCAAGTGCTCTGGGCTCATTTCTTTGGGCGGGTTTTCAAGTGCTCTGGGCTCATTTCGTTGGCGGGTTTTTCAAGTGCTCTGGGCTCATTTCGTTGGAAGCGGGTTTTCAAGTGCTCTGGGCTCATTTCGTTAAGCGGGTTTTCAAGTGCTCTGGGCTCATTTCGTTGGAAGCGGGTTTTCAAGTGCTCTGGGCTCATTTCGTTAAGCGGGTTTTCAAGTGCTCTGGGCTCATTTCGTTGGAAGCGGGTTTTCAAGTGCTCTGGGCTCATTTCGTTGGAAGCGGTTTTCAAGTGCTCTGGGCTCATTTCGTTGGGCGGGTTTTCAAGTGCTCTGGGCTCATTTCGTTGGAAGCGGGTTTTCAAGTGCTCTGGGCTCATTTCGTTGGAAGCGGGTTTTCAAGTGCTCTGGGCTCATTTCGTTGGAAGCGGGTTTTCAAGTGCTCTGGGCTCATTTCGTTGAGGCGGGTTTTCAAGTGCTCTGGGCTCATTTCGTTGGAAGCGGGTTTTCAAGTGCTCTGGGCTCATTTCGTTGGAAGCGGGTTTTCAAGTGCTCTGGGCTCATTTCGTTGAAGCGGGTTTTCAAGTGCTCTGGGCTCATTTGTTTGAAGCGGGTTTTCAAGTGCTCTGGGCTCATTTCGTTGGAAGCGGGTTTTCAAGTGCTCTGGGCTCATTTCGTTGGAAGCGGGTTTTCAAGTGCTCTGGGCTCATTTCGTTTGGAAGCGGGTTTTCAAGTGCTCTGGGCTCATTTCGTTGGAGCGGGTTTTCAAGTGCTCTGGGCTCATTTCGTTGGAAGCGGGTTTTCAAGTGCTCTGGGCTCATTTCGTTGGAAGCGGGTTTCAAGTGCTCTGGGCTCATTTCGTTGGAAGCGGGTTTTCAAGTGCTCTGGGCTCATTTCGTTGGAAGCGGGTTTTCAAGTGCTCTGGGCTCATTTCGTTGAGGCGGGTTTTCAAGTGCTCTGGGCTCATTTCGTTGGAAGCGGGTTTTCAAGTGCTCTGGGCTCATTTCGTTGGAAGCGGTTTTCAAGTGCTCTGGGCTCATTTCGTTGGAAGCGGGTTTTCAAGTGCTCTGGGCTCATTTCGTTGGAAGCGGGTTTTCAAGTGCTCTGGGCTCATTTCGTTGAAGCGGGTTTTCAAGTGCTCTGGGCTCATTTCGTTGGAAGCGGGTTTTCAAGTGCTCTGGGCTCATTTCGTTGGAAGCGGGTTTTCAAGTGCTCTGGGCTCATTTCGTTGGAAGCGGGTTTTCAAGTGCTCTGGGCTCATTTCGTTTGGAAGCGGGTTTTCAAGTGCTCTGGGCTCATTTTGTTGGAAGCGGTTTTCAAGTGCTCTGGGCTCATTTCGTTGGAAGCGGGTTTTCAAGTGCTCTGGGCTCATTCGTTTGGAAGCGGGTTTTTCAAGTGCTCTGGGCTCATTTCGTTGGAAGCGGGTTTTCAAGTGCTCTGGGCTCATTTCGTTGGAAGCGGGTTTTCAAGTGCTCTGGGCTCATTTCGTTGGAAGCGGGTTTTCAAGTGCTCTGGGCTCATTTGTTGGAAGCGGTTTTCAAGTGCTCTGGGCTCATTTCGTTGGAGGCGGGTTTTCAAGTGCTCTGGGCTCATTTCGATTTAGAGCGGGTTTTCAAGTGCTCTGGGCTCATTTCGTTGGGCGGGTTTTCAAGTGCTCTGGGCTCATTTCGTTTGAAGCGGGTTTTCAAGTGCTCTGGGCTCATTTTCGTTGGAAGCGGGTTTTCAAGTGCTCTGGGCTCATTTCGTTGGAAGCGGGTTTTCAAGTGCTCTGGGCTCATTTCGTTGGAAGCGGGTTTTCAAGTGCTCTGGGCTCATTTCTTTGGAAGCGGTTTTCAAGTGCTCTGGGCTCATTTCGTTGGAAGCGGTTTTCAAGTGCTCTGGGCTCATTTCGTTGGAAGCGGGTTTTCAAGTGCTCTGGGCTCATTTCGTTGGAAGCGGGTTTTCAAGTGCTCTGGGCTCATTTAGATTTAGGCGGGTTTTTCAAGTGCTCTGGGCTCATTTCGTTGGAAGCGGTTTTCAAGTGCTCTGGGCTCATTTCGTTTGGAAGCGGGTTTTCAAGTGCTCTGGGCTCATTTCGTTGGAAGCGGGTTTTCAAGTGCTCTGGGCTCATTTCGATTTGGAGCGCGGGTTTTCAAGTGCTCTGGGCTCATTTCGTTTAAGCGGGTTTTCAAGTGCTCTGGGCTCATTTTGTTGGAAGCGGGTTTTCAAGTGCTCTGGGCTCATTTCGTTGGAAGCGGGTTTTCAAGTGCTCTGGGCTCATTCGTTGGAAGCGGGTTTTCAAGTGCTCTGGGCTCATTTCGTTGGAAGCGGTTTTCAAGTGCTCTGGGCTCATTTCGTTTGGGCGGGTTTTCAAGTGCTCTGGGCTCATTTCGTTGGAAGCGGGTTTTCAAGTGCTCTGGGCTCATTTCGTTGGAAGCGGGTTTTCAAGAAGGCGGGTTTTCAAGTCTCTGGGCTCATTTCGTTGGAAGCGGGTTTTCAAGTGCTCTGGGCTCATTTCGTTGGAAGCGGGTTTTCAAGTGCTCTGGGCTCATTTCGTTGGGCGGGTTTTCAAGTGCTCTGGGCTCATTTCGTTGGAAGCGGGTTTTCAAGTGCTCTGGGCTCATTTCGTTGGAAGCGGTTTTCAAGTGCTCTGGGCTCATTTCGTTTGGAAGCGGGTTTTCAAGTGCTCTGGGCTCATTTCGTTGGAAGCGGGTTTTCAAGTGCTCTGGGCTCATTTCGTTGGAAGCGGGTTTTCAAGTGCTCTGGGCTCATTTCGTTGGAGCGGGTTTTCAAGTGCTCTGGGCTCATTTTGTTTAGGCGGGTTTTCAAGTGCTCTGGGCTCATTTTGTTGGGCGGGTTTTCAAGTGCTCTGGGCTCATTTCGTTGGAAGCGGGTTTTCAAGTGCTCTGGGCTCATTTCGTTGGACGCGGGTTTTCAAGTGCTCTGGGCTCATTTCGTTGGAAGCGGGTTTTCAAGTGCTCTGGGCTCATTTCGTTGGAAGCGGGTTTTCAAGTGCTCTGGGCTCATTTCGTTGGAAGCGGGTTTTCAAGTGCTCTGGGCTCATTTCGTTGGAGGCGGGTTTTCAAGTGCTCTGGGCTCATTTCGTTGGAAGCGGGTTTTCAAGTGCTCTGGGCTCATTTCGTTGGAAGCGGGTTTTCAAGTGCTCTGGGCTCATTTCGTTGGAAGCGGGTTTTCAAGTGCTCTGGGCTCATTTCGTTAGGCGGGTTTTCAAGTGCTCTGGGCTCATTTCGTTGGAAGCGGGTTTTCAAGTGCTCTGGGCTCATTTCGTTGGAGGCGGTTTTCAAGTGCTCTGGGCTCATTTCGTTTGAAGCGGGTTTTCAAGTGCTCTGGGCTCATTTCTTTGGAAGCGGGTTTTCAAGTGCTCTGGGCTCATTTCGTTGGGCGGGTTTTCAAGTGCTCTGGGCTCATTTGTTAGGCGGGTTTTCAAGTGCTCTGGGCTCATTTCGTTTGGAAGCGGGTTTTCAAGTGCTCTGGGCTCATTGGAAGCGGGTTTTCAAGTGCTCTGGGCTCATTTCGTTTGAAGCGGGTTTTCAAGTGCTCTGGGCTCATTTCGTTGGCGGGTTTTCAAGTGCTCTGGGCTCATTTTGTTGGAAGGGTTTTCAAGTGCTCTGGGCTCATTTCGTTGGAAGCGGGTTTTCAAGTGCTCTGGGCTCATTTCGTTTAAGCGGGTTTTCAAGTGCTCTCTGGGCTCATTTCGTTTGGAAGCGGGTTTTCAAGTGCTCTGGGCTCATTTCGTTTAAGCGGGTTTTCAAGTGCTCTGGGCTCATTTCGTTGGAAAGCGGGTTTTCAAGTGCTCTGGGCTCATTTCGTTGGAAGCGGGTTTCAAGTGCTCTGGGCTCATTTCGTTGGAAGCGGGTTTTCAAGTGCTCTGGGCTCATTTCGTTGGAAGCGGGTTTTCAAGTGCTCTGGGCTCATTTCGTTGGAAGCGGGTTTTCAAGTGCTCTGGGCTCATTTCGTTGGAAGCGGGTTTTCAAGTGCTCTGGGCTCATTTCGTTGGAAGGCGGTTTTCAAGTGCTCTGGGCTCTTTGGGCGGGTTTTCAAGTTCTGGGCTCATTTCGAAGCGGGTTTTCAAGTGCTCTGGGCTCATCTGGCAAGTCATTTCATTTTTGGAGGCGGGTTTTCAAGTGCTCTGGGCTCATTTCGTTGGAAGGCGGGTTTTCAAGTGCTCTGGGCTCATTTCGTTTAGGCGGGTTTTCAAGTGCTCTGGGCTCATTTCGTTGGAAGCGGGTTTTCAAGTGCTCTGGGCTCATTTCGTTGGAGCGCGGGTTTTCAAGGTTTCTGCTCTGGGCTCATTTCGTTGGAAGCGGGTTTTCAAGTGCTCTGGGCTCATTTGTTGGAAGCGGGTTTTCAAGTGCTCTGGGCTCATTTCGTTGGAAGCGGGTTTTCAAGTGCTCTGGGCTCATTTCGTTGGAAGCGGGTTTTCAAGTGCTCTGGGCTCATTTTGTTGGAAGCGGGTTTTCAAGTGCTCTGGGCTCATTTCGTTTAGGCGGGTTTTCAAGTGCTCTGGGCTCATTTCGTTGGAAGCGGGTTTTCAAGTGCTCTGGGCTCATTTCGTTGGAAGCGGGTTTTCAAGTGCTCTGGGCTCATTTCGTTGGAAGCGGTTTTCAAGTGCTCTGGGCTCATTTCGTTAGGCGGGTTTTCAAGTGCTCTGGGCTCATTTTGTTGGGCGGGTTTTCAAGTGCTCTGGGCTCATTTCGTTGGAGGCGGGTTTTCAAGTGCTCTGGGCTCATTTCGTTGGAAGCGGGTTTTCAAGTGCTCTGGGCTCATTTCGTTGGAAGCGGGTTTTCAAGTGCTCTGGGCTCATTTCGTTGGAAGCGGGTTTTCAAGTGCTCTGGGCTCATTTTGTTGGGCGGGTTTTCAAGTGCTCTGGGCTCATTTCGTTGGAAGCGGGTTTTCAAGTGCTCTGGGCTCATTTCGTTTGGCGGGTTTTCAAGTGCTCTGGGCTCATTTCTTTGGGCGGTTTTCAAGTGCTCTGGGCTCATTTCGTTGAGGCGGGTTTTCAAGTGCTCTGGGCTCATTTTCGTTGGAAGCGGGTTTTCAAGTGCTCTGGGCTCATTTCGTTGAGGCGGGTTTTCAAGTGCTCTGGGCTCATTTGTTGAAGCGGGTTTTCAAGTGCTCTGGGCTCATTTCGTTGGAAGCGGGTTTTCAAGTGCTCTGGGCTCATTTCGTTGGAAGCGGTTTTCAAGTGCTCTGGGCTCATTTTGTTGGAAGCGGGTTTTCAAGTGCTCTGGGCTCATTTGATTTGGAAGCGGGTTTTCAAGTGCTCTGGGCTCATTTCGTTGGAAGCGGGTTTTCAAGTGCTCTGGGCTCATTTCGTTGGAAGCGGGTTTTCAAGTGCTCTGGGCTCATTTCGTTGGAAGCGGGTTTTCAAGTGCTCTGGGCTCATTTCGTTGGAGCGGGTTTTCAAGTGCTCTGGGCTCATTTCGTTGGAAGCGGGTTTTCAAGTGCTCTGGGCTCATTTGTTGGAAGCGGGTTTTCAAGTGCTCTGGGCTCATTTCGTTGGAGCGGGTTTTCAAGTGCTCTGGGCTCATTTCGTTGGAAGCGGGTTTTCAAGTGCTCTGGGCTCATTTTGTTGGAAGCGGGTTTTCAAGTGCTCTGGGCTCATTTCGTTGGAAGCGGGTTTTCAAGTGCTCTGGGCTCATTTCGTTGGAGGCGGGTTTTCAAGTGCTCTGGGCTCATTTCGTTGGAAGCGGGTTTCAAGTGCTCTGGGCTCATTTTTTGGAAGCGGGTTTTCAAGTGCTCTGGGCTCATTTAGTTGGAAGCGGGTTTTCAAGTGCTCTGGGCTCATTTCGTTGGAAGCGGGTTTTCAAGTGCTCTGGGCTCATTTCGTTGGAAGCGGGTTTTCAAGTGCTCTGGGCTCATTCGTTGGAAGCGGGTTTTCAAGTGCTCTGGGCTCATTTCGTTGGAAGACGGTTTTCAAGTGCTCTGGGCTCATTTCGTTGGAGCGGGTTTTCAAGTGCTCTGGGCTCATTTCGTTGGAAGCGGGTTTTCAAGTGCTCTGGGCTCATTTCGTTGGAAGCGGGTTTTCAAGTGCTCTGGGCTCATTTCGTTGGAAGCGGGTTTTCAAGTGCTCTGGGCTCATTTCGTTGGAAGCGGGTTTTCAAGTGCTCTGGGCTCATTTCGTTGGAAGCGGTTTTCAAGTGCTCTGGGCTCATTCGTTGGAAGCGGGTTTTCAAGTGCTCTGGGCTCATTTCGTTAGGCGGGTTTTCAAGTGCTCTGGGCTCATTTCGTTGGAAGCGGGTTTTTCAAGTGCTCTGGGCTCATTTCGTTGGAGGCGGTTTTCAAGTGCTCTGGGCTCATTTCGTTGGAAGCGGGTTTTCAAGTGCTCTGGGCTCATTTGTTTGAAGCGGGTTTTCAAGTGCTCTGGGCTCATTTCGTTGGAAGCGGGTTTTCAAGTGCTCTGGGCTCATTTCGTTGGAAGCGGGTTTTCAAGTGCTCTGGGCTCATTTCGTTGGAAGCGGGTTTTCAAGTGCTCTGGGCTCATTTCGTTGGTTGGCGGGTTTTCAAGTGCTCTGGGCTCATTTCGTTGGAGCGGGTTTTCAAGTGCTCTGGGCTCATTTCTTTGGAAGCGGGTTTTCAAGTGCTCTGGGCTCATTTCGTTGGAAGCGGGTTTTCAAGTGCTCTGGGCTCATTTCGTTTGGAAGCGGGTTTTCAAGTGCTCTGGGCTCATTTCGTTGGAAGCGGGTTTTCAAGTGCTCTGGGCTCATTTCGTTGGAAGCGGGTTTTCAAGTGCTCTGGGCTCATTTCGTTGGAAGCGGTTTTCAAGTGCTCTGGGCTCATTTCGTTTAGGCGGGTTTTCAAGTGCTCTGGGCTCATTTCGTTGGAGGCGGGTTTTCAAGTGCTCTGGGCTCATTTCATTTAGGTTGGTTTTCAAGTGCTCTGGGTTTTCAAGTGCGGGTTTTCTGTGCTCTGGGCTCATTCGTTGGAAGCGGGTTTTCAAGTGCTCTGGGCTCATTTGTTGGAAGCGGGTTTTCAAGTGCTCTGGGCTCATTTTGTTGGAAGCGGGTTTTCAAGTGCTCTGGGCTCATTTTGTTGGGCGGGTTTTCAAGTGCTCTGGGCTCATTTTTGGAAGCAAGTTTTCAAGTGCTCTGGGCTCATTTCGTTGGAAGCGGGTTTTCAAGTGCTCTGGGCTCATTTCGTTGGAAGCGGGTTTTCAAGTGCTCTGGGCTCATAGATTTGGAAGCGGGTTTTCAAGTGCTCTGGGCTCATTTCGTTGGAAGCGGGTTTTCAAGTGCTCTGGGCTCATTTCGTTGGAAGCGGGTTTTCAAGTGCTCTGGGCTCATTTCTTTGGAAGCGGGTTTTCAAGTGCTCTGGGCTCATTTCGTTGGAGGCGGGTTTTCAAGTGCTCTGGGCTCATTTCGTTGGAAGCGGGTTTCAAGTGCTCTGGGCTCATTTCGTTGGGCGGGTTTTCAAGTGCTCTGGGCTCATTTCGTTGGAAGCGGGTTTTCAAGTGCTCTGGGCTCATTTCGTTGGAAGCGGGTTTTCAAGTGCTCTGGGCTCATTTCATTTGGCGGGTTTTCAAGTGCTCTGGGCTCATTTCGTTGAAGAAGGGTTTTCAAGTGCTCTGGGCTCATTTAGATTTGGAAGCGGGTTTTCAAGTGCTCTGGGCTCATTTTGTTGGAAGCGGGTTTTCAAGTGCTCTGGGCTCATTTTCGTTGGAAGCGGGTTTTCAAGTGCTCTGGGCTCATTTCGTTGGAAGCGGGTTTTCAAGTGCTCTGGGCTCATTTTGTTAGGCGGGTTTTCAAGTGCTCTGGGCTCATTTCGTTTGAAGCGGGTTTTCAAGTGCTCTGGGCTCATTTTGTTTGGCGCGGTTTTCAAGTGCTCTGGGCTCATTTCTTTAAGCGGGTTTTCAAGTGCTCTGGGGTCATTTCGTTGGAAGCGGGTTTTCAAGTGCTCTGGGCTCATTTCGTTTGGAAGCGGGTTTTCAAGTGCTCTGGGCTCATTTCGTTGGAAGCGGGTTTTCAAGTGCTCTGGGCTCATTTCTTTGGAAGCGGGTTTTCAAGTGCTCTGGGCTCATTTCGTTGGAAGCGGGTTTTCAAGTGCTCTGGGCTCATTTGGTTGGGCGGGTTTTCAAGTGCTCTGGGCTCATTTGATTGGAAGCGGGTTTTCAAGTGCTCTGGGCTCATTTCGTTGGAAGCGGGTTTTCAAGTGCTCTGGGCTCATTTTGTTGGAAGCGGTTTTCAAGTGCTCTGGGCTCATTTCGTTGGAAGCGGGTTTTCAAGTGCTCTGGGCTCATTTCGTTGGAAGCGGGTTTTCAAGTGCTCTGGGCTCATTTCGTTGGAAGCGGGTTTTCAAGTGCTCTGGGCTCATTTCGTTGGAGGCGGGTTTTCAAGTGCTCTGGGCTCATTTCGTTGGGCGGGTTTTCAAGTGCTCTGGGCTCATTTCGTTGGAAGCGGGTTTTTCAAGTGCTCTGGGCTCATTTCGTTGGAAGCGGGTTTTCAAGTGCTCTGGGCTCATTCGTTGGAAGCGGGTTTTCAAGTGCTCTGGGCTCATTTCGTTGGAAGCGGGTTTTCAAGTGCTCTGGGCTCATTTCGTTGGAAGCGGGTTTTCAAGTGCTCTGGGCTCATTTTGTTGGAAGCGGGTTTTTCAAGTGCTCTGGGCTCATTTTGTTGGAAGCGGGTTTTCAAGTGCTCTGGGCTCATTTCGTTTGGAAGCGTGTTTTCAAGTGCTCTGGGCTCATTTTGTTGGAAGCGGGTTTTCAAGTGCTCTGGGCTCATTTCGTTGGAAGCGGGTTTTCAAGTGCTCTGGGCTCATTTCGTTGGAGGCGGTTTTCAAGTGCTCTGGGCTCATTTCGTTGGAAGCGGGTTTTCAAGTGCTCTGGGCTCATTTCGTTGGAAGCGGGTTTTCAAGTGCTCTGGGCTCATTTTGTTGAAAGCGGGTTTTCAAGTGCTCTGGGCTCATTTTGTTGGAAGCGGGTTTCAAGTGCTCTGGGCTCATTTCGTTGGAAGGCGTGTTTTCAAGTGCTCTGGGCTCATTTTGTTGGAAGCGGGTTTTCAAGTGCTCTGGGCTCATTTCGTTGGAAGCGGGTTTTCAAGTGCTCTGGGCTCATTTCGTTGGAAGCGGGTTTTCAAGTGCTCTGGGCTCATTTCGTTGGAAGCGGGTTTTCAAGTGCTCTGGGCTCATTTCGTTGGAAGCGGGTTTTCAAGTGCTCTGGGCTCATTTCTTTGGAAAGCGGTTTTCAAAGTGCTCTGGGCTCATTTAGTTTAGGCGGGTTTTCAAGTGCTCTGGGCTCATTTTGTTTGGGCGGGTTTTCAAGTGCTCTGGGCTCATTTTTTTTAGGCGGGTTTTCAAGTGCTCTGGGCTCATTTCGTTGGAAGCGTGTTTTCAAGTGCTCTGGGCTCATTTTGTTTAGGCGGGTTTTCAAGTGCTCTGGGCTCATTTCGTTGGAAGCGGGTTTTCAAGTGCTCTGGGCTCATTTCGTTAGAGGCGGGTTTTCAAGTGCTCTGGGCTCATTTCATTGGAAGCGGGTTTTCAAGTGCTCTGGGCTCATTTCGTTGGAAGCGGGTTTTCAAGTGCTCTGGGCTCATTTAGTTGGAAGCGGGTTTTCAAGTGCTCTGGGCTCATTTCGTTGGAAGCGGGTTTTCAAGTGCTCTGGGCTCATTTCGTTGGAAGCGGGGGTTTTCAAGTGCTCTGGGCTCATTTGTTGGAAGCGGGTTTTCAAGTGCTCTGGGCTCATTTTGTTGGAAGCGGGTTTTCAAGTGCTCTGGGCTCATTTTCTTTGGAAGCGGGTTTTCAAGTGCTCTGGGCTCATTTCGTTGGAAGCGGGTTTTCAAGTGCTCTGGGCTCATTTTGTTGGAAGCGTGTTTTCAAGTGCTCTGGGCTCATTTCGTTGGAAGCGGGTTTTCAAGTGCTCTGGGCTCATTTCGTTGGAAGCGGGTTTTCAAGTGCTCTGGGCTCATTTCGTTGGAAGCGGGTTTTCAAGTGCTCTGGGCTCATTTCGTTGGAAGCGGGTTTTCAAGTGCTCTGGGCTCATTTCGTTGAGCGGGTTTTCAAGTGCTCTGGGCTCATTTTGTTGGAAGCGGGTTTTCAAGTGCTCTGGGCTCATTTCGTTGGAAGCGGGTTTTCAAGTGCTCTGGGCTCATTTTGTTGGAGCGGGTTTTCAAGTGCTCTGGGCTCATTTCATTGGAAGCGGGTTTTCAAGTGCTCTGGGCTCATTTCGTTGGAAGCAGGTTTTCAAGTGCTCTGGGCTCATTTCGTTTGGAAGCGGGTTTTCAAGTGCTCTGGGCTCATTTCGTTGGAAGCGGGTTTTCAAGTGCTCTGGGCTCATTTCGTTGGAAGCGGGTTTTCAAGTGCTCTGGGCTCATTTCGTTGGAAGCGGGTTTTCAAGTGCTCTGGGCTCATTTCGTTGGAAGCGGGTTTTCAAGTGCTCTGTGGCTCATTTCGTTGGAAGCGGGTTTTCAAGTGCTCTGGGCTCATTTCGTTGGAAGCTTGTTTTCAAGTGCTCTGGGCTCATTTCTTTGGAAGCGGGTTTTCAAGTGCTCTGGGCTCATTTCGTTGGAAGCGGGTTTTCAAGTGCTCTGGGCTCATTTCGTTGGAAGCGGGTTTTCAAGTGCTCTGGGCTCATTTGTTGGAAGCAGGTTTTTGGAAGCGGGTTTTTCAAGTGCTCTGGGCTCATTTTGTTGGAAGCGGGTTTTCAAGTGCTCTGGGCTCATTTTTTGGAAGCGGGTTTTCAAGTGCTCTGGGCTCATTTCGTTGGAAGCGGGTTTTCAAGTGCTCTGGGCTCATTTGTTGGAAGCGGGTTTTCAAGTGCTCTGGGCTCATTTCGTTGGAAAGCGGGTTTTCAAGTGCTCTGGGCTCAATTTCTTTGGAAGCGGGTTTTCAAGTGCTCTGGGCTCATTTCGTTGGAAGCGGGTTTTCAAGTGCTCTGGGCTCATTTTTTTTGGGCGGGTTTTCAAGTGCTCTGGGCTCATTTCGTTGGAAGCGGGTTTTCAAGTGCTCTGGGCTCATTTCTTTGGAAGCGGGTTTTCAAGTGCTCTGGGCTCATTTCGTTGGAAGCGGTTTTCAAGTGCTCTGGGCTCATTTCATTAGAAGCGGGTTTTCAAGTGCTCTGGGCTCATTTCGTTGGGCGGGTTTTCAAGTGCTCTGGGCTCATTTCGTTGGAAGCGGGTTTTCAAGTGCTCTGGGCTCATTTCGTTGGAAGCGGGTTTTCAAGTGCTCTGGGCTCATTTCGTTGAAGCGGGTTTTCAAGTGCTCTGGGCTCATTTAGGTTTTCGGGTTTTCAAGTGCTCTGGGCTCATTTTTGGAAGCGGGTTTTCAAGTGCTCGGGTTTTTTCAGTGCTCTGGGCTCATTTTGATTTGGAGCGGGTTTTCAAGTGCTCTGGGCTCATTTCGTTGGAAGCGGGTTTTCAAGTGCTCTGGACTCATTTTGTTGGAAGCGGTTTTCAAGTGCTCTGGGCTCATTTGTTTGGAAGCGGGTTTTCAAGTGCTCTGGGCTCATTTCGTTGGAAGCAGGTTTTCAAGTGCTCTGGGCTCATTTCGTTGGAAGCGGGTTTTCAAGTGCTCTGGGCTCATTTCGTTGGAGCGGGTTTTCAAGTGCTCTGGGCTCATTTCGTTGGAAGCGGGTTTTCAAGTGCTCTGGGCTCATTTCGTTGGAGCGGGTTTTCAAGTGCTCTGGACTCATTTCGTTGGAAGCGGGTTTTCAAGTGCTCTGGGCTCATTTTGTTGGAAGCGGGTTTTTCAAGTGCTCTGGGCTCATTTGATTTGGAAGCGGGTTTTCAAGTGCTCTGGGCTCATTTTGTTGGAAGCAGGTTTTTCAAGTGCTCTGGGCTCATTTTGTTGGAAGAGGTTTTCAAGTGCTCTGGGCTCATTTCGTTGGAAGCGGGTTTTTAAGTGCTCTGGGCTCATTTCGTTGGAAGCAGGTTTTCAAGTGCTCTGGGCTCATTTCGTTTGGAAGCGGGTTTTTCAAGTGCTCTGGGCTCATTTTCTTTGGAAGCGGGTTTTCAAGTGCTCTGGGGTCATTTCGTTGGAAGCGTGTTTTCAAGTGCTCTGGGGTCATTTCGTTGGAAGCTTGTTTTAAGTGCTCTGGGGTCATTTCTTTGGAAGCGGGTTTTCAAGTGCTCTGGGGTCATTTCGTTGGAAGCGGGTTTTCAAGTGCTCTGGGGTCATTTCATTGGAAGCAGGTTTTCACGTGCTCTGGGGTCATTTCGTTTGAACCGGGTTTTTAAGTGCTCTGGGCTCATTTCGTTAGAAGCGGGTTTTCAAATGCTCTGGGCTCATTTCGTTGGAAGCGGGTTTTTTAAGTGCTCTGGACTCATTTCGTTGGATGCGGGTTTTCAAGTGCTCTGGGCTCATTTGTTTGGAAGCGGGTTATCAAGTGCTCTGGGCTCACTTGATTGGAAGCGGGTTTTCAAGTGCTCTGGCGTCATTTCTTTGGAAGCGGGTTTTCAAGTGCTCTGGACTCATTTTGTTGGAAGAGGTTTTTTAAGTGCTCTGGGCTCATTTCGTTGGAAGCAAGTTTTTAAGTGCTCTGTGGTCATTTCGTTGGAAACAGGGTTTCAAGTGCTCTGGGCTCATTTCGTTGGAAGCAAGTTTTTAAGTGCTCTGCGGTCATTTCGTTGGAAGCAGGTTTTCAAGTGCTCTGGGCTCTTTTCGTTGGAAGCGGGTTTTCAAGTGCTCTGGGGTCATTTCCTTGGAAGCTTGTTTTTAAGTGCTCTGGTGTCATTTCTTTGGAAGCGGGTTTTCAAGTGCTCTGGTGTCATTTCGTTGGAAACGGGTTTTCAAGTGCTCTGGACTCATTTCATTGGAAGCGGGTTTTTGAAGTGCTCTGGGCTCATTTCGATGGAAACGGGTTTTCAAGTGCTCTGGGGTCATTTTGTTGGAGGCGGGTTTTTGAAGTGCTCTGGGCTCATTTCGTTGGAAGCGGGTTTTCAAGTGCTCTGGACTCATTTTGTTGGAAGAGAGTTTTTAAGTGCTCTGGGCTCATTTTGTTGGATTCGAGGTTTTAAGTGCTCTGGGGTCATTTCGTTTGAAGCGGTTTTTTAAGTGCTCTGGTGTCATTTCTTTGGAAGCGGGTTTTCAAGTGCTCTGGGGTCATTTCGTTGGAAGCAGGTTTTCAAGTGCTCTGGACTCATTTTGTTGGAGGAGGTTTTTAAGTGCTCTCGGCTCATTTAAGTTGGGCTCAGTTTTCAAGTGCTCTGGGCTCATTTTGTTGGAGCGGGTTTTCAAGTGCTCTGGGCTCATTTCTTTAGAAGCGGTGTTTCAAGTGCTCTGGGCTCATTTCGTTGGAAGCGGTTTTTCAAGTGCTCTGGGGTTATTTCGTTGGAAGCGGGTTTTCAAATGCTCTGGGGTCATTTCGTTGGAAGGGGTTTTCAAGTGTTCTGGCTCATTTCGATTTAGGCGGGTTTTCAAGTGCTCTGTGGTCATTTCGTTGGGCGGGTTTTTAAGTGCTCTGGGCTCATTTCGATTTAGGCGGGTTTTCAAGTGCTCTGTGGTCATTTCGTTGGAAAGCGTGTTTTAAGTGCTCTGGGCTCATTTCGTTGGAAGGCGGATTCTCAAGTGCTCTCTGGTCATTTCTTTGGAAGCGTATTTTTAAGTGC
>JAEOAE010002262.1:0-29231 GCA_036365155.1 Meriones psammophilus
TCTTTCCGTCCACAAATCGACGTATACGGAAACAACGCGCCTTCTTTCTGATTCACTGAAAAGAAAGTGTTCCAAGCATTGGTGAGCGTCCGCTGCTCAGCACGACAAAGCACTGTGTTCATACACTACAATCCTGTAGGATGGGACGGAAAGTCTTGGCCTCGTGTCAGTTTCTGTGCACTTCTGTGCGGTGTCGCCACTATATGACTGCTCATCCTTCGTGTCCTTCAACGTCCGGCGACAGATCTGAAAATCGTTTTTCTGCCAGGGTCATCTTGGAACCTCAAAAATTTTCATTGCGCAATGGGCCGGTTGTGGCAGACACAAAACATTACCCGTAACAATTTCAACATTCATCCAGTCAGTTCTCACGAAGAACTGGGGCCATTCAAAAAAAATTGAGATACTCTGCATCGGCTAGGCGGTGGTCACACTCCCACGTGTGTTGTCGAATACATTTACGAAACGCTTGTGCAATAGACAATTGAATATGAACGAAACTTCGGCCAACGCGGACAAGTGCTTGAGAATTGGGAGCGACTGCTTCTGCAAAGGGTTTGAACCGCAGGGCGATTTAAAGCTCAGGCGTTCTCTATGTGTAGTACTCTAGTTCTGTCACTTACATGTACTGCGTGCTGAGCACGTAGAGCCACGAACTTTTATCAGACGTGTCGGAGTTGCAATCAGGTCAACCCATACACAGCTTTCCTGGATTCCAATCACTCCGCGGCTCCGCCTTATACAGAACGACACTATGCTGGCAGCTTCAGTCCATGCAGCTGATGAATACGCCCCGCCTCACAAAAATTTATCTGGATATCGCAACGATTCATTTGTTTTCGAACGTGGATCACCCCAGCGACGGCCGGGGTAACCACTGACTGAGGCAGAACTGCTTCTCCAACGTGAAACCGGCGGGACACTGGGCTTTGTGCTCGCGAGGAGTAGTCGAAAAATCAAGTTCGAAGCCCTCGAGGACCTGTTGTTAGCGCGAAGAGCACGGAAAAGCGAAGAAAAGCCATTCGCAGTTCCTGACACGAGTGTTCCAGCACCATCGGTTTCTCCCGGTAGCAACACGGTCAACTCTTCCACTACTTTTCTACAAGCTTGCACACTACGCCTTTTTAGACGCTGCAGCAGCCCATGCCACACACGTTAACCATCTCGTCTCGGCACACGTATATGCTCATCCTTATTAACACTTTGCTAGTTTGTGTGAAGCGATTGTCTCAAATGTAAGTACAAATAATTACACCAAAAGAGATCTCTCTCATCTACAATGGGTGAAGGCAGAGAGGTGTTGGTTCATAAATTTGTAACACCTGTTGTCGCTCAGAGATGCACTGGCGGGTATGGGGATGCGTTGCTAGCACTATGTGTTGCCTGTTGTTTACGTTGCTATTATAAACTTGTAAGGGCTCCGGACAGAGAGGAAACGAAACATAATGACGAGGCTTCACACTTTAACTTTGCCTCTCTTCTAATAAAGCAATCACACATCACTGGCTCTGCGGATGAGACATCTCAGCGTAGTAAAGCACTGAAAAACTGAGAGAAGATCAAGCGAATAAAACATAAAAAACGCTCGCAACGCGGTCTAGACATCATAAATTGCTCACCTGCACATCATGAACTAAGGTGCTGATTGTTGCCGAAAAGTAAAGACGGATGCCCTGAACAGATTTAGAAAGAACATACGCAGTGATTCTTCTTTCCATCAGATGGTGTTGCTTTTGCGTTGGGTCTCTCCATCCCGCAGGGTTTATACGCTACGTATGTAAAAATTCACGTGTAAACGAGCCGACGCATTCTTGATCGGCTCTCCCTTCTCCATTATGAATTTACATTTCATCCCAATGTACGACGTAGAGAACGGGATAACAACGCTTCATAGAGCTTTCTTTTGTGTCACAACAGAACCTCAAACAAACACGTTCAAAGTATACGAAGGCCGCCCTATATGCGTGCTGCAGTTTTGCGGGGAGCTTCTCAATTTTTGCGCCGCTGACAAGCTGTCGGACTTATGATTTCCGTTAGCAAAAGCAAAATGACCTAACGAAATACGTGATAGGCGCCCCAGGTCTTCACTCCGAGACACAAGTACACGTATGTCTGAACGTATGTGTGTACACAGGCACACAGAAATATGCAAAATTATTCGACTCCTATGCCACACAGTCAGGCCGAGACTATAAGACGTTTTATTACTGCATTTTCTTTTCGCGTCATCTGCACATGCAGTGTGTCTATGCAACATTTGTAAGTGCATCTACGTACAGAAAAGCGATTTCGTATGTAAATCTCTCCCGGCGGCCCGTGTTTTGCCATGTACGCGGGAGGCTCAACGGTTTGCGCGATTGGCGCCAAGGCGTTTCCCAGTCATATAATTGCTGTTGCCATGAAAAACACTTCCACAACCTAGCGTTTGACAGGCTATTACTCTTGTTTATATATCTTCTTGTGCGACCTCTGAGAGATGCTGCCCGCTCTTCGTTCAACAGTGGCCAGCAGTGGAAGTGGTGGTCTACACGTCTCCTCAGAAAAAACCACCACCAGCAGCACCAAGAGATACATGTGACACAACCAGTACGGGTACTGCTATTTGCAGGTAAATACAGACGTAAACACACACAGTCGCATGAGTATCTTACTGGAGGAACTCGCGAGAAGCACCCAATGCCAAGCCTGTGGGGGTGACACTGCGACACGCGAGGACCGCAAACTCCACTGAAGGAATGAGATGCAAAGGAAAACCAGCACAGCCATATGGTATACTCAAATACTCCGAGATGAGGCAGTTTTTCACCCCACAGAAGGAAATGCCCTACAGAGAAGAAGGCCGCAATACTTGCAGCAGAGATCCCCTCCTGGACGAGAAGAGAAGCATATATGCACGTCGGTATTACGCACCCCTGTCACCGGTGTTGTCTCCTCCAGAAACACGTCAAGCCAGACAGAACACGTAGAGTCTAGCAATATGTCTGAGAAAAGCCTTGTACTTCCCTTTAAACACTTATGACAAGATCCTGCGCGACACACCTAGTAAAACTTTCTAATCGTCCAATCTGTGATGAGTATACACCCACAGCCAATGATTGTCATACTCCTCCTTCTTCTTGTCCTACTACCGTGCCAATTTCTGACGCACGTGCTGGCGCTGCCATCCTCGCCTCTGCATTCTGCCCATCTGTAGCTTCTTCCTTTTGTATCCTGAGTTCATGTGCGCTCTCTGGCTACGTACTGCACCCCCGAAGGAAATATTGAGGTCGACTTCCCATCCCCACACAGTCCCCCTTGTGATAGGCCAGAGATACGCTATGTTACTACAGACACAGTTAATATCACCTTTCTCGGTTTAAACATGTGCGTGTCCCGCATTCCCTGTGTACACAGACACACGTATGAAGTGATTTGAAACAACATGTGGCCAGCACACTTCCTCTGCGACTCATGCGGAGCGCAGGAAGCACATGCTATAGATGCCCGCTGCAACATCATATGCTGTGAACACAAGCATGTGTGTGCATATATGCCATGGACTTTACATACGCTGGAGGTCCACATGTAAACGTTGTATACACTAACCTATGGTGTGCAAGAACGCGAGTAGAGATATGTCTACAGGACGTGCCATAAATTTACAATAGTCAGACACCACTTGACTTCTTGTCAAAGCATTACTGATGCAATAGAAGCAACTGATGGAGAATCGTTAGTCATGCGTAGATATAGATATCAACAGACAGCTACTTACTAAAAGTGTTTCTAACTTTAGGCATAGATACATAGATAGATATACATGGATACCTAGTGAAGAGATAGATACCGTTCTGTGTAGGCAGAGATATAGCTAGCTATAGAAAAATATAACTGCAAGAACTGAGCGTCAGATGCCTGACTTTTGTTCTCATAAAGCTAGCTCTGCCAAATCGAGCATCTCCTTCACCAACAAAAAAGAAGTCCTCTTTCTGTTGCACATGAGCGGTCGAGAAGACAAACCAAAGTACCAATAGGACGCCGCAGCAACAGGGGCTGCTGCACTCGCATAGCAGGGAAGTACGGAAGGTTATACGTCTCCGAAGAAACAGTGAAATAAGGAAGAGGAGCTACAGCAGCATGCACAGCGCAATGGAATGCAACTCCACTCAGCAGCACCAAAGGCCGCACACTAGCAGAAGCAAAATTTACAAGAGTAAATGCAGCAACTGTCTCCTGACACGCTGCCCTAGCCACAAGACGCAAATAGACACGGAGTAGAAGACAGTACCAGGAAATCATTCATCCCACCCACAGTGAAGAGTCTTCGCCATGCACGAAACAGTGCTACAGCAACTGAAGAAGAAAACAAGTGACCTCAAGCTCATAACCGAGTAAAGAGAATACGCTATTGCCAGTGAAAGGGCATACACTATTGCCGTGTAGCACACCAGAGAAAGCTCAATATTACAGTTGCCGCAGACTTCAGTCAGAATCATGGACTCAGTCACAGTAAACAAACAAAGAAACCGCGGAGGCACGCTGTGGCTTCTGCCAGCAAAGTCCAAGCCTACCTCGTACCTCTGTCATGGTGACCCCTCCTACGTCTATCACTTCATGTACGCTGACATATATATATATATATATATATATATATAGAGAGAGAGAGAGAGAGATTGATAAATATAGATGGGTGCATGCGTCTATGTGTACACACTCGAATCCACCGCCATGCGTGCACTACAGCTCCCCGTCGCACTGCTGCATTCATCCTGCTCATACACATATACACATATATATCCAAGTACCACACCACACTGTACAGGGAATAAAGAGTTAAAACTATACGTAACTTGCCTTTGAGACTGCAAAGCTCTTCAGGGTCAGTTCCTCTGCATTGGTGTGATATGGGAGGTTTGCTCTGAATTTCTATAAAATAAAAATGATTCGGTGTCTCGTCACTGTTGGAGCTCTGATGATGCGGTAGCTGCCGAAGTCGCTCCTCTGAGGCGTCGCCTGCAGCTGCAACGTCTTCCTCCACAGCTGCGCAGAAGCCGGCACTCCTTTGAAGAATATGGCCCGCCGTCGGCAGCCCTCTCGTCGCTGCGCTCCGCTGATTGCGCAACAGCAGACCGCGGTATCAGTACACCTGTAAGCAGAAGCAGCAGCAGCAGCAGGAACGGCCAGCGCCTGATCAGAAGACAACCAGCTGCGACAGCACATTCACACTGCGCGACTGTGGTTACCCTCTGATATTAATCAAAACATGCCTGTCTTCTCACTTGTGTCTCCACTTTCATCTACTTCCCTACCAGCCAACATACTTATAGGCATGTCTAGTCTAAGTTCTCTATGCGAGGACGCCTGCACAATGGAATATACACCTACGCACCTATATCTATACGCACAGAATGAGACAAATACAATTGAAAAGTGTACCTCCAGAAGTGCGCTAGCACCTTGTGCAGCTTCGACAAAAGCGTCAATAGAAAAAGCAAACACCTTCATGGCATCGCATTGTAGAGCGACTCGTGGCACTTAAGAGTATCGCTGACTCCCCCATTTGCCGCAGTAAACAAAGGGTCATTGACACATGCACATGCATATACAATAACACAGAAGACCTTGATGCTGGTGCACTTGGATGGAATATATATATAAACGTATAAATGTGCATAACATACACATACACATATGCACATATGTATATA
Organism: Meriones psammophilus; assembly: GCA_036365155.1. Taxonomy (NCBI): domain Eukaryota; kingdom Metazoa; phylum Chordata; class Mammalia; order Rodentia; family Muridae; genus Meriones; species Meriones psammophilus. The sequence goes on from JAEOAE010002262.1 coordinate 5,688, forward strand.
TATATATACAGACTCTGGAAGAGTTTGATGATTTTCTGAATGATGAGTAACTGGCATTCACACGTATATATGTGAAAGTATTCACCGGCAGATAGAGAGTGAAGAGTCCAAATAAGGATCTATTAGGAGACAATATGTCCTCTCATATATATATATATATATATATATATATATATATATATATATATATATCATTTTAAGTCGGTGTGAGCACCTGCGCAGTGGATGATGCTCACTTTTTGTGCTGTAGCAGCCAAGGAGACGTTTCAGGAACTTGAAAAACAGCGAATCCTCCACCCAGACAATCGATGCCTTCATCCTGAGCAGCATATCCGTCGAGCCAGCTGATTCAACCTGTATATGGACTCATCTTTCCTTGTAACCCACGCATTAGAAGAGAGAGACAGAGTACTGTACGGTCGATGCAACGGTTGACACATATACAGTCACACAGTCTTTGAAGCCACATATCTACATGTCGCCCTCTGCGCAGCTATAAGACATTACTCTCCTTATCGTGTCCTCTTCCTTTTACCTCGCAGGCTCTCCGTTGCACCGCTAGTATCTCTATGGAAAACACCTGGGCTTCCTCTGCTGTCTTCTCTTCCAAGTCACTTTCTGATCTGCAGCTATATTTCTCCATACAACCTACGGGAAAAATACACATTCTATACGCTATATGCATATATGAGACACACACTTGAGGCACCGGATATATACAAAAAGAAGCGAAAGATACATATATATATATATATATATATATATATAGATCGATCCACTGACAGACCTACAAGGGAATACATACTACCATCTACGCAGATGGCATCCATACAAAAAATACACATATATCTCTACATATATATGTAATATATATGTATAAGGAGATATATATATATATATATATATATATACAGTCGCTGCTCTTAACGTCTAGACGCCACCCTATGGGCATTGGGGCACGCAAAGATGCACGTCCATAAGCAGACATAAGCAGGAATATGGTTCAAATATCATGTGCGGAGCTATCTATATCATCAACATATGTGTAGATCTCTACACAAAAAGTACCTGTGCGTACATGCACGTGTGTGTACGTGTCTTATCAGCAGCAGCGGCACTGGGGAGATGACTGCCACACTCAGGACGAGGCAGATATGATGTCTTACATGTCCACCTGATTTGTTCACGATTGTTCATCTGCAACTGTAAATCTGCAGCTCTCCTATTTCAACTACACAGAGCATAAGACACATGCCCATATACACCCGCATACACACTATGAAACCTTTGTCTATCTACACCTGTTTACAGTAGATATCCGTGTACATGTCAATATCTATATATACATATATATTGCTTTGACATAGGAGTGTACCAGGCATCTGTCCGCACGAGGGTCTCGGCAGCTCTGTCTCGGCCTTTGAAAGGGAGAGCAGCGGGGATGCGGGCGAGCTGCTGCTGTGAGGCTCAGCCACGAGGCCTTCCATGTCACAGTGGGCTCGCAGTCAATTTGTCCCTTGAAGCATCGTGGCCAGGACCTGCTGGTGCAGCTGTTTTTTCGGCTTCACTTTTCTTTTCGAACGCCTGTCCTGGTGTTATCTCTGCTGCTGCTGTTGCAGCTGCTTCCGCCTGGGCTTGCTTGCTGCAGCAGCAGCAGGTTTCGAAGAAGTGGAATTCATATGAAAATAGCGAGAGCTTCATCAGACGGCAGCAGCAGCTTGTCTTGAAGGTCTCTGGGGTGAGAGGTCCCTAACGCCTAGGCGGCGCAGCAGACCCCACACGTGGTAGCATAGATAGATTTCCAGGGCAGCAGCAGAATCAAGAATACGTGAAGTGGTTGGCAGCAGCTGCAGCAGCAGTGCGTCTCTTTCGCTGCTGCTGTTTCGCCATTGTTCTGCTGCTGTGCATGTATCAGCTCCAGTGATCCGATCTTGGTGTGAAACCACCTGGGGACCTGCAAGCAAACTGTATCTTCTGCCGCTGCTGCTGCAGCATCGTCCTCAATGCTCCCGTTGTTGCTCGCTCACGCATCTACTTGAAGACGCTCCTATAGCCGGTGCTGCTATCCGTGTTGTTGTGCTGCAATCCGCGGCAGCACGAAGCACAGGCCTGCTGCTTCTGAGTCGGCTTGTATCACTCCTCAGCAGCAGCAGCAGCTGCAGTCTCACGCAGTGCAGCTGGAGGAACAGCATCTCGAACAGCAGCGGCAAGGTCTCTACGAGGAAGCCGCCTGAAAAGGCAAGAAGCTCTTCGCATCTAGTGAACTTGGAGTCAGGTAACGGCGTCTGTCCAGCAGAACATGCAGCAGGTGCACATCAACAAATAGATATCGTCGGTTCCTTCTCTTCTTCTTCTTCCCACGAAGATTCATATACAGAGGAGAAGGGACGAAGGGCATTTTGAGGATAATGCCGCAGTACATCCCTTCCAGCTTGCTACCTGCATGCAGCAAAACACAAGGCCCAACAGCAGCAGCTCCACTTCCCAGAGTCAGGAAGCTCGCCGAAAGAGATGACACACAAATACAGATAGAAAGAAGAAAACATATCAACATTCCACCACACATTCGCCTACAAATGCCCTCTCCACACCTTGTACATACACACATATATATATAAATGAGGGTGTTTGTTCAACAGCAGTCTTTGCGTATTCTGATGGTTCGCAACGTGCACCCTCGTCACTTAAGGCTGCGTATAGGGCAGAAGTATTTTATTTCGAAGACGATGCACGTGGAATGCTGAAGTGTTCTGTTTATGTCTGTTTCTGTTCCCTTTTATTTGTGTGCTTTGAAAACAATACATGCGCATGCAAATAGACCAATGCGCCAAGATCTATGCACCAACATGCATCTTCCTATCATTCATTCACGTTCTCCTCTCTCGAAGATGTGTATACACTGTGACCCTTTTCCATATACATATATATACATATGTATACACAGGTAACGGTGAATCTCTAGACCCATAGAAAACAAGTAAAACGTTTCTCGCACGCCTGAAGATACACAGAGATCCAACCTATCCTGCTTGTGGTATTTTGAACACCCCGGGCTTTCCTGCACTTTAATCCTTCAAATCCACACGTACACACAGTCGTATATACATATATATATATATATATATATATATATATATGTGAGAGTGTTGTGTAGGTGTCGAGTACGTGGATACAGCTTGATATATTCACGTGTGACTGACATGCTTGCAACCGAGATAAGAAACAAATGAATAGAGTGACTACATGCACACCTCAATACATATGCATAGGGGCAGGCAGGTGATAGTACGAGGGTAGTGGAAGATGTTCGAATGATCGATATTCAACAGCAACCAGTCGAAGGGTCTGGTGCTGAAAGTCAGGGGCCTGAACAGCACGAACATTCTTTTCTAAATGTCTGTGAGTTTCAATTCAACAACAGCAGCAGCAACAGCAAAGAAAGGAAGCACTCCGTCATCCTCTCATGGGTGTAGGTGAGGTAAGAAGAACTATCAGCAACACGCAGCTTACTGGTAGGCCACGACTTCACGACCTTGACAGCCGCTGCACATGCATTCTCGTGATGAAAAGTATCTTCTGTGTCCACTTTATTCGTTCCATTAACTTGCTGCCCTGCTCCTTTGAAGCATCATCCTTCTCCTGCTGCTGCACAAAAAGGCCTTCACAGTCTTTTTCTCTGCTGTCGGGCTTGTTGCTCTTGTATCGCCTGTTGGCGTCGCTCTTGCTGTTGGTTTGTTGTTTGCTTCTGTCCTTGAGGAGCTGCGTGACGCAGCGTCTTCCTGCTGCTGGAGGTCTTCTTGTTGCCTCACGCATGGCAGCATTCTTCGCTTTCACCTGCTGCAACAGCAGCCAGGACGAATGGTAGCCCCAGAAGCCGCAACTCTCTTCCCAGGCTTCCTCGCGGCACATGTCTTGGGATCTTCGACTGCAACAGACAGCTCTTCGTCCTCATCTCCGATAAACTTTCACCCTGCAGAGCCTGTATCTCCTGCATTAATAATGGCTTCTCTTCGATATGCAGCAGCCGTCCACCCAGATCCGTTATCCACGGAGCCTTGCTTCCTCCTGTTGCGTTGTACATGAGGAACAGAGGGCGAGACGCCTGCACAGAGCACATCAGCAGCGCCCCCTGCTCCTCTAGGCGTCGAGCTGGTATTGTAAAGAATTTCACGTCGCGACCCTATATTTCTCTTCTTCATCGTGATGTCAGTGACTGCCTGGGGCGCTCTGTTCGTCGTAAGGCAGCTGCAGAATGAAACAATGCCACTCGCACCAGTGGCAACAGCACCATCATACACCCGCATATGTCCACCTCCATAAATCTGTCTTCTCATATAGATACAGGCAAATAATTTCGACGTCATCATATATTGACAGATCCGTCTCCACCTCTGCTTACAAGACAGCGACGGCAAATGATACCAGTAGCATCATACACCCACATATGTCCACCTCCATAGTTGCCTTATAATACACAGACAACAAATGATTCCAGCATCATCATATATTGACATATCCGCCTCCGCATCTGAAGACAGAGACGGGCAGGTGATGCCGTCACCACCATATACCCCACATGTCTACGTCCATATCTGCCTCGTCATACATACCAGCATAAGCATATACTGACACATGTGCCCTTCATATCTGCCTTGTCATAAAGATACAGGCAAATGCAGTCGTCGATTCTTGAAGACACAGCACAGAAATTACGAGTAAAGGAACTCTACAGCCCAATCGACGTATCTATGACACATGCATATGCAGTGTGAGTGTATATCTGCCTATTAATGTCCAGTTACATTTGCGCTGAGGTGGTACTGCTGTAAAGCGTTGATGCTGCTGCTGTGCCAACGTATACTAACACGACTGCAAGGGGGAGGGATGTATATTCTGATCTTTTCAGGGACGCTCTGGCTCTCATATAGACACACGACTATTATACATATAGATGACGTAATGTACGGTGAGAAATTCCTGAGTCCTTGGCTGCTATAGCTCCAGTACCTCTACGAAGCTGGCAGGTTGAACAATCAAACAGCAGCTGGTTAAGTAAATTTATCTTTCAGCAGTGTCGATGATAGGCTATAGTAGCAAAAAGCAACAGTGGAGGTCCAATGCTGGCTGTTATGTCAATTGCTACATCTGCAGAGCGCGTTCTCGCAGTTATTGCGGTTGTTATAACTGCTGCTCATGGTGTGTTGCTGTTGTTCCTGCTGCCGTGGGCTGTACTGTGCCTCTTCAATGGCTCTCGTGTCGTAAGGGAGCATGTGGAACAGTGAAGATCAACGTCGCTAACTGTACATAGAAAAGACGCCCACCCGCGATTTCTTTATTTCTGGCAGCCAGATGTCGCCCCACTGCAGGCATTGCAGTTATACGTCATTGATGTGGTTGTTAGGAGACACTGGTGCTGCCGAAAAGAGCCCGACATTCGCGACAATTGTTGCTGCTATCGCTCTGCAGTCGCCATTGCGATCACTGTTGCTGCTCCAGACTGCCTTGCTTCATGTTTCCTGCCTCTGTGAGTGATGAACTACAGCCAACCAACAGAGGAGAGAGGCAAGAGGCGCGGCAGGACTTGTTTCTCTCATTAGCTGCGTCATCTGCCTTCTACTGCGCATGCTGCAACATCTCCAAAGAGACAGGGAAGCAGCAGCAAACACCGCCTACCCCACGCTATACTCTCTCCGCTGCTCTCTGTCTTCTGCGATACACGCAATGGGCTCTCCTAAGACGTCGGCTACAGCATTTTCTTATCCCCTGCTGTCACCTGCTTCGTGTCCTTGTATACAGGCGAGAGGGAGAAACAAGGAAGCAACACTCTTCCTTTCACATGTGATACTCATATATATGTATATATAGCAGCGGTGTCTCATCCCTTTAGTGTTTCTTTGATTTATAGCTTATGAGGGAGATCAAAAAAGTACTTCCGCAATAATACCAGTGAAAGAACAGAACCACTGCTAGCCCTTACAGAGAAGCAGCAGTGGCAGCAGCGATTCGAAGGTGGAAGCGAGAGCTCTATCATCTCTGCGCTGGCGGTGGCTGGCACGCCGGTATACGGCCTCTGTTACATTACCAACCCCCCCAGTTGTTCACCGACAAATCATCATATACAGCTTCCATAAATCTCTCTGTATATATATATATATACATAGATAGATCTTCTAATCTGTCAATTGAGCGAGGCATTCCATGTCGCAAGCAGTATTTGATGAAGGCAATGAGTGTTCGTGTGTGCTTATGTACTCTTTGTTCATTATTTCGTCGCTTGTTGTATATTTTTGTCTATACATGACTTTTCTTCATCAATTACAATATTGATTCATTTGTTACGTGGTCGCCTGTCTATTATCACCTGCGGCTGACTGCATGATATGTTCATCGTTGGTGTTTTTTATATCCATGGACTGCAGTGGCTGCTAGCGGCAGGTTTTCTTAATTTCTTCTTTTGTTCTATTCCCGTGGCTGTTCTTCCCGCTGAGATATGCGTGGAGAGAACTGCACTCACTCATCGCTTCCTTGAAGCTCCGTCCGGTGTGTACATACACCGCACACGCTGCAGTCCACGCTGTCTCCGTGAGCCGCAGAGGCAATATACCTCCAACAGCAGCGGAGAATTGTTTTTTCCTTGCAAAACCAGCCTGTATATCATGTTTTCTTTTGTTTCCTTTATCACCGCTATATTCACTAACCCCACAGGCATTTGCAGTGTACAGATACCGCGCATCTCCTCCGTGTTCTGTGACCGCGCGCCAGCCGCCTCTGGTAGATGAATCACTCATGGCAATCGTATTTACACTGCCATAACAAGCAGGCATATCTATCAACTTTGTGCTTCTTCTGCTGTTTCAATATTTGAAGCTACTGGGGAAAAGAAGGAAACGAAAACAACAGCTGAAGCCTAGATGATCCCTGTGGAAGTGACTAATGCAGCCAGCAGCGCTTAGTGTACTCTGCTTCCAAAGTCTCTAATACTTCGATACACCGATGCACGTTTCTCGCTGCACTGCCTCTTTTGAACTCAACAAGTTCATCGAAGGATTAATATCTCAGTACCAGACGTCCACTCCACCCACACACGATCAGCGTATACGTACGTATGCATCTCAGGATATCTATACATACGTATATACATAGGCAAACACACTGATGCACATCTTCATGTATCTTCGCAGCTACAGTTCCATGTACATATATATATATATATATTATTGCGCCATTTCCATGTAACGAGTTCCACGCGTAGAAGCGAGTACGCCTCTATACGTGTGTTTGCACAGAGGCAGGTATTGCCCTCTTGTATATCTATTCACTACATCTCTCATTGTATGTATGTGGAGAGACCTAGAGCGCACGAGTAGCACTTTCCCCATCCATTAAATACGCACAAGCCTTTCAACATTCTCCCAGACAATTATATACATATACATATATATATATATATATATATATGTATATTTATAGGATTGAATGGTTGTGAAGACTACTATATAGGTAGCAATGTGCGTTCATGTTTCTGTTCTATGTATTCACAACACGTGTGTCAATATGAATACAACCTCAAACCGCACAGAGGTATCAGAACCACCAGATGATTGCGGCCAGTGTCAATCTCATTACTGATTTCCACCCGTCGGACCCTCCACTAGAGGTCGCAAGGGAGGTATCATACATATATATATATATATATACATATATATATATATATATGTATATGAGCAAAATGATACATTGTGTTCCAAATGTATATTCCCATAGATTTCTAAAGGTAATCGTTGATATACACATGCGTAGTCATTGTATTTGTTGATTGATCTAGGAGGAGCTCTTATATATAAGGGCATTAGAAGAGATGTCAAGTGTGTGGTAGCAAATTTCCTTCTTGTGTGGGGGTCTGGTAGTGGCTTCTTCGTTTGCCGTCGGCTGGTACTGCAGGCGAAGTATCTCTGATGCCACTCGCTTGCCTCGCTTTGCTCCGTCTGCTCCGGGAGCAACAGCAGCAGCAGCAGCCGAAGTCTAGCAGCAGAGGTGACACGTGCACATCTGCTCTTGTATCACTGAAGAGACAAATGCGGGAGAAAAAGTGGCTAGCACTGTTGTTTCCTTGCTGTTCAGTAGCAGGAGCAGGACACTCGCAGTCACACACTACTGAATCAGAAGCAGAATCAGCAGCAGCAGCGGCAGAATCTCCAGCATCATCTCCGCGTGCAGCAGCAAGAGCAGAGAGACGTGATTCTGTGTGTGGGGTGTCGAGAGCTGCACTTCCCATAGGTGGAGTATATAGGCAGCAGCCTCGGTATAAAGGTTTAGTACTAATACGACGGCTGGTAGTGCCTTATGATGAGTTGAAGCTCTTTGCACCGATATTAAATGATTTAGCTGCTCTGAATACACGCCAGTCTGGCTTTATCGCAGACAGTATACGTGGGAGCTGGAGGCGGCAGATCCTGTCTCGTGCTCACCACCACCACCACTCCACAAGGAAGCAGCAACAGCAAAAAGCCCCACACAGCAAGAAAGCAGCAGCATACTCCCGTGAAGTGGTAGCAGCAGGAGCAGGCTCTGTGAAGAAGAAGAAGCAGCAGTAGGAAACGCTAGTAGAATCGAAGATGCAAGACGAAAAGCACTAGAGATCCTTTCGGTAGAGGAATGGGTGGACCCCTGTGGCTGCCCGGTGAGGCCATGAGGTCTCCTTCAAAAACATTTGCTTGATACAGCAAGAAGGAACGGTTGGGACTTAGGAGGAGAATTATGGATGGGTGTAGGCGAACGCACGCCCGAGCCTCACCGTCCCACGGGAAATAAGAAGAGCAGCAGATGTCTGCAAGCGAATGTAGAAACAGCAGTTGTACCCAAAAAGGCAGGAGCTGCAGTGTGGCAGTCGCAGGAAGAGGGTATCGTGCCGCCCCAATAGTAAAGCAGCAGGGGAAGCAGAATGACAGCATTACGAAGCAATACACTCGGTGGGAGGGTGAGAGCCTAAGGAGGCGCGTGAAAGGTGAATGCAGCAGCGGTGCCACGTAGCAGGAGGCTGAGAGACACGCATGCGGACGCATGTCAGCGATATTTGCACGCAAAAAAGCAGGAAAAGAATGCGCCAAACAACCCCGCATCTGAATGGCCGTAGAGGCCGAGTAGCATCATCTTAACAGCAACAATACGAGGACTGGAGGAGACTGCAGGGAATGCAAAGGCCCCAGCAAGGTTGGCGTCAGGAACAGCGGCAGCCGTAGACGCAGCTTCTCTATGAGACGGCAAGCCTACTAACAGGCAGTAACCACACCACTGTGAACAGCGCAAAAGTAGCGCGACACCGGCAGACAATAAAATAGCAGCAGAGCGCTGCACGCGCAGCTCAGAAGAGCGACAGACGTGTAACACCGGGGCTGCTCCGTCGTCCGCTGGCCTACGCCTCGTTGCAGGCATCCTCCTGCAGACAGGTGCATATATATATATATATATATATATGTACAGGTGTAGGTTAGGTGTGTACGTCAATACAGGTATGCACTGCTAATTACGTTTAGACGTGTATTCTTTCGTAATATATGTATGCGTAAGTATATACATGGGTTGATTCGTGTGTACATGTCTGTGTGCGTGTATTTGCTGATATGGGGTAAATGTCCAGTGTTGAGGTTTCTCAAGTACTGACTCTCATACGCGAATGAACTGTTACGCCTGGATCGCACTGATTTGTCTGTTTCTGCATGTGACCAGAGACGCTTCTGTCTACTGATACACATACTGTCGCCAGTGAAAGCCTGTCCACAGTAGCACGTTGACCTGCATATATATATATGGATATACGCGTACTACTCTGGAAACTGCTGGAGCAGGGGCAGCAGTTACCACATATGCATGTCACCAACGTATGTGTGTGTACACTCCCAATGTATATGTCTGTGTAACTCATACGCCGGCAGGGTATCTGTCGTGTTCACACGCGCATGTGTGTATTCTTCACACAAAAGTGCAAGTATTGTTTCTTCTTCGCCGCTTGCGAAAAAAATTTTTCTATCTATCAATGCCCCTGATGTCTTTATGTGGCTCTGGAAGACGTATTGTCTCTTTTTCAATGTAAGAGCTACTTCTTCTGCTCTTTATTCGTTGTCGTTGTCGCTGCTTATGACACACGGGATGATGCCCCTGTGGATGCATGCACACTGGAGTAGATACGTCCTGACGAACTTTGCGGTATACAGCAGTGTCATTTCCGTACTACACATAGGCAGATTCTGCTTTTTTTTGGTTATATAGATAACAACGCAGAGCACACGTATACCGTAGAAGTATCTACAGCACATGCTCTGTATGTGTGGAGACGTTTGAAACGCGTCAATTAATCGTCACATCCGTAGAAACAACCGCTGTATCCACCTCATAGAAGGACGTAGAAGGCCTGAGAGGCGCTACGACGTGCTACGGCGCATCAATATCAGCCTCTTTGGATGAGACGCCTTGAATAAATACATGTACAGTACACACAGAGAAGCCTTGGATACATACGTGAATAGTACACATCTTCACATCTTTATCCGTTGTTTCTGCACCATGTTGTGGCCGTGGCGCAAGAACGACGTGGTACACTGTCCCTGACGCAACTCAACCGTCGGGTGCCCTGTCAGCATGTACATATATATATATATACATATAAGTAGGTGAGGGGCATGGATGCATGCAGTTCTACGTCTACACCCAGATGCGAATAGGTACTTGAGGGGGACGGAAGGGCACGGCTCTTAGTATAAATATATATATATACATAGATAGATAGATAGATATAGGTGTGCAAAATGAGCACAAGGTGTATCATGATCTGTCTGAAGAGAGTAACGTCTACGTTGCTGTGACGACAAAGAGACGCGGAGCGCCCCTTTGTAGCAGCAGATGAAGGAGAGGCAGCTGCTGGCTTTGCAACGCTTGCAGCTCGTGAAGCCCGCTGCGTGGGGTGGCATTTTTCTTCGGCAGCAGCGCTTTCAATGTAAATCGGAGTCTATCGTCATTTTTGCTGCTGCTCTGCACTCGGGCGTGTGGTTGCACCAAGAGCAGCTGATTCGCTCGCGCTCAGCTGCTGGACACCACCATTGCTCCGTGCCGTCTAGGCTTCGTCTGCCCTGCACACAGGCCACGTGCATGTATATATCTTCGTGTATAAATTTTAAAATATATATATATATCTCCAGGCATCGATGCATGTGGGGGCACCAGGAGATCAGCGCTCTACGTGGACGAGGTACAGCAGCACTATTATCACTGCTTCTTTATACATGATATGCACAGATACACACCCCATCCCTACGTATTACACACCAACCCATACATATATTATATATATCATACATGTCATATATATATATATATATATGCATTTTAGATACATATATACATGCACGAAGACAGGGAGTAAGGCACATGCATCTTCTGTGCTCTGATACAGGAGCTGATCGCCTTACATCGCGAGAGATATATATACGAGTATGTTTTGAGGCACGTACGTGAGGACACACAATAGACAGAATATAGATTTACATGTGTGTACACTGAAAAGATGCACCCGCTATAGACATGCCAGTCCTGCAGTGTACACGAGCAGCTAGTTTCTACTGCGGTGTCTGTACACTTGTAGTCTCTCACACGCAGTTAGCTGGTGGGGCGGTGTCTACACGGAGTAATAGTCTAGTGCATGCGACTCATAGCAAGGAGGTGAACAATCGCCACGTCTCCATCACTCCATACAAAACGCAGAGCTTCGCATAGTAAATATTCTGAGCAGGAATGCATGCATTTGAGCGTCACCAGCGAGGTGTCTTGAGGGTCTGATGTGACACCACATCACGGCATTGGTGTGTGTGTACACGCACACGCACATCCACTGTTGGGCAATAAAGTACATACAATGTCAACGGTGACAGCATTCTGTGGACAGAGGAAGCAACCCTGCCCACCTTTTTGTGTATGGCGCCATACAGTCGAGAAACAGACACCTCGTGCGGTGTACGTACACCGCTGTGTGGGATGTCTTCAGTGCGACTCCAGTATGCATATCTGGATAGAATACCTACCACACAACACGACAGCAACTGCCGCAGCCGTGGTGTACGGACACTGCAAGAGGCATGTGCATAGCGAAGCTGCCTATAATCAGCGTTCTCCATGCTATGATAGAGACATGCGTGCATTCCGTGGGGTTGTAGGGTACATCCGCAGCCCCTAGTACGTCGCCTTGGAGTGTACAGACACCGCAGACCCGTAGAGGTCACACTTTCCCCTCCTGATTCTATCTCTCCACTACTGTGCTTCTCGTGTCAGCGTACACATTTTTCTTTATCATTCTTTCAACGCACGCGCCTATCTCTCTTCTGTAGATTAACAGTGCGACCGACCCAGCAGCACGAACTGCTTCTCAACAGACCGTGAGCCTACCTCGGGGAAGAGCACTAATCAGGCCACCTGCTCGAGAGCTCCAGGGGGACCTCCAGCACATCCTCCGCAGCGCGCCTACGGAGCAGACTATAGCAGCAGCAGCAACTCAGGCATGAGGGCGTAGCGGCTTCGCTGCTGCACAGCAGCTGTTAAGAAACAGCAGCATCGCCTTCAGAGAGTAGAGAGGCGGACGTGCAAGAGACATCGCAACGAAGCGGCGTCTCTGCCTGGAAAAGAGACGCCAGTGGCCGCAGAAGAGGAGTACATATGATTTTCGAGGACGCTTTCTCCATCTTCTCCCTTTCTTCTTCTTCCTCATCCCAATTCTTCTCGCAGAAAGGCGTAGCCTGCGCAGAGCACAAATTGTGCGCCATCGCTTCCACATAGCAACGCCACAACATTATTGTCTTTTTCCTTACTTGCGCCCCGACGTACGTTGACCTCAATACAACACCAATACATATATCTCTGTACATCTTTCTTTACATATATGTACACCGTTGTACGTAGTCCCTCTATACAGTCTCCATCACTCTAACACATACATATTCATACATCAGTACCTGCCTACGTATATGCCTCTACATTCATCTATATATATATATATATATATATGTGTCTGTGTCTGTCTGTCTGTTTGTCTCTCTCTCTAATATATATATATATATATATATATGAGAGTAAAGAGTTACATATCTTCTGGGTTCATGAATATACGTACGCTTATAGCGGATTCACATATATAAGAAAGGTGTATCAATACCTGCGCAGTCCCATATATCGATGGCTCCGTCGGTGGTGCCTTGCGTATGCCTCGCGTTTGTTTGGATTCCCAGAGACAGCAGGTGACGGTTCGGTGGTTTGGCGTTCCTTTGAGCTGTCGCTCAGCAGCAGATTCTCCTTGTAGCTCTCCCGTGGTTATTTCATACGCACAGACATCTTCCTCTTCCATGGAGGACGAAGCGACTGCTGCTGCTGAAGCTGAACTGGTCTCCCCACACTGTTGTTGCTGCTCTGCTCGCCCTGCTGCTGCTGCAGTCGGCCCGAGCATGCGGTGGCCAAACCGCAGCAAAGACGCGGCTCCATCGTCCGCTGCGGCGCTGCTGCCTAGAGCCTCCAGCTGGACGCGCGAGAGAGCAGCAGCACGCGACGCTGCATTTGCTGTTGCTCTTCTCGTGATACTCCGCGTAGCTTCACCTGCTGCAACAGATACCCGAGTCTATTTTGACGATGCTGCTGCAGCAGGTCTGTTGCTGCTGCTATTGCCAGAACGTCTGCGAGTATTGCCGCGGTCACGCAGGCCTGAAGAGACAGAAACCCTGCGGCTCCTCTGGCGTCTCTGCAGCAAAACATCTTTCTTCTTCTTCTTCTGCGGAAGAAAGACTGTCATGATCTTCTTCTTCTTCTTCGTCTCCTGTGCTCTCTGTCGCTGTTCTTCCAGTGTCGTCTCGGACGCGAGGTTTCTCTCTCCTGCAGCAGCAGCAGCAGGAGCATCGCGCTGGCAGCAAGTGCCACCGACTGTCTGCTGGCTGCTGCTGGATGTGTTCTCTCCTGATAGAGTCTTCTTGCTGTTGCTGGGGTGGCGGTATTGCCACTTGAGCATGATTTCTTTTCGCCTCAGGCTGTCCCTTGCATGCACGCTGCTGCAGCAGGTCGAAGTAGACGAAGCAGTGCGCTGCTGTATCAGCATTCCACAGGCGCATGTACCATCGCTTCCACTCGAGATAATGAAATAGCCATCGCACAGCAACCCTGCACTGCGCCGTCATGTGCAGCAGGGGGCGCGCCCCAGGCGCTACACCACCTGAAAAACCGCGCTTTTGCTACGGTATGCAGCAGCAGCAGCAGCTATTGCTCCAACACTGGTGCGCTGGGACGAAGACAGTGCCGAGTTCGAAGAGAAGAAAAGACGCTGGGGTCAAAAAAAGCGGCAGCAGTCACGGAAGAAGAAGCAGCAGCCAGAGAAGCAGCAGCAGCAGCAGCCAGAGAGGAAGAAGAACAGGAAGCAGCAACCGCAGAAGCAAAAGAAGAAGCGGGTACTACTGAGGATGCGGAGGTGCTGCCGCTGTGGTGTCTAAGTAGTGAAACGCTGCTTGCTGATGGCCTTGATCCTTGCTGTTTTTTCTGCTCGGATGCGTTCCCTCCCTTCAACTTCTTTTTTTCACTTTCTCTCGCAGAGTAGAACGTCCTCCTGCGTCTTCGCTTGATGATGCTGCTGCTGCAGCTGCAGGAGCAACAGTAGTGTCCACAGCAGCAGACGCACGGGACAATGCAAGCCCAGCAGCACTGGAGGAAGAAGAAGGAAGGGGCCGCAGAAGCAACTGGTGATGAGTGCATGACAGCAGCAGCAGCAGTGCGTCGTGACTGCTGCTGCTCAGTAGCTGGAGCTGCTGCTGTCGGCTTCGCTGCAGCCGCTTCGACATCAATTGCGTATATCTTGCGATGAGCGAAGAAGAAACAGGCTGAACTTCATCTGACGCTGCATTTCCTTCTACTTGTTGCTGCAGCACTTGCTTTGCGCGCTGCAACATCACTGCGTCTTGCTGCTGCTGCTGCAGCGCCATGTCTCTGTTGCTGTGGGTGCGGCCCTTCTTCCGTCCTGCCCTTCCGTTTGATGACGCCTGTGCAGCATCATCACGCGCTCTACCTGCAGCAGACCGAGGGTTGCCTCGAAAACTCCAGCAGCAGTCGCACGAGCAGCAGCAGGAAGAATAGCAGCAGGAGCGTGGGACATGCAGCAGCAGCAGCAAAACCAGCAGCAGCAGGACCAGCAGCAGCAGGGACAGCAGCAACAGGAACTCCAGCAGCAGGGCACGGGAGAAGACGTCGCGGGTGCAGCAGCACGCGTCGCCCCCGCTGGGAAGCAGCGGTGCCAGCAGCTTTGGTTGCAGCAGCCGTATTGACAGCATGGCTGCCCGCTGTCGGCGCGCTCCAGGAAAAGAGACGCTGGGCTGCCTGCAGGCGGAGCCGGCGCTGCGTGTTGCTGTATGACTTTTCAGGCTGCAGATGCTTTTTCGTCCCTTCTTCTTTGTTTCTGTTTGCTTTTCTCTGACGCGTCGTGATTCTCTCCTTCTTCTTATCCTCGTTGCTCCCACTGCTGCTGCTGGGCCGTGCTGCTGCTGTCCGTGCTGTTGCTGCTGCTGGTGCTGGAATCATTGCTACTGTTTGACCTACTGCTGCTGCTACTAATGTCGCTGCTGCTATCAGAGCTGCTGGTGGCGCTCATGTCTGTTTCTGCGTGCTCTCGTTCCTCTTCATCACGGCACTACAGGCCTTCCGCTGCTAGCTGCGGCACCGCGTTTTCCTTCTGCATGAGTTCTGCTGCTGCTGCAGCACCTGCTACCTGCAACAGAGCCACGATAGGTCTTCTGAGCGCCTCCTGAGGCAGCGCTGTCTCCCTCATGCGGCGCGCCCTGCGTCGTCTCCGTCCTCGCTAAGTCTGCGTCTACTTCTTCCAGGAAACTGTTGAAACTGCTGCCAGCTGCGTTCATCCTGCTGCTGTCCTGATCCCTGCCGCTTCTGCCTTACTATCCTTCTGCGTTTCCGCGGCTCAGCACCCTGCTGCACACGTGCCTCCACATCGCTCTGCCGCGTCTGCTGTCCTTCAAATTCTTCTGCACCGCCCTGCCCCTTCTGCCGCTGTTGCTGCTGCTGTTCATGCAATTCTTGCAGCTGTTCATGCAGTTGCTGCCGCTGTCCATGCAGTTGCTGCCGCTGTTCATGCTGCAGTTGTTGCTGCCATTGCTGCTGCTGCTGTTGGTCTTGCCACTGTCTGTGCACCTGTTCTAATGATGATGGTTGCATAAGCTGCTGTTGTTGAGCAGCATGAGATAACGTTGCAGTAGCTCTTCTCTGCGCGCGATCAACCAGAGGTCTGTAAATTTGCTCGAGTGAAGGAAAGGAAGGGAGGACCCGCATGTGGCGTCTCTTTCCCTTTCTCTGCAGCGGAATACTGCTGCTGCTTCTTGCTGCTGTGACCCCGCTGTTTGATGCTGCTGCTGCTGCTGCGTAGAAGCTGCTGCTGTTGCTGCAGTGCAATCCCGCGCCTGCTACTGCTGCGGAGCGTCTCTGGCTGCAGCTTGCGCCGCAGCAGCGCACCCGGCAAAGTAACGCCTGCCACGCTGCTAGTTGATTTGTGGCCTCTTGCTGCCGCAGCCGTTGCTGTAAGATTGCGGCTGTTGCCTTGTGCTGAAGAGCAGCTGCATGCGGCTGTGCTGCTGTGGCGCGCAGCTTCGCTGAGAGACGGCAGCGGATGAGCGAAAGGAACAGCAGCAGAGACATCAAGCGGCGTCCTGCTGCTGCTGAGACCAGCTGCTGCTGCTGCCGACGACTTGGCATACCAGCAGAAGAGTTTGCATCGAGGGGGCATTAGCAGCAGCACAGCAGCAGCAAGATCGATGTTGCGCTACAGCAGCAGCAGCAGGCAGGACAACAGCGAAGGCCCACGAGGAGGTTTCGCTCCAGCAAAACAGCAGCAACAGCAGGAGCATCACATGCAGAAGAAAAAGAAGAAGAGAAGAGGTAGCTGCGGCAGCAGAGCATGTCGCTGTCGTGAAGAAGAATGTGTGGTCCAGCGACAGCTGCAGAGGCTCAGCAGCAGCTGAGGAAGTCGTTTTAAAGCAGCTTCGGCACGATACTGAAGGCCCAGCAGCAACAGGCAGCAGTCAACGACGCGCAGCAGCAGACAACGACGCTGCTGCGATAGCCCGTGAAGCAACAAGTACACGTGCCGTCACACACCCGCAGGAGCAGCAGCAGTTGCAGCAACTGCAGCAGGAGCATACAACAGCAACAGGAGAGAAGCAAATGCTGCAAGGCATGCACATCACCTGCAGTAGGAGCACCAGCTGGTGTTTAGAAGGCACTGTCCACAGGCATGTGACATGAGAGCAGTTTCCATTCTGCCAGTGATAAACCTCCCTAAAAATGTGTGAGGACGCTACAGTGCGCATATGTTGCTGTTGGTCTTCACTGTGCATCGGTACACACAGAGGTCCTCCTGGATGCAGGCAGCTGTGGGTGGAAGCGGACTCTGTGCGATGTATGTACCCCCACGATGCGCCATGCAGCCTCGCCATCTGAGAAACAAGAGATTGAACTGCGCATGCATCATACGGACATCAAGCTCCTCCATCCATCTATACAGTCTCCACAACTACGTGCATCCCCACACACGGCGTATAGAATGACAATATTTATATATAAATATAGAGAGAGAGAGAGAGAGAGAGAAAAAGAATCTGATAGACGTATATATAGATATATATATATATGTAGACACACATAGATATGGATATCTATAATATACGTATTTATATGTGCATGCAAATGCCCACAGAGAAAGGAAATCACAAACAGATGTGTCACTGCTACTACAAATATATATATATATATATATACAGCTAGACAGATAGCTAGACGACTAGACAGAAGGATGCGCATGCATGTGAACAACGCGCTATGTGTGCACAGAAAGATGTCTGCAGATATGTATTGACATGCGTATGTTCTTGTGCACTCTTGGCGTATAGACATTGTCGTTCATGGTCGATATATTTGTACACATACACACAAATATCCACTAGTGCGTCTGGAAACCACTATCCAGGTCAAGAGCTACGTAGGTGGCCTGAGAGTGCTGTACAGCTGGCCATGTCGTTGAAAAACAGAACGAAGATAGTGTGTGGGGGTCACAGCAATATATCAGACATGCAGTCGGTGGCATGTCCACATATTTGCTGCTCTGCATGCATCGGCACTAACTGCTCGCCAACTGAACAAAGTTGAAGCAGCGCAGGGAAGCGCCGCTGCCGCACATCCCACGCACGCAGTGTCCTGCAGCAACACAGCAGCAACAGCGGCAGCAGCAGCAGCAGCAGCAACAGCAGCAGCACAAACAGCAGTAGCAGACGGACCTGCACAGGCAGAGCAGCAGCAGCAGCATCAGTTCTCGCAAAAAACAAGGAAGCGCAAAAAATCAGCAGCAGCATCCCATACGATTGATCGGATGCAGACCAGCAGAGGGAGAAAGCGTGAGTGTTTCTGGTCGCTAGTCGTATATTCCCTATCCTCTTGAGGTGGTGCAAGTTCCGCACGCATCATGCCGCTGTCTCCCCAGACACGTGGTATGCTGCCATATTTGCTGCTGCGGGCCGACTTTTCAGTCCCGACTACTACTACTATACTATATGCATGCTTTGATGCGCCTGTTACTGCTGTTGCATGCAGATACATACCGCATACGTGTGCCTGACTGTTGCTGCTGCATTGTTGTCACACGTGCTATATATTGCTGCCGCAGCACTGGTGTTGACGCACCGGTCGACGCCTCCTGAGAAGAGTTCATCGTGCCAAGGGGGGTTTCGTGCAGACGTGATCCAGTACGGGAGCAGCATGCATGCGCACCTAAACCATGCAGCAGATTCAAACAAGCAAACCAGCAGTTGCATCTTCGCAACGCACATCTACATGTTTGAACAGATCCTCTCTTTCTATCAGCACGCATATATGCAGATATATGTATAGCGCTATTGGGAGGTCAGCAGTAGCAGCATAGATAAATCTGACATACGTCTGTGCTTCTTATGCCTACTAATGCATGCGAACGGACCTGCAGTGACTGTATCTACTTATTGACAACATCTTTGAAGTGGTTCTCTCTCTATAAAGCACATCTGTAAACAGGGGGCATGCATCCCACAAAACACATACGTAAATATTCATTTCGACATATATATATACATATCCCGACAGCCTGTGTATACCTGAGTGGTCGGAGATGCATACGGGTGCTGCAACTTCTGAGGCATCAACAGCTTCACTGTTCCATCTTGACCACCGCATGCCAGCACCAGGCGAAGAGAAGCAGCAAGACGATTGGCGGCTGCTGCTGAAGCTGGCTGGTTCCTTATGCTCATCTGCTGAGATCCATGCACTGCAGCGGGTAAAAGAAGGCATGCTGAATACTCTGTCATCATGGGAATGCTGTATACACATATCCCACGCAATTTGTAGGCCATGCATGCAACAGCAAGCAGGAGCAGAGAGGAGCAGCGACAGCAGGAGCAGCCATGCAGCAGGAGCAAGCAGCAGCAGCAGCAGCAGGAAGCAGGAGGAGGACACCAGCAGCTGGAGCAGCAGCAACAGGAGCAGGAGCCAAAAGAAGCAGAACATGAAGAAGAAAAAGTATTCAAAGTTTGTAGAGGGATGCGGCTGTTGCGCCCACGAGATGACGCTGCCGCGGTAACTTCAGCAGCATAAATGAAATGCGCAGCAGCAAGAGAGCAGCAGATGTCCTCCGGAGCTCACATGCAGCGGAGACACGTCCAAAGTAGTGCGACAGCGCAAAGATTACGTATTTCGAGCTGGTGCATGCAGAGACTGGTCCCAGACGCATGTTTAATCGACGCATCAAATTCACGCATAGATAAAGCGCCTACTATATATCTTCTATCCTTTTCTGAGTTGATGTGTATCTAGGATCTGCAGCGGTAATTTCCATAGCTATCTACATCAGAATTGATGTTCTGCTACATTTTCACAGCCATCCATAGGTATCTGTGTATCTCACTCTCATATATTCGGCTGTAGGAGAATATATATATATATATATATATAGAGGGATGCTATATTCAGCTCTGTTAAGTAGTAGCTATCTATTGATATGTATATTTACGGCCTGATGTGATGGGTACAATTCAGCAGCAGTAGCTCTCTGTATGTCTCTGGAAATCTACAAGGGCGTCTGACGTTGGAAGAGAGTAGAACAAGTTTGATGCAGCGAGACAGGAAGGGTGACAGAGGGGCGGAGGGAGTGGGGAACATCTGGGACCGACCTACGACCTTCTCAGGCCGCAAAATGAAAAGACCGCTGTCTCCAGGCATCCACTGACGCTCGTTACGCTTCTCGAGTGCCCCCTTCAAACTGTGCTGTCTGCCGAAGCATCCCATATTAAGAAGAGAAGAAACCTGCTTTTTCTTAAATCTCCTGCTGCAGCGGGCAACAAACCCCGCCCACACGCGGCAGCAAAGGCACCCGCGCCTGCATGCGGATCGGATGCAACACGCAGGACGGTGACCTGAACAGCCACCACCAGCAACAGCAACAGCAACAGCAACAGCAGCAACAGCAACAACAGCAACAGCAACGACAGCAGCAGCAGCAACAGCAGCAGCAACAACAGCAGGAGCAACAGCAGCAACAGGAACAGCAGCAGGAGATACAGCGATGAGGAGTTAAAAGAAAGCAGTGGATTTATCGTTGCCGCATGCAGCATATTCTCTTCTTCGAGCACGTCCTGTGGTCTATACAGTACATGAGTAGGGCACCTAGCAGCCACGCTCTTCTGCAAATATCTATGATGGAGCAGCACTTTCTTGGAACTGCTGCTGAGGACATGCCACTCCTCTGTGTATTCCTGCTGCTCTTGTAGCAGCTTTGTGGCGCTGCGGCTCTCTATCCTGCCGCTGTCTCTTCATCCTGCGTCCTGTTGGTGCTGGTGCTGGGGTTCTGCGTTTAGCAAGCGACACGTTGAAGGCTGCGTTGCTGCAGCTGGCTGCTTCCTCTCTGCATGTCTGAGGTTGCTGCTGCTGAGTAGCTGTTGCCGCTTCTCTATGTCTGCTGCTGTTCGCTTTCTTCTGCTGCTGTTCGCAGAAATCAAATGTTCGCTTTTTCTGCTGCTGTTCGCTTTTTCTGCTGCCGAGGCTGCTGCCTGCAACACACCTCACGGCTGGTCGCTCCAGCTGCTGCTGCTGCTGGTGCTGCTGCAGTTGAGGGAGGCGCATGAAGCGGCAGCAGGTGCGAAGAAAAACAGCCATCGTTGAAACAGTGGTTGAATCCAGCTCCAGATCATAAAGCGAGAGCTTGCAATCCAGGCTTCCCGCCAGCAGAAAGCGACTTTCAACAGCAAAAACAAAGACATCCACACACCCGTTCAACAGCAAATGCAACTTCGAACATATATATATATATATATATACGTGTGTCTGCAGCAGATGCGCACGTACACCACATATACATAAACAGCAATACGCATGCCTAAATACACCTGTATCTCGATATATCAGAGTGTGGATGGATGTATACATATATACATGTAATTGCGCATGCATGTATATCATATATATATATGTTCGAATGCCCTCTCCATCTCTCTCTCATGGATGCACTTCTCTCCGTCTCTCTCAATAAATATATAAATCTTACGTGTGTATATTTTCAGGTGGGAATGTATATAGATATATATGCACGCGTACGGACGATAAGCAAATGAATCCACTGAGGAAGGAAGCTGTTAAAAGCCATCAAAAGAAATCAGCTCGAACTGCCTACAGCGAGGCGAACTCCTCCAAGAAGGCTACAGACGCATACATATACAAATGTGTATATGAATTTATGTAGCCCTAGTGTCTCTATGCATGCACACCATACACAGAGATACTCAAGCAGTAGACAGGCAGCTGGAGGCAGATGGAAAACAAAGATATATTTGACTGTTTCGAGCGTACGCAGCGATTCAAAGCGTACTCTTCTAGGCTAGATCTGTACATCTGCAGATGTATGTGCTCAGAGTGTATATTATTTATGTATGTATGTATATACGCATAGACATACATACATACGCACACATACAAATGTGCATAGACATATAGCACATATAGACATATATATATATATATGACGTTTACTGCGGAGCGTCGAAAGGCGCGACGTGCAGTCGAACGCATGGCGAAAAGAGAGGAAGAAATTCATGCATGCAACGTGCGCTATACAGTGGTGCGCATGCATATGTGAGGCATGCCGCAGTGCACGCATGTGTTAATGCATGTACTGGAACATGCATAGATCAATGCACAGGCATATACTGGTGCATGCATATGATAATGTCAGACACACACGCATGTATGAATGCATGTACGAGTGCATGCATGTAACAGTGGCATGATATAGTAGTGCATGCATGTATTCATGCATCATATCTACCGATGCTTGCATATATTGATGCATGTGCATACTGTGCATGCATATGCTGATGCATGCGTACCCAGTGTGATCAAGAGAAAGACGAGATATCGCTGCCACGTGGTTGCTCCACAGCAGCGCGTTGTACTCTCTCAGCGAACGCATGCAGCAGGTCTACCAGGTGGCCGCAGCAGCAGCAGCAACAATGCCAACAGCAGCAGCAGGACCAGCAAAGGCAGAAGCAGCAGCATGAATGTATACAAAAACAGGCGCGGCGCCAACAGCAACAGCAGCGGAGGTAGAATGGCGGCAGATATAGTGAAGCACCAACAGCTTACATCTCCA
Source organism: Meriones psammophilus (assembly GCA_036365155.1). Taxonomy (NCBI): domain Eukaryota; kingdom Metazoa; phylum Chordata; class Mammalia; order Rodentia; family Muridae; genus Meriones; species Meriones psammophilus. The sequence continues at coordinate 28,426 of JAEOAE010002262.1, forward strand.
GCAGCAACAGCCTATTTCATCAGCAGCAACCTCAACATAACATGCCGAGAGGAAGCAGAAGCAGCTGTTGCAGCATAGGCTTCGCCGAAAGGACGCACAGCAATACACCATCAACAGCGAGGTGGACTTGATCGCGAGCAGCAGTGATGAAAGCAACAGCTCAGACACCACCACAACACCCCCAGCAGCAAGCGGTGTGGCAACAGCCCACAGCAGCAGCAGCAGGACAACAGCATCAAAACAAGACGAAAAGGAAGCGAGAAGAACGAGAGGAGGAAGAAGAAAAACAAAAAGGCAGTACGACACGGTAGATTGAATGCAAATGGATTTCTAAACGTCCGTAGCTATGACGAGGTGAGTGGCAGCAGTTGTATGTATGATGACAGCATACAACCGCGTCCCTGGCTACAGCAGCAACAGCAGCAGCAAGGAAGCGCCTAACAGCAGCAGCAGCAGAAATAGGGGTTTGATCCCAGCAGAAGCAACAGTAGTTGCAGCCAGAGTCGAGATAGCAGTCTCTGCAGCAGCAGCAGCTGCGCCTGAAAGGAGAGGAGTCAGCAGAAGAGATACGCGCAGAGATGCTCTGCCTGCTTCGCCATTATCGCGCTGCTTCAAACTCACAGAAGAACAGGTGTATACAACGTCAGGAAAGAAGAGTTCTAATGCTGCCGACCCCACAGTACACACCACACAGAAGAGCGAGCCTGCATGCGGCTGGCTTCCCATGCGCAGCCGAAAGGAGCTCTCAGCCTTGCTGTACGTCTACTGTTGATCATCAGGCATGCAGAGAAACCGCCGGACAGAGA
>JAEOAE010002178.1:0-29004 GCA_036365155.1 Meriones psammophilus
AAACCCGCTTTCAACGAAATGACTCCAGAGCACTTAAAAACCCGTTTGAATGAAGTGACTCCAGAGCACTTAAAAACCCTCTTCCAACGAAATGACTCCAGAGCACTTAAAAACCTTCTTCCAAGGAAATGACTCAGAGCACTTAAAACCCACTTCAATAATATGACCCCAGAGCACTTAAAAACCCACTTCCAACGAAAGGACACCAGAACAGTTAAAAACATGCTTCCAACAAAATGACTCAGAGCACTTAAAAACCCGCTTCCAACAAAAGGATACCAGAACACTTAAAAACCGCTTCCAAAAAAATGACCTCAGCACACATAAAAACCTTTTCCAACGAAATGACTCCAGAGCACTTAAAATACCGATTCCAACGAAATGACTCAGAGCACTTAAAACCCGCTCCAACGACATGACTCCAGAGCACTTAAAAATCTGCTTCCAACGAAAGGATACTAGAACACTTAAAAACCCGCCTCCAACGACATGACTCCAGAGCTCTTAAAAAACAGCTTCCAAAGAAATGACTCCAGAGAGCTTAAAAAGCCGCTTCCAACGAAATGACTCAAGAGCACTTAAAAACCCGCTTCCAACGAATTTACTCCAGCACACTTAAAAACCCGCTTCCAATGAAATGACTACAGAGCATTTAAAAACCTGTTTCCAATGAAACGACTCTAGAGTACTTAAAACCCTCTTCCAAAGAATGGACACCAGAATATTTAAAAACCCGCTTCAAAAAAAATTACTCAGGAGTGCTTAAAAACCACCTTCCAACGAAATGAATCCAGAGCACGTACAAACCTGCTTCCAATGAAATGACTGCAGAGCCCTTAAATTACCGCTTCCAACGAAATGACTCCAGAGCACTTAAAAACGGGCTTCCAAAGAAATGACTCCAGAGCACTCTAAAACCCCCTTCCAACGAAATGACTCCAGATCACTTAAAAACCCGCTTCCAACGAAATGACTCCAGGGCACTTAAAAACCCGCTTCCAACGAAATGACCCCAGAGCACTCTAAAAACCCCTTCCAACGAAATGACTCCAGATCACTTAAAAAACCGCTTCCAACGAAATGAATCCAGAGCACTGAAAAAGAAACTTCCAACGAAATGACTCCAGAGCACTTAAAAAACCGCTTCCAATGAAATGACCACAGAGCACTTAAAAACCCGCTTCCAACGAAATGAATCCAGAGCACTTAAAAACCCGCTTCCAAAGAAATCACCTCAGAGCTCATAAAAACCCGCTTCCAACGAAATGACTCCAGAGCATTTAAAAACCTCTTCCAACGAAACGACCCTAGAGCACATAAACCTTGCTTCCAACGAATCGACACCCGAACATTTAAAAACCTGCTTCAAACAAAATTACTCAGGAGCACTTAAAAACTGCCTTCCAACGAAATGAATCCACAGCATGTAAAAATCTGCTTCCAACGAAATGACTCCAGAGCACTTAAAATACCGCAAAGAAATGACTCCAAAGAAATGACTCCAGAGAGCACTTAAAAACCTTCAACGAAATGACCAAGGAAATGAAATGACTCCAGAGCACTTAAAAAACCACTTCCAACGTAAGGACTCCAGAGCACTCTAAAACACGCTTCCAAAGAAATGACTTCAGAGCACTTAAAAACCTTCTTCCAAGGAAATGACTACAGAGCACTTAAAAAACCACTTCCAACGATATGACCCCAGAGCACTTAAAAACCCACTTCCAACGAAAGGAAACCAGAACACTTAAAAAACCACTTCCAACGAAATTACTCCAGAGCACTTAAAAATCTCCTTCCAACGAAAGGATACCAGAACACTTAAAAACCCGCTTCCAAAAAAATGACCTCAGCGCACATAAAAACTGTTTCCAATGAAATGAATCCAGAGTACTTACATCCCCACTTCCAACGAAATGACTCCAGAGCACTTACAAACATGCTTCCAACGAAGTGACTCCAGAGCACTTAAAAACCCGCTTCCAACCAAATGATTCCAGAGCACTTAAAAAACCGCTTCCAATGAAATGACCACAGAGCACATAAAAACCCGCTTCCAACTAAATGACTACAGAGCATTTAAAAACCTGCTTCCAACGAAACGACCCTAGAGTACTTAAACCCCTCTTCCAAAGAATGGACACCAGAATATTTAAAAACCGGCTTCAAAAAAAATTACTCAGGAGCACTTAAAAACCACCTTCCAACGAAATGAATCCAGAGCACGTAAAAACCTTCATCCAATGAAATGACTCCAGAGCCCTTAAAATACCGCTTCCAAAGAAATGACTCCAGAGCACTTAAAAACCCGCTTCCAACGAAATGACTCCAGAGCACTCAAAAATCCGTTTCCAACGAAAGGATACTTGAACACTTAAAAACCTGCCTCCAACGAAATGACTCCAGAGCACTTAAAAAACCGCTTCCAACGAAATGGCCTCAGAGCACATAAAACCCCGCTTCCAAAGAAATGACCCTAGAGCACTTAAAAACCCGCTTCCAACGAAATGACTACAGAGCATTTAAAAACGTGCTTCCAACGAAATGACCAAAGAAGCACTTAAACAATGCTTCCAACGAATGGACACCAGAACATTTAAAAACCTGCTTCAAACCAAATTACTCAGGAGCACTTAAAAAACCCGCTTCCAACAAAATGACTCCAGAGCACGTAAAATACCGCTTCCAATGAAAGGACTCCAGAGCACTCTAAAACCCGCTTCCAACGAAATGACTCCAGAGCACTTATAAACCTGCTTCCATCGAAATTACTCCAGAGCACTTAAAAACCCACTTACAACGAAAGGATAGCAGAACACTTAAAAACCCAATTCCAACGAAATGACTCCAGAGCACTTAAAAACCCGCTTCCAAAAAAATGACCTCAGCGCACATAAAAAACCGTTTCCAAAGAAATGAATCCAGAGTACTTACATCCCCACTTCCAACGAAATGACTCCAGAGCACTTACAAACATGCTTCCAACGAAATGACTCCAGAGCAATAAAAATCCACTTCCAACGAAGTGACTCCAGAGCACTTAAAAACCCGCTTCCAACGAAATGACTCAAGAGCACTTAAAAACCCGCTTCCAACGAAAGGATACCAGAACACTTAAAAACCCACTTCCAAAGAAAGGACACCAGAACATATAAATACTAGCTTCCAACGAAATGAAATTAGAGCACTTAAGAACCTGCTTCCAACGAAAGGATCCCAGAATACTGAAAAAACCGCTTACAATGAAATGACTCCAGAGCACTTAAAAACCAGCTTAAAACGAAATCACTCCACAGCAATTAAAAAAACGCTTCCAACGAAATTACTCCAGAGCCCTTAAAAACCCACTTCCAACGAAAGGATACCAGAACACTTACAAACCTGCTTCCAATGAAATGAGTCCAGAGCACTTAAAAACCCGCTTCCAATGAAATGACTCCAGAGTACTTAAAAACCCACTTCCAACTAAATGACTCCAGAGCACTTAAAAACCCGCTTCCAATGAAATGACTACAGAGCACTTAAAAACCTGCTTCCAACAAAATGACAGCAGAGCACTCAAAAACCCCTTCCAACGAAATGACTCCAGAGCACGCAGAAACCCGCTTACAACGAAATGACTCCAGAGTTCTCAAAAACCTGCTTCCAACGAAATGACTCCAGAGCACTTAAAAAACCACTTTCAACGAAAAGACTCCAGAGCCCTGAAAAACCGACTTCCAACAAAATGATTCCAGAGCACTTAAAAAACCGCTTCCAATGAAATGACCACAGAGGACATAAAAACCCGCTTTGAACGAAATGACCTCAGAGCACATAAAAACCCGCTTCCAACTAAATGACTACAGAGAATTTAAAAACCTGCTTCCAAAGAAATGACTCCAGAGCACTCTAAAAACCGCTTTTAACAAAAGGACACCAGATCACTTAAAAACCTGCTTCCAACGAAATGATTCCAGAGCACTAAAAACCCGCTTCCAATGAAATGACTCCAGAGCACTTAAAAACTTGCTTCCAACGAAATGAACCGAGCACATAAAAACGTGCTTCCAACGAAAGGAAAGGAGAATATTTAAAAAAGTGCTTGCAAGGAAATGACTCCAGAGCACTTAAAAACGTGCTTCCAAAGAAATGACTCCAGAGCCCTCTAAAACCCCCTTCCAACGAAATGTCTCCAGAACACTTAAAAACCCGCTTCCAACGAAATGATTCCAGAAAACTCTAAAACCGCTTCCAACGAAAGGACTCCAGAGCACTTAAAAACCCGCTTCCAACGAATTTACTCCAGAGCACTTAAAAACCCGCTTCCAAAGAAATGACTCCAGAGCACTCTAAAACCCGCTTCCAACAAAAGGACACCAGATCACTTAAAAACCCGCTTCCAACGAAATGACCTCAGAGCACATAAAAACCTGCTTCCAAAGAAATGACCCCAGAGCAATTAAAAACCCGCTTCCAATGAAATGACTCCAGAGCACTTAAAAACCCGCTTCCAAAGAAATGACTCTGGAGCACATGAAACCCGCTTCCAACGAAATGACCTCAGAGCACATAAAAACCCGCTTCCAAAGAAATGACACCAGAGCACTCAAAAACCCCCTTCCAACGAAATGACTCCAAAGCACTCAGAAACCCGCTTCCAACGAAATGACTCCAGAGCACTCAAAACCTGCTTCCAACAAAATGACTCAGAGCACTTAAAAAACCACTTCCAACGAAAAGACTCCAGAGCCCTGAAAAACCCACTTCCAACAAAATGATTCCAGAGCACTTAAAAAACCGCTTCCAACGAAATGACTACAGGGCATTTAAAAACCTGCTTCCAACAAAACGACCCTAGAGTACTTAAACCCTTCTTCCAACGAATGGACACCAGAATATTTAAAAATCCGCTTCAAAAAAAATTACTCAGGAGCACTTAAAAACCACCTTCCAACGAAATGAATCCAGAGCACGTAAAAACCTGCTTCCAACGAAACGACTCCAGAGCCCTTAAAATACCGCTTCCAACGAAATGTCTGCAGAGCACTCTAAAACCCGCTTCCAACGAAATGACTCCAGAGCACTTAAAAACCCGCTTCCAACGAAATGACTCCAAAGCACTTAAAAATCCGTTTCCAACGAAAGGATACTTGAACACTTAAAAACCTGCCTCCAAAGAAATGACTCCAGAGCTCTTAAAAAACAGCTTCCAACGAAATGACTCCAGAGCACTTAAAAACACGCTTTCAACGAATTTACTCCAGAGCACTTAAACGTGCTTCCAATGAAAGGAAAGGAGAATACTTAAAAACGCGCTTGCAAGGAAATGACTCCAGAGCACTTAAAAACGCGCTTCCAAATAAATGACTCCAGAGCACTCTAAAACCCCCTTCCAACGAAATGTCTCCAGAACACTTAAAAACCCGCTTCCAACGAAATGATTCCAGAAAACTCTAAAACCGCTTCCAACGAAAGGACTCCAGAGCAATGAAAAACCCGCTTCCAACGAATTTACTCTAGAGCACTTAAAAAACCGCATCCAAAGAAATGACTCCAGAGCACTCTAAAACCCCCTTCCAACAAAAGGACACCAGATCACTTACAAACCCGCTTCCAACGAAATGGCCTCAGAGCACATAAAAACTCGCTTCCAAAGAAATGACCCCAGAGCAATTGAAAACCCGCTTCCAACGAAATGACCTCAGAGCTCATAAAAACCCGCTTCCAACAAAACGACTCCAGAGCACTTAAAAAACCACTTCGAACGAAATGACTCCAGAGCACTGAAAAACCCACTTCCAACAAAATGACTCCAAAGCACTCAAAAACACGCTTCCAACAAAATGACTGAAGAGCACTTAAAAAACTGCTTCCAATGAAATGACTCCAGAGCACTGAAAAAGCCACTTCCAATGAAATGACTCCAGAGCACTTAAAAAACCACTTCCAATGAAATGACCACAGAGCACTGAAAAACCCGCTTTCCAACGATATGACCCCAGAGCACTTAAAAACCCACTTCCAACGAAAAAATACCAGAACACTTAAAAACCCGCGTCCAACGAAAAGACTCCAGAGCACTTAAAACCTTGCTTCCAAAGAAATGACTCCAGAGCACGTATAAACCTGCTTCCAACGAAATGACTCCAGAGCACTTAAAAACCCGCTTCCAACGAAAGGATACTAGAACACTTAATAATCTGCCTCCAATGAAATGACTCCAGAGCACTCAAAAACCACTTCCAACGAAATGACTCCAGAGCACTCAAATACCCGATTCCAAAGAAATGACTCCAGAGCACTTAAAAAACCGCTTCCAACAAAATGGCCTCAGAGCACACAAAAACCCACTTCCAAAGAAATGACCCCAGAGGACTTAGAAACCCACTTCCGATTTAAATGACTACAGAGCATTTAAAACCTGCTTCCAACGAAACGACCCTAGAGCACTTAAACATTGCTTCCAACGAATGGACACCAGAACATTTAAAAACCTGCTTCAAACCAAATTACTCAGGAGCACTTAAAAAACCCGCTTCCAACAAAATGACGCCAGAGCACGTAAAATACCGCTTCCAATGAAAGGACTCCAGAGCACTCTAAAACCCGCTTCCAACGAAATGACTCCAGAGCACTTATAAACCTGCTTCCATCGAAATTACTCCAGAGCACTTAAAAACCCACTTACAACGAAAGGATAGCAGAACACTTAAAAACCCAATTCCAACGAAATGATTCCAGAGCACTTAAAAACCCGCTTCCAACAAAATGACTCCATAGCACTTAAAAATCCGCTTCCAATGAAAGGATACTAGAACACTTAAAAACCCGCTTCCAAAAAAATGACCTCAGCGCACATAAAAAACCGTTTCCAAAGAAATGAATCCAGAGTACTTACATCCCCACTTCCAACGAAATGACTCCAGAGCACTTACAAACATGCTTCCAACGAAATGACTCCAGAGCAATAAAAATCCACTTCCAACGAAGTGACTCCAGAGCACTTAAAAACCCGCTTCCAACGAAATGACTCAAGAGCACTTAAAAACCCGCTTCCAACGAAAGGATACCAGAACACTTAAAAACCCACTTCCAAAGAAAGGACACCAGAACATATAAATACTAGCTTCCAACGAAATGAAATTAGAGCACTTAAGAACCTGCTTCCAACGAAAGGATCCCAGAATACTGAAAAAACCGCTTACAATGAAATGACTCCAGAGCACTTAAAAACCCGCTTAAAACGAAATCACTCCACAGCAATTAAAAAAACGCTTCCAACGAAATTACTCCAGAGCCCTTAAAAACCCACTTCCAACGAAAGGATACCAGAACACTTACAAACCTGCTTCCAATGAAATGAGTCCAGAGCACTTAAAAACCCGCTTCCAATGAAATGACTCCAGAGTACTTAAAAACCCACTTCCAACTAAATGACTCCAGAGCACTTAAAAACCCGCTTCCAATGAAATGACTACAGAGCACTTAAAAACCTGCTTCCAACAAAATGACAGCAGAGCACTCAAAAACCCCCTTCCAACGAAATGACTCCAGAGCACGCAGAAACCCGCTTACAACGAAATGACTCCAGAGTTCTCAAAAACCTGCTTCCAACGAAATGACTCCAGAGCACTTAAAAAACCACTTTCAACGAAAAGACTCCAGAGCCCTGAAAAACCGACTTCCAACAAAATGATTCCAGAGCACTTAAAAAACCGCTTCCAATGAAATGACCACAGAGGACATAAAAACCCGCTTTGAACGAAATGACCTCAGAGCACATAAAAACCCGCTTCCAACTAAATGACTACAGAGCATTTAAAAACCTGCTTCCAAAGAAATGACTCCAGAGCACTCTAAAAACCGCTTTTAACAAAAGGACACCAGATCACTTAAAAACCTGCTTCCAACGAAATGATTCCAGAGCACTAAAAACCCGCTTCCAATGAAATGACTCCAGAGCACTTAAAAACTTGCTTCCAACGAAATGAACCGAGCACATAAAAACGTGCTTCCAACGAAAGGAAAGGAGAATATTTAAAAAAGCGCTTGCAAGGAAATGACTCCAGAGCACTTAAAAACGTGCTTCCAAAGAAATGACTCCAGAGCCCTCTAAAACCCCCTTCCAACGAAATGTCTCCAGAACACTTAAAAACCCGCTTCCAACGAAATGATTCCAGAGCACTCTAAAACCTGCTTCCAAGGAAATGACTCCTGAGCACTTAAAAACCTGCTTCCAAAGAAATGACTCCAGAGCACTCTAAAACCCGCTTCCAACAAAAGGACACCAGATCACTTAAAAACCCGCTTCCAACGAAATGATTCCAGAGCACTTAAAAAACCACTTCTAATGAAATGACCACAGAGCACTTAAAAACCCGCTTCCAACGAAATGGCCTCAGAGCACATAAAAACCCGCTTCCAACAAAATTACCCCAGAGCACTTAAAAAATCACTTCAAATGAAAGGACATCAGAACACTTAAAAACCCGATTCCAACGAAATGAATTCAAAGCACTTAAAAACCTGCTTCCAACAAAATGATTCCAGAGCACTTAAAAATCCGCTTCCAACGAAAGGATACCAGAACACTTAAAAACCCGCTTCCAAAAAAATGACCTCAGCGCACATAAAAAACCGCTTCCAACGAAATGACCGCAGAGCACTTAAAAACCCGCTTCCAAAGAAATGACTCCAGAGCACTCAAAAACCCGCTTCCAACAAAATGACTCCAGAGCAATCAAAAACCCGCTTCCAACGAAATGATTCCAGAGCACTTAAAAATGCGCTTCCAACGAAAGGAAAGGAGAATACTTAAAAACGCGCTTGCAAGGAAATGACTCCAGAGCACTTAAAAACGCGCTTCCAAAGAAATGACTCCAGAGCACTCTAAAACCCCCTTCAAACGAAATGTCTCCAGAACACTTAAAAAACTGCTTCCAATGAAATGATTCCTGAGCACTCTAAAACCCCCTTCCAACGAAATGAATCCATAGCGTAAAAAAACCGCTCCAACGAAATGACTCCATAGCACTTAAAATACCGCTTCCAACGAAAAGATTCCAGAGCACTCTAAAACCCGCTTCCAACGAAATGATACCAGAGAACTCTAAAACCCGCTTCCAAAGAAATGACTCCAGCACTCTAAAACCCGCTTCCAATGAAATGACTCAAGAGTACTTAAAAACCCGCTTCCAAAGAAATGATTCCAGAGCACTCAGAAACACGGTTCCAACAAAATGACTCCAGAGCAATCAAAAACCCGCTTCCAACGAAATGACTCCAGAGAACTTAAAAAACCGCTTCCAACGAAATGAATCCAGAGCACTGAAAAACCCCCTTCCAACGAAATGAATCCATAGCACGTAAAAACCCGCGAAATTACTCCAGAGCAAATTATTACTCAGAGCACTTAAAATACCGCTTCCAACGAAAGGATTCCAGAGCACTCTAAAACCCGCTTCCAAGGAAATGATTCCAGAGCACTCTAAAACCCGCTCCAAAGAAATGACTCCGGAGCACTCTAAAACCCGCTTCCAATGAAGTGACCCAAGAGTACTTAAAAACCCGCTTCCAAAGAAATGACTCCAGAGCACTCAAAAACACGCTTCCAACAAAATGACTCCAGAGCAATCAAAAACCCTCTTCCAACGAAATGACTCCAGAGAACTTAAAAAACCGCTTCCAACGAAATGACTCCAGAACACTGAAAAACCCACTTCCAAAGAAATGAACTCAGAGCACATAAAAACCCGCTTCCAACGAAATGACCTCAGAGCACATAAAAACCCGCTTCCAAAGAAATGATTTCAGAGAATTTAAAAACCTGCTTCCAACGAAACGACCCTAGAGCACTTAAACCCTGCTTCCAAAGAATGGACACCAGAACATTTAAAAACCTGCTTCAAACAAAATTACTCAGGAGCACTTCAAAACCCCCTTCCAAAAAAAATGAATCCACAGCACGTAAAACCCGCTTCCAACAAAATGACTCCAGAGCACTTAAAATACCGCTTCCAAACGAAATGACTCCAGAGCACTCTAAAACCGCTCCAAAAATGAAATGACTCCAGAGCACTTAAAAACCCCTTCCAACGAAATGAATCCACAGCACACGTAAAAACCCGCTTCCAACAAAATAACTCCAGAGCACTTAAAATACCGCTTCCAACGAAATGAGTCCAGAGCCCTCTAAAACCCGCTTCCAAGCAGAAATGACTACAGAGCTCTTAAAAACAGCTTCCAACGAAATGACTCCAGAGAGCTTAAAACCCTCTTCCAACGAAATGACCAGAGCACTCTCTAAAACCCGCTTCCAATGAAATGACTCAAGAGTACTTAAAAACCCTTCCAAAGAAATGACTCCAGAGAAATCCAACAAAATCCAGAGCAATCAAAAACCCCTTCCAACGAAAACTCAGAGGTTCCAACAAAATGACACCGCTTCCAACGAAATTACTCCACAGCACTTAAAATACCATTCCAACGAAAGGATTCCAGAGCTTCAGGAAATGCAGCACTCTAAAACCCCGCTCCAAAGAAATGACTCAGAGCACTTAAAAACCGCTTCCAATGAAATGAATCCAGAGCACTGAAAAACCCCTTCCAAAGAAATGACTCCAGAGCACTCAAAAAACATGCTTCCAACAAAATGACTCCACAGCAATTAAAAACCCTCTTCCAACGAAATGATTCAGAGCACTCTAAAAACTGCTTCCAAGGAAATGATTCCAGAGCACTTAAAACCCGCTCCAAAGAAATGACTCAGAGCACTCTAAAACCCGCTTCCAATGAAAATCAGAGCACATAAAAACCCGCTTCCAAAAAATGATTTCCAAAAAATGACTCCAGAAGCACTCAAAGCACTTAAACCCTGCAACAAAAATGGACACCAGAGCAATTAAAAACCTCTTCCAAACAAAATGACTCAGAGAGCACTTAAAAACCCCTTCCAACGAAATGACCACAGCACGTAAAAACCGCTTCCAACAAAATGACTCAGAGCACATAAAAACCGCTTCCAACGAAATGACTCAGAGCACTCTAAAACCCGCTTCCAAAGAAATGATTTCAGAGAATTTAAAACCCTCTTCCAACGAAATGACCCTAGAGCACTCTAAACCCTGCTTCCAACAAATGGACACCAGAATATTTAAAAACCTGCTGCAAACAAAATTATTCAGAGCACTAAAAACCCTTTCAACGAAATGAACTCAACAGCACTTAAAAACCTTCTTCCAACAAAATGACTCCAGAGCACTTAAAAACAAACTTCCAATAATATGACCCCAGAGGAAAAACCCACTTCCAATGAAAGGAGCAGAACTCTAAAACCTGCTTCCAACGAAATGACTCCAGAGCACTTACAAACCCTCTTCCAACGAAATGACTCCAGAGCACTCTAAAACCCACTACCAACAAAAGGACACCAGATAATTTAAAAACCCACTTCCAACGAAATGATTCCAGAACACATAAAAACTAGCTTCCATCGAAATGACTCAAGAGCACTTAAAAACCTTCAACCAAGGAAATGACTCCCAGAACACTTAAAAACAAACTTACAATAAATTACTCCAGAGGCACTTAAAAACCCACTTCCAATGAAAGGATACCAGAACACTTACAAACCCACTTCCAATGAAATGAATCCAGAGCACTTAAAAACCCGCTTCCAAAGAAAGGACACCAGAACACTTAAAAACCCGCATCCAACAAAATGACTCCAGAGCACTTAAAAACTTGCTTCCAAAGAAATGACTCCAAAAGACTTAAAAACCCGCTTCCAACGAAAGGATACTAGAACACTTAATAATCCGCCTCCAAAGAAATGACTCCAGAGCACTTAAAAACCTGCTTCCAACGAAATGAACCAGAGCACTTAAAAACGCACCTCCAACGAAAGGACAGGAGAATACTTAAAAACGCGCTTCCACGAAATGACTCCAGAGCACTTAAAAACGCGCTTATAAAGAAATGATTCCAGAGCACTCTAAAACCCCCTTCCAACGAAATAACTCCAGAACACTTAAAAACCCACTTCCAACGAAATGACTCCAGAGCACTTAAAAATCCGCTTACAACGAAAGGATACCAGAACACTTAAAAACCCGCTTCCAAAAAAATGACCTCAGGGCTCATAAAAAACCGTTTCCAACGAAATGAATCCAGCATACTTACATCCCCACTTCCAACGAAATGACTCCAGAGCACTTACAAACATGCTTCCAACGAAATGACTCCAGAGCAATAAAAATCCACTTCCAACAAAGTGACTCCAGAGCACTTAAAAACCCGCTTCCAACGAAATGACTCAAGAGCACTTAAAAACCCGCTTCCATTGAAAGGATACCAGAACATATAAATACTAGCTTCCAACGAAATGAAGTTAGAGCACTTAAGAACCTGCTTCCAACGATAGGATCCCAGAACACTGAAAAAACCGCTTACAACGAAATGACTCCAGAGGACTTAAAAACCCGCTTGAAACGAAATCACTCCACAGCAATTAAAAAAACGCTTCCAACGAAATTACTCCAGAGCACTTAAAAACCCACTTCCAACGAAAGGATACCAGAACACTTACAAACCTGCTTCCAATGAAATGACTCCAGAGTACTTAAAAAAACGCTTCCAATGAAATGGTTACAGAGCACTTAAAAACCCGCTTCCAACGAAATGACTCTGGAGCACTTAAAAACCCGCTTCCAATGAAATGACTACAGAGCACTTAAAAACCCGCTTCCAAAGAAATGACACCAGAGCACTCAAAAACCCCCTTCCAACGAAATGACTCCAGAGCACTCAGAAACCCGCTTCCAACGAAATGACTCCAGAGCACTCAAAAACCTGCTTCCAACGAAATGACTCCAGAGCACTTAAAAAACCATTTCCAACGAAAAGACTCCAGAGCCCTGAAAAACCCACTTCCAACAAAATGATTCCAGAGCACTTAAAAAACCGCTTCCAATGAAATGACCACAGAGTACATAAAAACCCGCTTCCAACGAAATGACCTCAGAGCACATAAAAACCCGCTTCCAACTAAATGACTACAGAGCATTTAAAAACCTGCTTCCAACGAAACGACCCTAGAGTACTTAAACCCTTCTTCCAACGAATGGACACCAGAATATTTAAAAACCCGCTTCGAAAAAAATTACTCAGGAGCACTTAAAAACCACCTTCCAACGAAATGAATCCAGAGCACGTAAAAACCTGCTTCCAACGAAACGACTCCAGAGCCCTTAAAAAAACCGCTTCCAACGAAATGACTCCAGAGCACTCTAAAACCCGCTTCCAACGAAATGACACCAGATCACTTAAAAACCCGCTTCCAACGAAATGATTCCAGAGCACTAAAAACCCTCTTCCAATGAAATGACTCCATAGCACTTAAAAACCTGCTTCCAACAAAATGAACCGAGCACTTAAAAACGCGCTTCCAATGAAAGGAAAGGAGAATACTTAAAAAGGCGCTTGCAAGGAAATCACTCCAGAGGACTTAAAAACCTGCTTCCAAAGAAATGACTCCAGAGCACTCTAAAACCCGCTTCCAACAAAAGGACACCAGATCACTTAAAAACCCGCTTCCAACGAAATGATTCCAGAGCACTTAAAAAACCACTTCCAATGAAATGACCACAGTGCACTTAAAAACCCGCTTCCAAAGAAATGGTTTCCGAGCACATAAAAACCCGCCTCCAATGAAATGACTCCAGAGCACTTAAAAACCTGCTTCCAACGAAATGACCTCAGAGCACATAAAAAACCACTTCGAACGAAATGACTCCAAAGCACTCAAAAACCCACTTCCAACAAAATGACTCCAAAGCACTCAAAAACACGCTTCCAACAAAATGACTCCAGAGCACTCAAAAAACCGCTTCCAACAAAATGACTCCAGAGCAATCAAAAACCCGCTTCCAACGAAATGATTCCAGAGCACTAAAAACCCGCTTCCAATGAAATCACTCCAGAGCACTTAAAAACCTGCTTCCAACGAAATGAACCGAGCACTTAAAAATGTGCTTCCAACGAAAGGAAAGGAGAATACTTTAAAACGCGCTTGCAAGGAAATGACTCCAGAGCACTCTAAAACCCCCTTCAAACGAAATGTCTCCAGAACACTTAAAAACCTGCTTCCAACGAAATGACTACAGAGCATTTAAAAACCTGCTTCCAACGAAACGACCCTAAAGCACTTCAACCCTTCTTCCAACGAATGGACACCAGAACATTTAAAAACCTGCTTCAAATAAAATTACTCAGGAGCACTTAAAAACTCCCTTCCAACGAAATGAATCCACAGCACTAAAAAACCGCTTCCAACGAAATGACTCCAGAGCACTTAAAAAACCGCTTCCAACGAAAGGATTCCAGAGCACTCTAAAACCCGCTTCCAACGAAATGATTCCAGAGCACTCTAAAACCCGCTTCCAAAGAAATGACTCCAGAGCACTCTAAAACCCGCTTCCAAAGAAATGACTCCAGAGCACTCTAAAACCCGCTTCCAATGAAATGACCCAAGAGTACTTAAAAACCTGCTTCCAAAGAAATTACTCCAGAGCACTCAAAAACACGCTTCCGACAAAATGTCTCCAGAGCAATCAAAAAACCTCTTCCAACGAAATGACTCCAGAGAACTTAAAAAATTGCTTCCCACGAAATGAATCCAGAGCACTTAAAAATCTGCTTCCAACGAAATGACCAGAGAGCACTTAAAAACACGCTTCCAACGAAATGAACTCAGAGCACATAAAAACCCACTTCCAACGAAATGACCTCAGAACACATAAAAACCCGCTTCCAACAAAGTGATTCCAGAGCATTTAAAAACCTGCTTCCAATGAAACGACCCTAGAGCACTTAAACCCTGCTTCCAAAGAATGGACACCAGAACATTTAAAAACCTGCTTCAAACAAAATTACTCAGGAGCACTTCAAAACCCCCTTCCAACGAAATGAATCCACAGCACGTAAAAACCCGCTTCCAAAGAAATGACTCCAGAGCCCTCAAAAACCCACTTCCAACGAAATGAATCCAGAGCACTGAAAAACCCACTTCCAACGAAATGACTCCAGAGCACTTAAAAAAACCGCTTCCAACAAAATGAACACAGAGCACTTAAAAACACGCTTCCAAGGAAATGACCTCAGAGCACATAAAAACCTGCTTCCAACGAAATGATTCCAGAGCATTTAAAAACCTGCTTCCAATGAAACGACCCCAGAGCACTTAAACCCTGCTTCCAATGAATGGACACCAGAACATTTAAAAACCTGCTTCAAACAAAATTACTCAGGAGCACTTCAAAACCCCCTTCCAACGAAATGAATCCACAGCACATAAAAACCCGCTTCCAAAAAAATGACTCCAGAGAGCTTAAAAAACCTCTTCTAACGAAATGACTCCAGAGCACTCTAAAACCCGCTTCCAACGAAATGACTCCAGAGCACTCTAAAACCGCTTCCAACGAAATGACTCCAGAGCACTCTAAAACCCGCTTCCAACAAAAGGACACCAGATCACTTAAAAATCCGCTTCCAACAAAACGATTCCAGAGCACTTAAAAACCCATTTCCAATAATATGACCCCAGAGCACTTTAAAACCCACTTCCAACGAAAGGACACCAGAACACTTAAAAACTTGCTTCCAACGAAATGACTTCAGTGCAATAAAAAACATGCTTCCAACAAAATGACTCCGAGCACTTAAAAACCCGCCTACAACGAAAGGATACCAGACCAACTAAAAACCCACTTCCAATGAAAGGACACCAGAACACATAAATACTAGCTTCCAACGAAATGAAGTTAGAGCACTTAAGAACCCGCTTCCAACGAAAGGATCCCAGAATACTGAAAAACCCGCTTAAAACGAAATGACTCAGGGCACTTAAAAACCCACTTCCAACGAAAGGATACCAGAACACTTACAAACCTGCTTCAAACGACATGACTCAGAGCACTTAAAAACCCGCTTCAAAGAAAGGACATCAGAACACTTAAAAACCCGCGTCCAACGAAATGACTCCAGAGCACTTAAAACCTTGCTTCCAAAGAAATGACTCCAGAGCACGTAAAAACCCGCTTCCAAAGAAATGACTCCAGAGCACTCTAAAACCCGCTTCCAACGAAATGACCCCAGAGCACTTAAAAACCCGCTTCCAAAGAAATGACTCCAGAGCAATCAAATAACCGCTTCCAAAGAAATGACTCCAGAGAACTTAAAAAACCGCTTCCAACAAAATGATTCCAGAGCACTGAAAAACCCACTTGCAACGAAATGACTCCAGAGCACTTAAAAACTCGCTTAAAATGAAATCACTCCACAGCAATTAAAAAAAAAAAAAAAACGCTTCCAACTAAATTACTCCAGAGCACTTAAAAACCCACTTCCAACGAAAGGATACCAGAACACTTACAAACCCGCTTCAAACGAAATGACTCCAGAGCACTTAAAAACCCGCTTCCAAAGAAAGGACATCAGAACACTTAAAAACCCGCGTCCAACAAAATGATTCCAGAGCACTTAAAACCTTGCTTCCAAGGAAATGACTCCAGAGCACGTAAAAAGCCGCTTCCAACAAAATGACTCCCGAGCACTTAAAAACCCGCTTACAACGAAAGGATACTAGAACACTTAATAATCTGCCTCCAACGAAATGACTCCAGAGCACTTAAAAACGCGCTTCCAAAGAAATGACTCCAGGGCACTCTAAAACCCGCTTCCAACAAAATGACTCCAGAGTAAACAAAAACCCGCTTCCAAAGAAATAACTCTAGAGAACCTAAAAAACCGCTTCCAACGAAATGAATCCAGAGCACTGAAAAACCCACTTCCAACGAAATGACTCCAGAGCACTTAAAAAACCGCGTCCAAAGAAATGACCACAGAGCACTTAAAAACACGCTTCCAACGAAATGACCCCAGAACACTTACAAACGCGCTTCCAATGAAATGACCTCAGAGCACATAAAAACCCGCTTCCAATGAAATGACTCCAGAATATTTAAAAACCTGCTTCCAACGAAACGACCCTAGAGCACTTCAACCCCGCTTCCAACGAATGGACACCAGAACATTTAAAAACCTGCTTCAAACAAAATTACTCAGGAGCAGTTAAAAACCCCCTTCCAAGGAAATGAATCCACAGCACGTAAAATCCCGCTTCCAACGAAATGACTCCAGAGCACTTAAAATACCGCTTCCAACGAAATGACTCCAGAGCACTTAAAAACCTGCATCCAAAGAATTTACTCCAGGGCACTTAAAAACCAGCTTCCAACGAAATGACTCCCGAGCACTCTAAAACCCGCTTCCAACAAAAGGACACCAGATCACTTAAAAATCCGCTTCCAACAAAATGATTCCAGAGCACTAAATACCTGCTTTGAACGAAATGACTCAGAGCAGCACTTCCAAAAACCAGCTTAAAAACCAAAGAAGTGAAATGACTCCAGAGCACTTAAAAGCCCACTTCCAATAATATGACCCCAGAGCATATAAAAAGCCACTTCCAACAAAAGGACACCAGAACACTTAAAAACCTGCTTCCAAAGAAATGAATCCAGAGCACTTAAAATCACGCTTCCTACAAAATGACTCCAGAGCACTTAAAAACCCGCTTCCAACGAAAGGATACCAGAACACTTAAAAACCCGCTTCCAAAAAAAAAATGAACTCAGTGCACATAAAAACCTTTTCCAAAGAAATGAATCCAGAGGACTTACTTCCTCACTTCCAACGAAATGACTCCAGAGCACTTACAAACCCGCTTCCAACGAAATGACTCCAGAGCACTAAAAACCCGCTTCCAAAGAAATGACTCCAGAGCACTTAAAAACCTGCTTCCAACGAAAGGATACCAGAACACTTAAAAACCCGCTTCCAACGAAAGGATACCAGAAGACTTAAAAACCCACTTCCAAGGAAAGGACACCAGAACACATAAAAAACGAGAGCTTCCAACGAAATGACTTTCAGAACACTTAACAACCCGCTTAAAACGAAAGCATCCCAGAACACTTAAATACCGCTTACAACTAAATGACTCCAGAGCACTTAAAAACCCACTTCCAACGAAAGAATACCAGAATACTTACAAACCGCTTCCAATGAAATGACTCCAGAGCACTTAAAAACCCGCTTCAAAGAAAGGACACCAGAACACTTAAAAACCCACGTCCAACAAAATGACTCCAGAGCACTTAAAAACTTGCTTCCAAAGAAATGACTCCAAAGCACTTAAAAACCTGCTTCCAATGAAATGACTACTGAGCACTTAAAATACCGCATCCAACGAAATGACTCCAGAGCACTCTAAAACCCGATTCCAATGAAATGACTCCAGAAGATTTAAAAACCTGCTTCCAACGAAACGACCCTAGAGCACTTCTACCCCGCTTCCAACGAATGGACACCAGAACATTTAAAAACCTGCTTCAAACAAAATTACTCAGGAGCACTTAAAAACCCCCTTCCAAGGAAATGAATCCAGACCACTTAAAAACTGCTTCCAACGAAATGATTCCAGAGCACTAAAATCCCGCTTCCAACGAAATGACTATAGAGCACTTAAAATACCGCTTCCAACGAAATGACTCCCGAGCACTTAAAAACCTGCATTCAAAGAATTTACTCCAGAGCACTTAAAAACCCGCTTCCAACGAAATGACTCCTGAGCACTCTAAAACCCGCTTCCAACAAAAGGACACCAGATCACTTAAAAATCCGCTTCCAACGAAATGATTCCAGAGCACTAATAACCCGCTTTGAACGAAATGACTCCAGAGCACTTAAAAACCCGCTTCCAATGAAGTGACTCCAGAGCACTTAAAATCACGCTTCCAACAAAATGACTCCAGAGCACTTAAAAACCCGCTTCCAACGAAAGGATACCAGAACACTTAAAAACGCTCAAAAAAAAAATGACCTCAGTGCACATAAAAAACCTTTTCCAACGAAATGAATCCAGAGTACATACATCCCCACTTCCAACGAAATGACTCCAGAGCACTTACAAACCCGCTTCCAACAAAATGACTCCAGAGCACTAAAAACCCGCTTCCAAAGAAATGACTCCAGAGCACTTAAAAACCGGCTTCCAATGAAAGGATACCAGAAGACTTAAAAACCCACTTCCAACGAAAGGACACCAGAACACATAAATACTAGCTTCCAACGAAATGACTTTCGAGCACTTAACAACCCGCTTAAAATGAAAGCATCCCAGAACACTTAAATACCCGCTTACAACTAAATGACTCCAGAGCAATTAAAAACCCACTTCCAACGAAAGAATACCAGAATACTTACAAACCCACTTCCTGAAATGACTCCAGAGCACTTAAAAACCCGCTTCCAAAGAAAGGACACCAGAACACTTAAAAACCCGCGTCCAACAAAATGACTCTAGAGCACTTAAAAACTTGCTTCCAAAGAAATGACTCCAAAGCACATAAAAACCTGCTTGCAATGAAATGACTCCAGAGCACTTAAAATACTGCTTCCAAGGAAATGACTCCAGAGCACTCTAAAACCCGTATCCAACGAAATGACCCCAGAGCACTTAAAAACCCACTTCCAAAGAAATGACTCCAGAGCACTCAAAAACACGCTTCCAACAAAATGACTCCAGAGCAATCAAAAACACGCTTCCAAAGAAATGACTCCAGAGAACTTAAAAAACCGCTTCCAACGAAATGACTCCAGAGCACTGAAAAACCCACTTCCAACGAAATGACTGAAGAGCACTTAAAAAAACGCTTCGAATGAAATGAACACAGAGCACTTAAAAACACGCTTCCAACGAAATGACCCCAGAATACTTAAAAACTCGCTTCCAATGAAAGGACACCAGAACACTTAAAAACCTGCTTCCAAAGAAATGACTCCAGAGCACTTAAAATCACGCTTCCAACAAAATGACTCCAGAGCACTTAAAAACCCGCTTCCAATGAAGTGACTCCAGAGCACTTAAAAACCCCCTTCCAACGAAAAGACTCCAGAGCACTTAAAAACCCACTTCCAATAATATGACCCCAAAGCACTTAAAAACCCACTTCCAACGAAAGGACACCAGAACACTTAAAAACCTGCTTCCAAAGAAATGACTCCAGAGCACTTAAAATCACGCTTCCAACAAAATGACTCCAGAGCACTTAAAACCTTGTTTCCAAAGAAATGACTCCAAAGCACTTAAAAACCTGCTTCCAACGAAATGACTCCAGAGCACTTAAAATACCGCTTCCAACGAAATGAATCCAGGGCACTATAAAACCCGCTTCCAACGAAATGACTCCAGAGCACTTAAAAACCCGCTTCCAACGAAATGACTCCAGAGCACTTAAAAACCCACTTCCAATAATATGACCCCAGAGCACTTAAAAAAAAACTTCCAACGAAAGGACACCAGAACACTTAAAAACCTGCTTCCAAAGAAATGACTCCAGAGCACTTAAAATCACGCTTCCAACAAAATGACTCCAGAGCACTTATAACCTTGTTTCCAAAGAAATGACTCCAAAGCACTTAAAAACCTGCTTCCAACGAAATGACTCCAGAGCACTTAAAATACCGTTTCCAACGAAATGAATCCAGGGCACTCTAAAACCCGCTTCCAACGAAATGACTCCAGAGCACTTAAAAACCCGCTTCCAACGAAATGACTCCAGAGCACTTAAAAATCTGCTTCCAACAAAAGGATACTAGAACACGTAAAAACCCGCCTCCAACGAAATGACTCCAGAACTCTTAAAAAACAGCTTCCAACGAAATGACTCCAGAGCACTTAAAAATCCGCTTCCAACGAATTTACTCCAGAGCACTTAAAAACCCGCTTCCAACGAAATGAATCCAGAGCACTCTAAAACCCGCTTCCAAAAAAAGGACACTAGATCACTTAAAAACAGCAGATCTTTAAAAATGAAATGATTCCAGAGCACTAAAAACCTTCTTCCAAGGAAATGACTCCAGAGCACTTAAAAACCCACTTCCAATAATATGACCACAGAGCACTTAAAAACCTGCTTACAACGAAATGACCTCAGAGCACATAAAAAACCGCTTCCAACGAAATGACTACAGAGCATTTAAAAACCTGCTTCCAACGAAACGACCCTAGAGCACTTCAACCCCGCTTCCAACGAATGGACACCAGAACATTTAAAAACCTGCTTCAAATAAAATTACTCAGGAGCACTTAAAAACCCGCTTCCAATGAAATGACTCAGGAGCACTTAAAAACCCGCTTCCAACGAAATGACTCCAGAGCACTCTAAAACCCGCTTCCAACGAAATGAATCCACAGCACATAAAAACCGCTCCAACGAAATGACTCCAGAGCACTTAAAATACCCGCTCAACGAAAGGATTCCAGAGCACTCTAAAACAAGCTTCCAACGAAATGATTCCAGAGCACTCTAAAACCCGCTTCCAACGAAATGACTCAAGAACACTCTAAAACATGCTTCCAACGAAATGGCCCCAGAGCACTTAAAAACCCGCTTCCAACAAAATGACTCCAGAGCAATCAAAACCCGCCAAGGAAATGACTCAAGAGAACTTGAAAAACCGCTTCCAACGAAATGACTCCAGAGCATTTAAAAACCTCTTCCAAACTAAACGCGACCTAGAGCACTTAAACCCTGCTTCCAACGAATGGACACCAGAACATTTAAAAACCTGCTTCAAACAAAATTACTCAGGAGCACTTAAAAACCACCTTCCAACGAAATGAATCCACAGCACCTAAAAACCCGCTTCCAACGAAATGACTCTAGAGCACTTAAAATACCGCTTCCAACGAAATGACTCCAGAGCACTTAAAAATCTGCTTCGAACGAATTTACTCCAGAGCACTTAAAAAACCGCTTCCAACTAAATGACTCCAGAGCACTCTAAAACCCGCTTCCAAAGAAATGACCCCAGAGCACTTAAAAACCCGCTTCCAAAGAAATGACTCCAGAGCACTCAAAAACCTGCTTCCAACAAAATGACTCCAGAGCAATCAAAAACCCGCTTCCAAAGAAATGACTCCAGAGAACTTAAAAAACCGCTTCCAACGAAAGGACTCCAGAGCACTGAAAAACCCACTTCCAACGAAATGAATCCAGAGCACTTAAAAAACCTTTTCCAACGAAATGACTCCAGAGCACTCTAAAATCCGCTTCCAACAAAAGGACACCAGATCATTATATCATCATACTTAAAAATGATACACCAGTATCATCATACTTAAAAATTCGCTTCCAACGAAATGATTCCAGAGCACTAAAAACCTTCTTCCAAGGAAATGACTCCAGAGCACTCAAAAACCCGCTTCCAACAAAATGACTCCAGAGCAATCAAAAAACAGCTTCCAAAGAAATGACTCCAAAGAACTTAAAAAACCGCTTCCAACGAAAGGACTCCAGAGCAAAGAAAAACCTACTTTCAACGAAATGACTCCAGAGCACTTAAAAAACCGCTTCCAACGAAATGACTCCAGAGCACTCTAAAACCCGCTTCCAACAAAAGGACACCAGATCACTTAAAAATCCGCTTCCAACGAAATGATTCCAGAGCACTAAAAACCTTCTTCCAAGGAAATGACACCAGAGCACTTAAAAACCCACTTCCAATAATATGACCCCAGAGCACTTTAAAACCCACTTCCAACGAAGGGACACCAGAACACTTAAAAACTCGCTTCCAACGAAATGACTCCAGAGCACTTAAAAACACGCTTCCTACAAAATGACTCCAGAGCACTTAAAAACCCGCTTCCAACGAAAGGATACCAGAACACTTAAAAACCCGCTTCCAAAAAATGAACTCAGTGCACATAAAAAACCTTTTCCAACGAAATGAATCCAGAGTACTTACATCCCCACTTCCAAAGAAATGACTCCAAAGCACTTACAAAACCAGCTTCCAAAGAAATGACTCCAGAGCACTAAAAACCCGCTTCCAAAGAAATGACTCCAGAGCACTTAAAAAACCTGCTTCCAACGAAAGGATACCAGAAGACTTAACAACCCACTTTCAATGAAAGGACACCAAAACACATAAATACTAGCTTCCACGAAAAATGACTTCAGAGCACTTGACAACCCGAAAAAGGAAAGCATCCCAGAACACTTAAATACCCGCTTACAACTAAATGACTCCAGAGCACTTAAAAACCCACTTCCAACGAAAGGATACACTTAAAAAGAACACTTACAAAACTGCTTCTTCCAATGAAATGACTCCAGAGCACTTAAAAACTCCCGATTCCAAAGAAAGGACACCAGAACACTTAAAAACCGCGCCCAACAAAATGATTCCAGAGCACTTAAAACCTTGCTTCCAAAGAAATGACTCCAAAGCACTTAAAAACCTGCTTCCAACAAAATGACTCCAGAGCACTTAAAAATCCGCTTCCAACGAAAGGATACTAGAACACTTAAAAACCCGCCTCCAACGAAATGACTCCAGAGCTCTTAAAAAACAGCTTCCAACGAAATGACTCCAGAGAGCTTGAAAACCTGCTTCCTACGAAATGACTCCAGAGCACTTAAAAACCCGCTTCCAATGAATTTACTCCAGAGCACTTAAAAACCTGCTTCCAACGAAATGACTCCAGAGCACATAAAAAACCAATTCCAATAATATGACCCCAGAGCACTTTAAAACCCATTTCCAACGAAGGGACACCACAACACTTAAAAACTCGCTTCCAACGAAATGACTCCAGAGCACTTAAAAACACGCTTCCAACAAAATGACTCCAGAGCACGTAAAAACCCGCTTCCAACGTAAGAATACCAGACCACTTAAAAACCCACTTCCAATGAAAGGACACCAGAACACATAAATACTAGCTTCCAAAGAAATGAAGTTAGAGCACTTAAGAACCCGCTTCCAACGAAAGGATCCCAGAATACTGAAAAACCCGCTTACAACGAAATGACTCCAGAGCACTTAAAAACCCGCTTAAAATGAAATCACTCCACAGCAATTAAAAAAAAAAAAAAAAAAACGCTTCCAACGAAATTACTCCAGAGCACTTAAAAACCCACTGCCAACAAAAGGATACCAGAACACGTACAAACCCGCTTCAAACAAAATGACTCCAGAGCACTTAAAAACCCGCTTCCAATGAATGGATACTAGAACACTTAACAATCTGCCTCCAATGAAATGACTCCAGAGCACTCCAACAAAATGAAATTCCAGAGCACTTAAAACCTGCTTCCAAGGAAATGAACCTAAGCACTTAAAAACCCGCTTCCAACAAAATGACAGGAGCACTTAAAAACCGCTTCCAAACGAAATCACTCCAGAACACTTAAAAATCTGCCTCCAAAGAAATGACTCCAGGGCAATTAAAAACCGATTCCAAAGAAATGACTCAGGGCACTCTAAAACCCGCTTCCAACAAAATGACTCCAGAGCAATCAAAACCCGCTTCCAAAGAAATAACTCCAGAGAACTTAAAAAACCGCTTCAACGAAATGACTCCAGATCACTGAAAAACCCACTTCCAACGAAATGACTCCAGAGCACTTAAAAACCGTTTCCATTGAAATGACCACAGAGCACTTAAAAACACGCTTCCAAAGAAATGACCCCAGAACACTTAAAAACAAGCTTCCAATGAAATGACCTCAGAGCACATAAAAACCGCTTCCAATGAAATGACTCCAGAGCATTTAAAACCTGCTTCCAACTAAAAGCGACCCTAGAGCACTTCAACCCCGCTTCCAGCGAATGGACACCAGAACATTTAAAAACCTGCTTCAAACAAAATTACTCAGGAGCAGTTAAAACCCCTTCCAAGGAAATGAATCCACAGCACGTAAAATCCCGCTCCCAACGAAATGACTCAGAGCACTTAAAACAGCTTCCAACGAAATGACTCCAGAGCACTCTAAAAACCTGCATCCAAAGAATTTACTCCAGAGCACTTAAAAACCAGCTTCCAACGAAATGACTCAGGGCACTCTAAAACCCGCTTCCAACAAAAGGACACCAGATCACTTAAAAATCCGCTTCCAACAAAATGATTCCAGAGCACTAAAACCTGCTTCCAACGAAATGACTCCAGAGCAGCTTCCAAAAAATGACTCCAGAGCACTTAAAAACCCGCTTCCAAGAAATGACTCCAGAGCACTTAAAAGCCCACTTCCAATAATATGACCCCAGAGCATATAAAACCCACTTCCAACAAAAGGACACCAGAACACTTAAAAACCTGCTTCCAAAGAAATGAATCCAGAGCACTTAAAATCACGCTTCCTACAAAATGACTCCAGAGCACTTAAAAACCCGCTTCCAACGAAAGGATACCAGAACATTTAAAAACCCGCTTCCAAAAAAATGAACTCAGTGCACATAAAAAACCTTTCCAACGAAATGAATCCAGAGGACTTAAAACCTCACTTCCAACGAAATGACTCCAGAGCACTTAAAAACCCGCTTCCAACGAAATGACTCCAGAGCACTAAAACCCGCTTCAAAGAAATGACTCCAGAGCACTTAAAACCTGCTTCCAACGAAAGGATACCAGAACACTTAAAAACCCGCTTAAAAACTGAAAGGATACCAGAAGACTTAAAACCCACTTCCAAGGAAAGGACACCAGAACACATAAAAACGAGCTTCAAACGAAATGACTCAGAGCACACTTAACAACCCGCTTAAAACGAAAGCATCCCAGAACACTTAAAAACCCGCTTACAACTAAATGACTCCAGAGCACTTAAAAAACCCACTTCCAACGAAAGAATACCAGAGCACACAAAACCCGCTTCCAATGAAATGACTCAGAGCATTTAAAAACCGCTTCAAAGAAAGGACACCAGAACACTTAAAAACCCGTCCAACAAAATGACTCAGAGCACTTAAAAAACTTGCTTCCAAAGAAATGACTCAAAGCACTTAAAAACCTGCTTCAATGAAATGACTACTGAGCACTTAAAAACCGCTTCCAACGAAATGACTCAGAGCACTCTAAAACCCGATTCCAATGAAATGACTCCAGAAGATTTAAAAACCTGCTTCCAAAAATGCGACCTAGAGCACTTAAACCCCGCTTCCAACGAATGGACACCAGAACATTTAAAAACCTGCTTCAAACAAAATTACTCAGAGCACTTAAAACCCCCTTCCAAGGAAATGAATCCAGAGCACTTAAAAACTGCTTCCAACGAAATGATTCCAGAGCACTAAAATCCCGCTTCCAACGAAATGACTATAGAGCACTTAAAATACCGCTTCCAACGAAATGACTCCCGAGCACTTAAAAACCTGCATTCAAAGAATTTACTCCAGAGCACTTAAAAACCCGCTTCCAACGAAATGACTCCTGAGCACTCTAAAACCCGCTTCCAACAAAAGGACACCAGATCACTTAAAAATCCGCTTCCAACGAAATGATTCCAGAGCACTAATAACCCGCTTTGAAAGAAATGACTCCAGAGCACTTAAAAACCGCTTCCAATGAAGTGACTCCAGAGCATTTAAAATCACGCTTCCAACAAAATGACTCCAGAGCACTTAAAAACCGCTTCCAATGAAAGGATACCAGAACATTTTAAAAAAACGCTTCCAAAAAAATGACCTCAGTGCACATAAAAAACCTTTTCCAACGAAATGAATCCAGAGTACATACATCCCCACTTCCAACGAAATGACTCCAGAGCACTTACAAACCCGCTTCCAACAAAATGACTCCAGAGCACTAAAAACCCGCTTCAAAGAAATGACTCAGAGCACTTAAAAACCGCTTCCAATGAAAGGATACCAGAAGACTTAAAAACCCACTTCCAACAAAAGGACACCAGAACACATAAATACTAGCTTCCAAAAGAAATGACTTTCAGAGCACTTAACAACCCGCTTAAAATGAAAGCATCCCAGAACACTTAAATACCCGCTACAACTAAATGACTCCAGAGCAATTAAAAACCCACTTCCAACGAAATGAATACCAGAATACTTAAAAACCCACTTCCAATGAAATGACTCCAGAGCACTTAAAAACCCGCTTCCAAAGAAAGGACACCAGAACACTTAAAAACCGCGTCCAACAAAATGACTCTAGAGCACTTAAAAACTTGCTTCCAAAGAAATGACTCCAAAGCACTCTAAAACCTGCTTGCAATGAAATGACTCCAGAGCACTTAAAAACTGCTTCAAAGGAAATGACTCCAGAGCACTCTAAAACCCGTATCCAAGAAATGACCCCAGAGCACTTAAAAACCCACTTCCAAAGAAATGACTCAGAGCACTCAAAAACACGCTTCCAACAAAATGACTCCAGAGCAATCAAAAACCGCTTCCAAAAAATGACTCAGATCACTTAAAAACCGCTTCCAACAAAATGACTCAGAGCACTTAAAAACCACTTCTGTGAAATGACTGAAGAGCACTTAAAAACCCGCTTCAAAAATGATGAACACTTAAAAAGCTGCTTCCAGCGAAATGACTCCAGAGCAAAAAAACTGCTTCCAACAAAGAATGACTCAGAACACTTAAAAACCGCTTCAATGGAAATGACTCAGAGCACTTAAAAACCGCTTCCAATGAAATGACTCCAGAATATTTAAAAACCTGCTTCCAGCAGAAACGACCCAGAGCAAGCAAAACAACCTTCCAAAGAAAAGGATGACTCAGAACACTGCTTCAAACAAAATGACTCAGAGCACTTAAAACCCCCCTTCAAGGAAATGAATCCACAGAGCTAAAAACCGCTTCCAGCGAAATGACTCCAGAGCACTTAAAAACCGCTTCCAATGAAATGACTCCAGAGCACTTAAAACCCTTCAATGAAGTGACTCCAGAGCAAAAACCCCTTCCAGCGAAAAGACTCAGAGCACTTAAAACCCACTTCCAATAATATGACCCCAAAGCACTTAAAACCCACTTCAAGCGAAAGGACACCAGAACACTTAAAAACCTGCTTCCAAAGAAATGACTCCAGAGCACTTAAAATCACGCTTCCAACAAAATGACTCAGAGCACTTAAAACCTTGTTTCAAAGAAATGACTCAAAGCACTTAAAAAACCTGCTTCCAAAAAATGACTCCAGAGCACTTAAAAACCTCTTCCAAAGAAATGAATCCAGGGCACTCTAAAACCCGCTTGTGAAATGACTCCAGAGCACTTAAAAACCCGCTTCCAAACCCGAAATGACTCAGAGCACTTAAAACCCACTTCAATAATATGACCCCAGAGCACTTAAAAAAACCTCCAAAAGGACACCAGAACACTTAAAACCTGCTTCAAAGAAATGACTCAGAGCACTTAAAATCACGCTTCCAACAAAATGACTCCAGAGCACTTATAACCTTGTTTCCAAAGAAATGACTCCAAAGCACTTAAAAAACCTGCTTCCAACGAAATGACTCCAGAGCACTTAAAATACCGTTTCCAACGAAATGAATCCAGGGCACTCTAAAACCCGCTTCAAAAGAAATGACTCAGAGCACTTAAAAACCCGCTGTGAAATGACTCCAGAGCACTTAAAAATCTGCTTCCAACAAAGGATACTAGAACACGTAAAAACCGCCTCCAACAGCTAAATGACTCCAGAACTCTTAAAAACAGCTGTGAAATGACTCCAGAGCACTTAAAAATCCGCTCCAAAAAATTTACTCCAGAGCACTTAAAAACCCGAACTGACCCAGAACACTTAAAAACCACTTCCAACAAAATGACTCAGAGCACTCTAAAACCTGCTTCCAAAAAAGGACACAGATCACTTAAAAATCTGCTTCCAACGAAATGATTCCAGAGCACTAAAAACCTTCTTCCAAGGAAATGACTCCAGATCACTTAAAAACCCACTTCCAATAATATGACCACAGAGCACTTAAAACCTGCTTACACAGCACGAAATGACCTCAGAGCACATAAAAACCGCTTCCAGCGAAATGACTACAGAGCATTTAAAAACAAACTTCCAGCGAAGCGACCCTAGAGCACTTCAACCCGCTTCCAGCGAATGGACACCAGAACATTTAAAACCTGCTTCAAATAAAATTACTC
>JAEOAE010003610.1:0-27010 GCA_036365155.1 Meriones psammophilus
GTTTTAAAGTGTTCTGGTATCTTTTTGTTGGAAGCGGGTTTTTAAATGTTCTGGTGTCCTTTCATTGTTAGCGGGTTTTAAGTGCTTTGGGGTCATTTTGTTGAAGTGGGTTTTTAAGTGCTCTGGAGTCATTACCTTGGAAACAGGTTTTAAGTGCTCTGGAGTCATTTCGTTGGAGGCAGGTTTGTAAGTGCTCTGGAGTCATTTCTTTGGAAGCAACGTTTTAGGTGCTCTGGAGTCATTTCGTTGGAAGCGGGTTTTTAAGTGATCTGGTGTCCTTTCGTTGAAGCTGGTTTTTAAGTGTTCTGGTGTCATTTCGTTGGAAGAGGGTTTTTAAGTGCTCTGGGGTCATTTCGTTGGAAGTGGGTTTTTAAGTGCTCTGGGGTCATTTCGTTAGAAGTGGGTTTTTAAGTGCTCTGGAGTCATTACCTTGGAAACAGATTTTTAAGTGCTCTGGAGTCATTTCGTTGGAAGCAGGTTTGTAAGTGCTCTGGAGTCATTTCTTTGGAAGCAAGGTTTTAGGTGCTCTGGAGTCATTTTGTTGGAAGCGGGTTCTTAAGTGATCTGGTGTCCTTTCGTTGGAAGCGGGTTTTTAAGTGCTTTGGAGTCATTTCATTGGAAGCAGGTTTTGAAGTGCTCTGGATTCATTTAGTTTGCAGCGGGTTTTTAAGTGCTCTGGAGTCATTTCCTTGGAAGCAAGTTTTTAAGTCTTCTGGTATCCTTTCGTTGGTAGCAGGTTTTTAAGTGCTCCAGAGTCCTTTCTTTGGAAGCAAGGTTTTAAGTGCTCTGGAGTCATTTCGTGGTAAGCGGGTTTTTAAGTGTGCTGGTATCCTTTCGTTGTAAGCAGTTTTTAAGTGCTCTAGAGTCATTTGGTTGGAAGCGTTTTTTTAATTGCTGTGTAGTCATTTCGTTTTAAGCGGGTTTTTAAGTGCTCTGGAGTCATTTCCTTGGAAGCGGGTTTTTAAGTGCTCTGAGGTCATTTCGTTGGAAGCGCGTTTTTAATTGCTGTGGCATCACTTCGTTTAAAGTGGGTGTTTAAGTGCTCTGGAGTCATTTCATTGTAAGCAGGTTTTTAAGTGTTCTGGTATCCTTTCGTTGTAAGCAGGTTTTTAAATGTTCTGGTGTCCTTTCATTGGAAGCGGGTTTTTAAGTGCTTTGGGGTCATTTCGTTGGAAGTGGGTTTTTAAGTGCTCTGGAGTCATTACCTTGGAAACAGGTTTTTAAGTGCTCTGGAGTCATTTTGTTGGAGGCAGGTTTGTAAGTGCTCTGGAGTCATTACCTTGGAAACTGGTTTTTAAGTGCTCTGGAATCATTTCCTTGGAAGGGGTTTTTAGTTGCTCTGGAGTCATTTCTTTGGAAGCGGGTTTTTAAGTGCTCTGGAGTCGTTTCGTTCGAAGCGGGTTTGTAAGTACCCTGGATTCATTTCGTTGGAAAGGGTTTGTTATGTGCTCTGAGGACATTTTTTTGGCAGCGTGTTTTTAAGTATTCTGGTGTCCTTTCTTTGGAAGCGGGTTTTTAAGTCTTCTGGTATCCTTTCGTTGGTAGCAGGTTTTTAAGTGCTCCAGAGTCATTTCTTTGGAAGCAAGGTTTTAAGTGCTCTGGAGTCATTTCGTTGGAAGCAGGTTTTTAAGTGCTCTGGAGTCATTTCCTTGGAAATGGGTTTTTAAGTGCTCTGGAGTCACTTAGTTTGAAGCGGGTTTTTAAGTGCTCTGGAGTCATTTCGTTGGAAGCGGGTTTTTAAGTGTTCTGGTATCCTTTCGTTGGAAGCGGGTTTTTAAGTGCTCTTGAGTCATTTTGTTGGAAGCGGGTTTTTAAATGCTTTGGGGTCATTTCGTTGGAAGTGGGTTTTTAAGTGCTCTGGAGTCATTACCTTGGAAACAGGTATTTAAGTGTTCTGGATTCATTTCGTTGGAAACGGGGTTTATGTGCTTTGAGGTCATTTCGTTGGAAGTGGGTTTTTAAGTGCTCTGGGATCCTTTTGTTGGAAGCAGGTTTTTAAGTGCTTTGGAATCATTTCGTTGGAAGCGGGTTTTTAAGTGTTCTGGTGTCCTTTCGTTGGAAGTGGGTTTTTAAGTGCTCTGGGGTCATTTCCTTAGAATTGGGTTTTTAAGTGCTCTGGAGTCATTACCTTGGAAACAGATTTTTAAGTGCTCTGGAGTCATTTCGTTGGAAGCAGGTTTGTAAGTGCTCTGGAGTCATTTCTTTGGAAGCAAGGTTTTAGGTGCTCTGGAATCATTGATTTAGAAGCGGGTTTTTAAGTGATCTGGTGTCCTTTAGTTGGAGCGGGTTTTAAGTGCTTTGGAGTCATTTCGTTGGAAGCAGGTTTTGAAGTGCTCTGGATTCATTTAGTTTGCAGCGGGTTTTTAAGTGCTCTGGAGTCATTTCCTTGGAAGTGGGTTTTTAAGTCTTCTGGTATCCTTTTGTTGGTAGCAGGTTTTTCAGTGCTCCAGAGTCCTTTCTTTGGAAGCAAGGTTTTAAGAGCTCTGGAGTCATTTCGTGGTAAGCGGGTTTTTAAGTGTGCTGGTATCCTTTCGTTGTAGGCAGTTTTTAAGTGCTCTAGAGTCATTTCGTTTGGGCGTTTTTAATTGCTGTGGAGTCATTTCGATTTAAGTGGGTTTTTAAGTGCTCTGGAGTCATTTCGTTGTAAGCTGGTTTTTATATGTTCTGGTGTGCTTTTGTTGGAAGCAGGTTTTTAAGTGCTGTAGAGTCATTTCGTTGGAAGCGTTTTTTTAATTGCTGTGTAGTCATTTCGTTTTAAGCGGGTTTTTAAGTGCTCTGGAGTCATTTCGTTGTAAGCGGGTTTTTAAGTGTTCTGGGATCCTTTCGTTGGAAGCAGGTTTTTAAGTGCTCTGGAGTCATTACGTTGAAAGCTGGTTTTTTTGTGTTCTGGTGTCCTTTCGTTGTAAGGGGGTTTTTAAGTGCTCTGGGGTCATTTCATTGGAAGCATTTTAGTTTTTTTAATTGCTGTGGAGTCATTTCGATTTAAGCGGGTTTTTAAGTGCTCTGGAGTCATTTTGTTGTAAACTGGTTTTTATGTGTTCTGGTGTGCTTTTTTTGGAGGCAGGTTTTTAAGTGCTCTAGAGTCATTTCGTTGGAAGCGGGTTTTTAAGTGCTCTGGAGTCATTTAGTTAGAAGCTGGTTTTTAAGTGCTCTGGAGTCATTTCGTTGGAAACGGGTTTTTATGTGCTCTGAGGTCATTTTCGTTGGAGGCGTTTTTAATTGCTGTGGCATCACTTCGTTTAAAGCGGGTATTTAAGTGCTCTGGAGTCATTTCATTGTAAGCAGGTTTTTAAGTGTTCTGGTATCCTTTCGTTGGAAGCGGGTTTTTAAATGTTCTGGTGTCCTTTCATTGGAAGCGGGTTTTTAAGTGCTTTGGGGTCATTTCGTTCGAAGTGGGTTTTTAAGTGCTCTGGAGTCATTATCTTGGAAACAGGTTTTTAAGTGCTCTGGAGTCATTTTGTTGGAGGCAGGTTTGTAAGTGATCTGGAGTCATTACCTTGGAAACAGGTTTTTAAGTGTTCTTGTGTCCTTTCGTTGGAAGTGGGTTTTTAAGTGCTCTGGGTTCATTTTGTTAGAAGTGGGTTTTTAAGTGCTCTGGAGTCATTTCGTTGGAATCGGGTTTTTAAGTGTTCTGGTATCCTTTCGTTGGAAGTAAGTTTTTAAGTTTTCTGGAGTCGTTTGGTTGGAAGCTGGTTTGTAAGTTCCCTGGATTCATTTCGTTGGAAACAGTTTTTTATGTGCTCTGAGTTCATTTTTTTGGCAGCGCGTTTTTAAGTGTTCTGGTGTCCTTTCTTTGGAATCCGGTTTTTAAGTCTTCTGGTATCCTTTCGTTGGTAGCAGGTTTTTCAGTGCTCCAGAGGCATTTCTATGGAAGCAAGGTTTTAAGTGCTCTGGAGTCATTTCGTTGGAAGCTGGTTTTTAAGTCTTCTGGGATCCTTTTTTTGGAAGCAGGTTTTTAATTGCTCTGGCGTCATTTCGTTTGGAAGCTGGTTTTTATGTGTTCTGTTGTCCTTTCCTTGTAAGGGGTTTTTAAGTCCTCTGGGGTCATTTCGTTGGAAGCAGGTTTTAAGTGCTCTGGAGTCATTTTCTTTAGGAAGCGGGTTTTTATGTGCTCTGAGGTCATTTCGTTGGAAGCGTGTTTTTAATTGCTGTGGCATCATTTCATTTAAGCGGGTGTTTAAGTGCTCTGAAGTCATTTCTTTGGAAGCGGTTTTTAAGTGTTCTGGTATCCTTTCTATTTGGAAGCGGGTTTTAAGTGCTCTTGAGTCATTTCGTTGGAAGCAGGTTTTTAAGTGCTCTGGAGTCATTTAGTTAGAAGCTGGTTTTTAAGTGCTCTGGAGTCATTTAGTTGGAAACGGGTTTTTTTGTGCTCTGAGGTCATTTCGTTTGAAGCGCGTTTTTATTTGCTGTGGCATCACTTTGTTTAAAGCGGGTGTTTAAGTGCTCTGGAGTCATTTCATTGTAAGCAGGTTTTAAAGTGTTCTGGTATCTTTTTGTTGGAAGCGGGTTTTTAAATGTTCTGGTGTCCTTTCATTGTTAGCGGGTTTTTAAGTGCTTTGGGGTCATTTTGTTGGAAGTGGGTTTTTAAGTGCTCTGGAGTCATTACCTTGGAAACAGGTTTTTAAGTGCTCTGGAGTCATTTCGTTGGAGGCAGGTTTGTAAGTGCTCTGGAGTCATTTCTTTGGAAGCAACGTTTTAGGTGCTCTGGAGTCATTTCGTTGGAAGCGGGTTTTTAAGTGATCTGGTGTCCTTTCGTTGAAGCTGGTTTTTAAGTGTTCTGGTGTCATTTCGTTGGAAGAGGGTTTTTAAGTGCTCTGGGGTCATTTCGTTGGAAGTGGGTTTTTAAGTGCTCTGGGGTCATTTCGTTAGAAGTGGGTTTTTAAGTGCTCTGGAGTCATTACCTTGGAAACAGATTTTTAAGTGCTCTGGAGTCATTTCGTTGGAAGCAGGTTTGTAAGTGCTCTGGAGTCATTTCTTTGGAAGCAAGGTTTTAGGTGCTCTGGAGTCATTTTGTTGGAAGCGGGTTCTTAAGTGATCTGGTGTCCTTTCGTTGGAAGCGGGTTTTTAAGTGCTTTGGAGTCATTTCGTTGGAAGCAGGTTTTGAAGTGCTCTGGATTCATTTAGTTTGCAGCGTTTTTTTAAGTGCTCTGAGTCATTTCCTTGGAAGCAAGTTTTTTAAGTCTTCTGGTATCCTTTTCGTTGGTAGCAGGTTTTAAGTGCTCCAGAGTCCTTTCTTTGGAAGCAAGGTTTTAAGTACTCTGGAGTCATTTTTTTTTGTAGCGGGTTTTTAAGTGTGCTGGTATCATTTCGTTGTAAGCAGTTTTTAAGTGCTCTAGAGTCATTTGGTTAGGCGTTTTTTAATTGCTGTGTAGTCATTTCGTTTTAAAGCGGGTTTTTAAGTGCTCTATAGTCATTTTAGATTTGTAGCGGGTTTTTAAGTGTTCTGGGATCCTTTCTTTGGAAGCAGGTTTTTAAGTGCTCTGGAGTCATTACGTTGTAAGCTGGTTTTATGTGTTCTGGTGTCCTTTTCTTTGTAAGGGGTTTTTAAGTGCTCTGGGGTCATTTCATTGGAAGCATTTTTTTTAATTGCTGTGGAGTCATTTCGATTTAAGCGGGTTTTTAAGTGCTCTGGAGTCATTTTTTTTGTAAACTGGTTTTTATGTGTTCTGGTGTGCTTCTGTTGGAGGCAGGTTTTTAAGTGCTCTAGAGTCATTTTCGTTGGAATTTTTTTTTAATTGCTGTGTAGTCATTTCGTTTTAAGCGGGTTTTTGAGTGCTCTGGAGTCATTTAGTTAAGCTGGTTTTTAAGTGCTCTGGAGTCATTTCTTTGGAAGCCGGGTTTTATGTGCTCTGAGGTCATTTCGTTTTAGCAGCGTTTTTAATTGCTGTGGCATCTTTCGTTTAAAGTGGGTGTTTAAGTGCTCTGGAGTCATTTCATTGTAAGCAGGTTTTTAAGTGTTCTGGTATCCTTTCGTTGTAAGCAGGTTTTTAAATGTTCTGGTGTCCTTTCATTGGAAGCGGGTTTTTAAGTGCTTTGGGGTCATTTCGTTGGAAGTGGGTTTTTAAGTGCTCTGGAGTCATTACCTTGGAAACAGGTTTTTAAGTGCTCTGGAGTCATTTTGTTGGAGGCAGGTTTGTAAGTGCTCTGGAGTCATTACCTTGGAAACTGGTTTTTAAGTGCTCTGGAATCATTTCCTTGGAAGGGGTTTTTAGTTGCTCTGGAGTCATTTCTTTGGAAGCGGGTTTTTAAGTGCTCTGGAGTCGTTTCGTTGGAAGCGGGTTTTAAGTACCCTGGATTCATTTCGTTGGAAAGGGTTTGTTATGTGCTCTGAGGACATTTTTTTGGCAGCGTGTTTTTAAGTATTCTGGTGTCCTTTCTTTGGAAGCGGGTTTTTAAGTCTTCTGGTATCCTTTCGTTGGTAGCAGGTTTTTAAGTGCTCCAGAGTCATTTCTTTGGAAGCAAGGTTTTAAGTGCTCTGGAGTCATTTCGTTGGAAGCAGGTTTTTAAGTGCTCTGGAGTCATTTCCTTGGAAATGGGTTTTTAAGTGCTCTGGAGTCACTTAGTTTGAAGCGGGTTTTTAAGTGCTCTGGAGTCATTTTCATTGGAAGCGGTTTTTAAGTGTTCTGGTATCCTTTCGTTGGAGGCGGGTTTTTAAGTGCTCTTGAGTCATTTTTGTTGGAAGCGGGTTTTTAAATGCTTTGGGGTCATTTCGTTGGAAGTGGGTTTTTAAGTGCTCTGGAGTCATTACCTTGGAAACAGGTATTTAAGTGTTCTGGATTCATTTCGTTGGAAACGGGGTTTATGTGCTTTGAGGTCATTTTTTGGAAGTGGGTTTTAAGTGCTCTGGGATCCTTTTGTTTGGAAGCAGGTTTTAAGTGCTTTGGAATCATTTCGTTGGAAGCGGGTTTTTAAGTGTTCTGGTGTCCTTTCGTTGGAAGTGGGTTTTTAAGTGCTCTGGGGTCATTTCCTTAGAATTGGTTTTTTAAGTGCTCTGGAGTCATTACCTTGAAACAGATTTTTAAGTGCTCTGGAGTCATTTCGATTTGGAAGCAGGTTTGTAAGTGCTCTGGAGTCATTTCTTTGGAAGCAAGGTTTTAGGTGCTCTGGAATCATTTCGTTGGAAGCGGGTTTTTAAGTGATCTGGTGTCCTTTCGTTTGGAAGCGGGTTTTTAAGTGCTTTGGAGTCATTTAGATTTGGAAGCAGGTTTTGAAGTGCTCTGGATTCATTTAGTTTGCAGCGGGTTTTTAAGTGCTCTGGAGTCATTTCCTTGGAAGTGGGTTTTTAAGTCTTCTGGTATCCTTTTGTTGGTAGCAGGTTTTTCAGTGCTCAGAGTCCTTTCTTTGAAGCAAGGTTTTTAAGAGCTCTGGAGTCATTTAAGTGGTAAGCGGGTTTTTAAGTGTGCTGGTATCCTTTCGTTGTAGGCAGTTTTTAAGTGCTCTAGAGTCATTTTTTCACAGGCGCGTTTTTAATTGCTGTGGAGTCATTTTTGATTTAAAGCGGTTTTTAAGTGCTCTGAGTCATTTCGTTGTAAGCTGGTTTTTATATGTTCTGGTGTGCTTTTGTTGGAAGCAGGTTTTTAAGTGCTCTAGAGTCATTTTCGTTGGGCGTTTTTAATTGCTGTGTAGTCATTTCGTTTTAAGCGGGTTTTAAGTGCTCTGGAGTCATTTCGTTGTAAGGGGGTTTTTAAGTGCTCTGGGGTCATTTCATTGGAAGCATTTTAGTTTTTTTAATTGCTGTGGAGTCATTTCGATTTAAGCGGGTTTTTAAGTGCTCTGGAGTCATTTTGTTGTAAACTGGTTTTTATGTGTTCTGGTGTGCTTTTTTTTTTTGGAGGCAGTTTTTTAAGTGCTCTAAGTCATTTTCTTTGGGCGTTTTTTAATTGCTGTGTAGTCATTTCGTTTTAAGCGGGTTTTTAAGTGCTCTGGAGTCATTTCCTTGGAAGCGGGTTTTTAAGTGCTCTGGAGTCATTTAGTTAGAAGCTGGTTTTTAAGTGCTCTGGAGTCATTTCGTTGGAAACGGGTTTTTATGTGCTCTGAGGTCATTTCGTTTTTGGCAGCGTTTTTTAATTGCTGTGGCATCACTTCGTTTAAAGCGGGTATTTAAGTGCTCTGGAGTCATTTCATTGTAAGCAGGTTTTTAAGTGTTCTGGTATCCTTTCGTTGGAAGCGGGTTTTTAAGTGCTTTGGGGTCATTTTGTTCGAAGTGGGTTTTTAAGTGCTCTGGAGTCATTATCTTGGAAACAGGTTTTTAAGTGCTCTGGAGTCATTTTGTTGGAGGCAGGTTTGTAAGTGATCTGGAGTCATTACCTTGGAAACAGGTTTTTAAGTGTTCTTGTGTCCTTTCGTTGGAAGTGGGTTTTTAAGTGCTCTTGAGTCATTTTGTTAGAAGTGGGTTTTTAAGTGCTCTGGAGTCATTTCGTTGGAATCGGGTTTTTAAGTGTTCTGGTATCCTTTCGTTGGAAGTAAGTTTTTAAGTTTTCTGGAGTCGTTTGGTTGGAAGCTGGTTTGTAAGTTCCCTGGATTCATTTCATTGGAAACAGTTTTTTATGTGCTCTGAGTTCATTTTTTTGGCAGCTCGTTTTTAAGTGTTCTGGTGTCCTTTCTTTGGAATCCGGTTTTTAAGTCTTCTGGTATCCTTTCGTTGGTAGCAGGTTTTTCAGTGCTCCAGAGGCATTTCTATGGAAGCAAGGTTTTAAGTGCTCTGGAGTCATTTCGTTGGAAGCTGGTTTTTAAGTGTTCTGGGATCCTTTTTTTGGAAGCAGGTTTTTAATTGCTCTGGCGTCATTTCGTTGGAAGCTGGTTTTTATGTGTTCTGTTGTCCTTTCCTTGGAAACAGGTTTTTAAGTCCTCTGGAGTCATTTCGTTGGAAGCAGGTTTTAAGTGCTCTGGAGTCATTTTTGCAAGGTTTTTAGGTGCTCTGGGTTTTATAAGCGGGTTCTGAGTGTCATTTCGTTGGAAGCGTGTTTTTAATTGCTGTGGCATCATTTCATTTAAAGCAGGTTTTTAAGTGCTCTGAGTCATTTCTTTTGCAGCGGTTTTTAAGTGTTCTGGTATCCTTTCGTTGGAAGCGGGTTTGTAAGTGCTCTTGAGTCATTTAGAGTCCTTTCTTTCGAAGCAGGTTTTAAGTGCTCTGGAGTCATTTAGTTAGAAGCTGGTTTTTAAGTGCTCTGGAGTCATTTAGTTGAAGCAGTTTTTTTGTGCTCTGAGGTCATTTCGTTTGAAGCGTTTTTATTTGCTGTGGCATCACTTTGTTTAAAGCGGGTTTTTAAGTGCTCTGGAGTCATTTCATTGTAAGCAGGTTTTAAGTGTTCTGGTATATTTTTTTGTTGGAGCGGGTTTTTAAATGTTCTGGTGTCCTTTCATTGTTGTAGCGGGTTTTTAAGTGCTTTGGGGTCATTTTGTTGGAAGCATTTTTTTTTTAAGTGCTCTGGAGTCATTTTGATTTGGAAACAGGTTTTTAAGTGCTCTGGAGTCATTTCGTTGGAAACAGGTTTTTAAGTGCTCTGGAGTCATTTCTTTGGAAGCAACGTTTTTAGGTGCTCTAGAGTCATTTTTCGTTTTTTAATTTGTGTAGTCATTTCGCGGGTTTTTAAGTGATCTGGTGTCATTTAGTTTGAAGCTGGTTTTTAAGTGTTCTGGTGTCATTTTTCTCTGAGGTCAGTTGGGGTTTTTAAGTGCTCTGGGGTCATTTCGTTGGAAGTGGGTTTTTAAGTGCTCTGGGGTCATTTCGTTAGAAGTGGGTTTTTAAGTGCTCTGGAGTCATTACCTTGGAAACAGGTTTTTAAGTGCTCTGGAGTCATTTTGTTGGAAGTGGGTTTTTAAGTGCTCTGGAGTCATTACCTTGGAAACAGTTTTTAAGTGCTCTGGAGTCATTTTGTTGGAGGCAGGTTTGTAAGTGCTCTGGAGTCATTACCTTGGAAACTGGTTTTTAAGTGCTCTGGAATCATTTCCTTGGAAGGGGTTTTTAGTTGCTCTGGAGTCATTTCTTTGGAAACGGGGTTCATGTGCTTTTAGGTCATTTTTTGGAAGCAGGTTTTTAAGTGTTCTGGTGTCCTTTTGTTGGAAGCGGGTTTTTAAGTGCTCTGGGGTCATTTCGTTGGAAGTGGGTTTTTAAGTGCTTGGAGTCATTACTTTGAAACAGGTTTTTAAGTGCTCTGGAGTCATTTCGTTGGTAGCTGGTTTTTAAGTGCTCTGGATTCATTTCGTTGGAAGCGGGTTATTAAGTGTTCTGGTGTCTTTTAGTTGGAAGTGGGTTTTTAAGTGCTCTGGGGTCATTTCGTTGGAAGTGGGTTTTTAAGTGCTCTGGAGTCATTACCTTGGAAACAGGTTTTTAAGTGCTCTGGAGTCATTTCTTTGAAACAGGGGTTTATGTGCTTTGAGGTCATTTCGTTGGAAGCGGGTTTTTATGTATTCTGGTATCCTTTTGTTGGAAGCGGGTTTTTAAGTGCTCTGGAGTCATTCCGTTGGAAGCGTGTTTTTAATTGCTGTCGAGTCATTTCGTTTTAAGAGGGTTTTTAAGTGCTCTGGAGTCATTTCGTTGGAATCGGGTTTTTAAGTGTTCTGGTATCCTTTCGTTGGAAGTAAGTTTTTAAGTGCTCTGGAGTCGTTTGGTTGGAAGCTGGTTTGTAAGTTCCCTGGATTCATTTCATTGGAAACAGTTTTTTATGTGCTCTGAGTTCATTTTTTTTTGCAGCAGCGTTTTTAAGTGTTCTGGTGTCCTTTCTTTGGAATCGGGTTTTTAAGTCTTCTGGTATCCTTTTGTTGGTAGCAGGTTTTTAAGTGCTTCCAGAGTCATTTCTTTGGAAGCAAGGTTTTAAGTGCTCTGGAGTCATTTAGTTTGGAAGCTGGTTTTTAAGTGTTCTGGGATCCTTTTTTTGGAAGCAGGTTTTAAGTGCTCTAGAGTCATTTCGTTGGAAGCTGGTTTTATGTGTTCTGTTGTCATTTCCTTTTAAGCGGGTTTTTAAGTGCTCTGGGTCATTTCGTTTAAAGCGGGTTTTTAAGTGCTCTGGAGTCATTTTGTTGAAAGCGGTTTTTAAGTGCTCTGAGGTCATTTCGTTTTAAGCGCGTTTTTAATTGCTGTGGCATCATTTCATTTAAAGCGGGTTTTTAAGTGCTCTGAAGTCATTTCTTTGAAGCGGGTTTTTAAGTGTTCTGGTATCCTTTCGTTTGGAAGCGGGTTTTTAAGTGCTCTTGAGTCATTTCGTTGGAAGCTGGTTTTTAAGTGTTCTGGAGTCATTTAGTTGGAAGCTGGTTTTTAAGTGCTCTGGAGTCATTTAGTTGGAAAGGGTTTTTTTGTGCTCTAGGTCATTTAGTTTTTGAAGCGGGTTTTATTTGCTCTGGAGTCATTTTTTTAAAGCGGGTGTTTAAGTGCTCTGGAGTCATTTCATTGTAAGCAGGTTTTTAAGTGTTCTAGTATCTTTTTTTGTTGGAGCGGGTTTTTAAGTGTTCTGGTGTCCTTTCATTGTTAGCGGGTTTTTAAGTGCTTTGGGGTCATTTTTTTTGGAAGTGGGTCATTTTTTAAGTGTGTTCTGGAGTCATTACCTTGGAAACAGGTTTTTAAGTGCTCTGGAGTCATTTCGTTTTGGAGGCAGGTTTGTTGGAAGTGGGTTTAAGTGCTCTGGAGTCATTTCTTTGGAAACAGGTTTTTAGGTGCTCTGGAGTCATTTTGTTGGAGGCGGGGTTTTAAGTGATCTGGTGTCATTTCTTTTGAAACTGGTTTTTAAGTGTTCTGGTGTCATTTCGTTGGAAGAGGGTTTTTAAGTGCTCTGGGGTCATTTGTTGGAAGTGGGTTTTTAAGTGCTCTGGGGTCATTTCGTTGGAAAGTGGGTTTTTAAGTGCTCTGGAGTCATTACCTTGGAAACAGATTTTTAAGTGCTCTGGAGTCATTTTGGTTGGAAGCTGGTTTGTAAGTGCTCTGGAGTCATTTCTTTGGAAACAGGTTTTTAGGTGCTCTGAGAGTCATTTTTTTGGAAGCAGGTTTTTAAGTGTTCTGGTGTCCTTTCTTTGAAGCGGGTTTT
Source organism: Meriones psammophilus (assembly GCA_036365155.1). Classification (NCBI taxonomy): domain Eukaryota; kingdom Metazoa; phylum Chordata; class Mammalia; order Rodentia; family Muridae; genus Meriones; species Meriones psammophilus. Next base: position 12,018 of record JAEOAE010003610.1, read on the forward strand.
TAAGTGCTCTGGTAGTCATTTCATTGGAAGCAGGTTTTTAAGTGCTCTGGATTCATTTAGTTTGAAGCGGGTTTTAAGTGCTCTGGAGTCATTTCCTTGGAAGCAAGTTTTTAAGTCTTCTGGTATCCTTTCGTTGGTAGCAGGTTTTTAAGTGCTCAGAGTCCTTTCTTTGGAAGCAAGGTTTTAAGTGCTCTGGAGTCATTTCCTTGGAAGCGGGTTTTTAAGTGCTCTGGTATTATTTCGTTGTAAGCAGTTTTTAAGTGCTCTAGAGTCATTTCTTTGGTTAGGCGTTTTTTAATTGCTCTGTAGTCATTTGTTTTAAGCGGGTTTTTAAGTGCTCTATAGTCATTTCGTTGTAAGCGGGTTTTTAAGTGTTCTGGGATCCTTTCGTTGGAAGCAGGTTTTTAAGTGCTCTGGAGTCATTACGTTGTAAGCTGGTTTTTATGTGTTCTGGTGTCCTTTCTTTGTAAGGGGGTTTTTAAGTGCTCTGGGGTCATTTCATTGGAAGCATTTTTTTTAATTGCTGTGGAGTCATTTTGATTTAAGCGGGTTTTTAAGTGCTCTGGAGTCATTTCGTTTGTAAACTGGTTTTTATGTGTTCTGGTGTCATTTCTGTTGGAGGCAGGTTTTTAAGTGCTCTAGAGTCATTTCGTTGGAATCGTTTTTTTAATTGCTGTGTAGTCATTTCGTTTTAAGCGGGTTTTTAAGTGCTCTGGAGTCATTTAGTTAGAAGCTGGTTTTTAAGTGCTCTGGAGTCATTTAGTTGGAAGCAGGGTTTTTAAGTGCTCTGAGTCATTTCGTTTGGCTGGTTTTTATGTGCTCTGGTGTCCTTTTTTTTAAAGTGGGTGTTTAAGTGCTCTGGAGTCATTTCATTGTAAGCAGGTTTTTAAGTGTTCTGGAGTCATTTCGTTGTAAGCGGGTTTTTAAATGTTCTGGTGTCATTTCATTGTAAGCGGGTTTTTAAGTGCTCTGGGGTCATTTTGTTGGAAGTGGGTTTTTAAGTGCTCTGGAGTCATTACCTTGGAAACAGGTTTTTAAGTGCTCTGGAGTCATTTTGTTGGAAGCAGGTTTTTAAGTGCTCTGAGTCATTACCTTGGAAACTGGTTTTTAAGTGCTCTGGAATCATTTCCTTGGAAGGGGTTTTTATTTGCTCTGGAGTCATTTCTTTGGAAGGGTTTTTAAGTGCTCTGGAGTCATTTCATTGAAGCAGGTTTTTAAGTTTCTGGATTCATTTCGTTGGAAAGGGTTTTTATGTGCTCTGAGGTCATTTTTTTGCAGCGGGTTTTTAAGTGCTCTGGTGTCATTTTGTTGGAAGCGGGTTTTTAAGTCTTCTGGAGTCCTTTCGTTGGAAACAGGTTTTTAAGTGCTCTGGAGTCATTTTTTGGAAGCAGGTTTTAAGTGCTCTGGAGTCATTTCGTTGGAAACTGGTTTTTAAGTGCTCTGGAGTCATTTCCTTTGAAATGGGTTTTTAGTTGCTCTGAGTCATTTCTGGAAAGTTCATGTGCTTTTAGTCATTTTTTGAAGCGGGTTTTTAAGTGCTCTGGAGTCATTTTGTTGGAAGCGGGTTTTTAAGTGTTCTGGTATCCTTTCGTTGGAAGCGGGTTTTAAGTGCTCTTGAGTCATTTTGTTGGAAGCGGGTTTTTAAGTGCTCTGGGGTCATTTAGTTTTGGAAGTGGGTTTTTAAGTGCTCTGGAGTCATTTACGTTGGAAACAGGTTTTAAGTGTTCTGGATTCATTTAGTTGGAAGTGGGTTTTATGTGCTCTGAGGTCATTTAGATTGGAAGTGGGTTTTTAAGTGCTCTGGGAGTCATTTTGTTGGAAACAGGTTTTTAAGTGCTCTGGAGTCATTTCTTTGGAAAGCGGGTTTTTAAGTGTTTGAGTGTCCTTTTTTGGAAGTGGGTTTTTAAGTGCTCTGGGGTCATTTTGTTGGAATTGGGTTTTTAAGTGCTCTGGAGTCATTACCTTGAAACGTGTTTTTAAGTGCTCTGGAGTCATTTCGTTTTAAGCAGGTTTTTAAGTGCTCTGGAGTCATTTCTTTGGAAGCAGGTTTTTAGGTGCTCTGGAATCATTTCGTTGGAAGCGGGTTTTTAAGTGATCTGGTGTCCTTTCGTTGGAAGCGGGTTTTTAAGTGCTTTGAGTCATTTCATTGGAAGCAGGTTTTTAAGTGCTCTGGATTCATTTAGTTTGCAGCGGGTTTTTAAGTGTTCTGGAGTCATTTCTTTGGAAGTGGGTTTTTAAGTCTTCTGGTATCCTTTTGTTGGTAGCAGGTTTTTCAGTGCTCAGAGTCCTTTCTTTGGAAGCAAGGTTTTAAGTGCTCTGGAGTCATTTTTTGGTAGCGGGTTTTTAAGTGTCTGGTATCCTTTTTTTTGTAGGGGTTTTTTAAGTGCTCTAGAGTCATTTTCGTTGGAAGCGTTTTTAATTGCTGTGAGTCATTTCGATTTAAGCGGTTTTTAAGTGCTCTGGAGTCATTTCGTTGTAAGCTGGTTTTTATATGTTCTGGTGTGCTTTTGTTGGAAGCAGGTTTTTAAGTGCTCTAGAGTCATTTCGTTAGGCGTTTTTAATTGCTGTGTAGTCATTTCGTTTTAAGCGGGTTTTTAAGTGCTCTGGAGTCATTTAGATTTGTAAGGGGTTTTTAAGTGCTCTGGGGTCATTTCATTGGAAGCATTTTGGTTTTTTAAGTGCTCTGGAGTCATTTCGTTTTAAGCGGGTTTTTTGTGTTCTGGTGTCATTTTATTTGTAAACTGGTTTTTAAGTGTTCTGGTCATTTTTTTTGGAGCAGGTTTTTAATTGCTCTGTAGTCATTTTTCTTTGGAAGCGGTTTTTAAGTGCTCTGTAGTCATTTTCCGTTTTAAGCGGGTTTTAAGTGCTCTGGAGTCATTTAGTTGGAAGCTGGTTTTTAAGTGCTCTGGAGTCATTTCTTTGGAAGCTGGTTTTTAAGTGCTCTGGGTCATTTCGTTGGAAAGCGGTTTTTTTAAGTGCTCTGAGGTCATTTCGTTTTGGAAGCGGGTTTTTAATTGCTCTGGAGTCATTTCATTGAAACAGGTTTTTAAGTGCTCTGGAGTCATTTCATTGTAAAGCAGGTTTTTAAGTGTTCTGGTATCCTTTCGTTGGAAGCGGGTTTTTAAGTGCTTTGGGGTCATTTTGTTCGAAGTGGGTTTTTAAGTGCTCTGGAGTCATTATCTTGGAAACAGGTTTTTAAGTGCTCTGGAGTGATTTTGTTGGAGGCAGGTTTGTAAGTGATCTGGAGTCATTACTTTGGAAACAGGTTTTTAAGTGTTCTTGTGTCTTTCTTTGGAAGTGGGTTTTTAAGTGCTCTTGAGTCATTTTGTTAGAAGTGGGTTTTTAAGTGCTCTGGAGTCATTTCGTTGGAATCGGGTTTTTAAGTGTTCTGGTATCCTTTCGTTGGAAGTAAGTTTTTAAGTTTTCTGGAGTCGTTTGGTTGGAAGCTGGTTTTTAAGTTCCTGGATTCATTTCTTTGGAAACAGTTTTTTATGTGCTCTGAGTTCATTTTTTGGCAGCTCGTTTTTAAGTGTTCTGGTGTCCTTTCTTTGGAATCGGGTTTTTAAGTCTTCTGGTATCCTTTCGTTGGTAGCAGGTTTTTAAGTGCTCCAGAGGCATTTCTATGGAAGCAAGGTTTTAAGTGCTCTGGAGTCATTTCGTTGGAAGCTGGTTTTTAAGTGTTCTGGGATCATTTTTTGGAAGCAGGTTTTTAATTGCTCTGGCGTCATTTCGTTGGAAGCGGGTTTTTAAGTGTTCTGTTGTCCTTTACTTTGAAACAGGGTTTTTAAGTGCTCTGGGGTCATTTTCATTGGAAGCAGGTTTTTAAGTGCTCTGGAGTCATTTCGTTGGAAGCGGGTTTTTAAGTGCTCTGAGGTCATTTTGTTGGAAGCGGTTTTTTAATTGCTCTGGCGGGTTTTCATTTCAGTTTAAAGCAGCAGGTTTTTAAGTGCTCTGGAGTCATTTCTTTGGAAAGCGGTTTTTAAGTGTTCTGGAGTCATTTTTTTTAAGCGGGTTTTTAAGTGCTTTTGAGTCTCCAGAGTCCTTTGGAAGCAGGGTTTTAAGTGCTCTGAGTCATTTAGTTAGAAGCTGGTTTTTAAGTGCTCTGGAGTCATTTAGTTGGAAGCAGGTTTTTTTGTGCTCTGAGGTCATTTCGTTTGAAAGCGTTTTTATTTGCTGTAGCATCACTTTGTTTAAAAGCGGGTTTTAAGTGCTCTGGAGTCATTTCATTGTAAGCAGGTTTTAAGTGTTCTGGTATCTTTTTGTTGTAAGCGGGTTTTTAAGTGTTCTGGTGTCATTTCATTGGAAGCATTTTTTTTTAAGTGCTGTGGAGTCATTTCGATTTGGAAGTGGGTTTTTAAGTGCTCTGGAGTCATTACCTTGAAACAGGTTTTTAAGTGTTCTGGAGTCATTTGTTGGAGGCAGGTTTTTAAGTGCTCTGGAGTCATTTCTTTGGAAGCGGGTTTTAGGTGCTCTGGAGTCATTTCGTTTTAAGCGGGTTTTTAAGTGATCTGGTGTCATTTTTAGCTGGTTGAAGCTGGTTTTTAAGTGTTCTGGTGTCATTTCGTTTTAAGCGGGTTTTTAAGTGCTCTGGGGTCATTTTTAAAGTGGGTTTTTTTGCTGAAGTCATGGGTTTTTAAGTGCTCTGGGGTCATTTAAGTTAGAAGTTGGGTTTTAAATGTTCTGGAGTCATTTCATTGGAAACAGGTTTTTAAGTGCTCTGGAGTCATTTTGTTGGAGGTGGGTTTTTAAGTGCTCTGGAGTCATTACCTTGGAAACTGGTTTTTAAGTGCTCTGAGTCATTTTGTTGGAGGCAGTTTTTTTTTAAGTGCTCTGGAGTCATTACCTTGAAACTGGTTTTTAAGTGCTCTGGAATCATTTAGTTTTGAAAGGGGTTTTTAGTTGCTCTGGAGTCATTTCTTTGGAAATGGGGGTTCATGTGCTTTTAGGTCATTTTTTGGAAGCAGGTTTTTAAGTGTTCTGGTGTCCTTTTGTTTAAGCGGGTTTTTAAGTGCTCTGGGGTCATTTGTTTTGGAAGTGGGTTTTTAAGTGTTCTGGAGTCATTACCTTGAAACAGGTTTTTAAGTGCTCTGGAGTCATTTCGTTGGTAGCTGGTTTTTAAGTGCTCTGGATTCATTTTCGTTGGAAGCGGGTTATTAAGTGTTCTGGTGTCTTTTAGTTGGAAGTGGGTTTTTAAGTGCTCTGGGGTCATTTCGTTGGAAGTGGGTTTTTAAGTGCTCTGGAGTCATTACCTTGGAAACAGGTTTTTAAGTGCTCTGGAGTCATTTCTTTGGAAACGGGGTTTATGTGCTTTGAGGTCATTTCGTTGGAAGCGGGTTTTTATGTATTCTGGTATCCTTTTGTTGGAAGCGGGTTTTTAAGTGCTCTGGAGTCATTCCGTTGGAAGCGTGTTTTTAATTGCTGTCGAGTCATTTCGTTTTAAGAGGGTTTTTAAGTGCTCTGGAGTCATTTCGTTGGAATCGGGTTTTTAAGTGTTCTGGTATCCTTTCGTTGGAAGTAAGTTTTTAAGTGCTCTGGAGTCGTTTGGTTGGAAGCTGGTTTGTAAGTTCCCTGGATTCATTTCATTGGAAACAGTTTTTTATGTGCTCTGAGTTCATTTTTTTGGCAGCGCGTTTTTAAGTGTTCTGGTGTCCTTTCTTTGGAATCGGGTTTTTAAGTCTTCTGGTATCCTTTCGTTGGTAGCAGGTTTTTAAGTGCTACAGAGGCATTTCTATGGAAGCAAGGTTTTAAGTGCTCTGGAGTCATTTCGTTGGAAGCTGGTTTTTAAGTGTTCTGGGATCCTTTTTTTTGGAAGCAGGTTTTAATTGCTCTGGCGTCATTTCGTTGGAAGCTGGTTTTTATGTGTTCTGTTGTCCTTTCCTTGTAAGCGGGTTTTTAAGTGCTCTGGGTTCATTTCGTTGGAAGCGGGTTTTTAAGTGCTCTGGAGTGATTTTGTTAGAAACGGGTTTTTATGTGCTCTGAGGTCATTTCGTTGGAAGCGTGTTTTTAATTGCTGTGGCATCACTTCATTTAAAGCGGGTGTTTAAGTGCTCTGGAGTCATTTCGTTGGAAGCTGGTTTTTAAGTGCTCTGGAGTCATTTTGTTAGAAGTGGGTTTTTAAGTGTTCTAGTATCCTTTCGTTGGAAGCGGGTTTTTAAGTGTTCTTGTATCCTTTCGTTGGAAGCGGGTTTTTAAGTGCTCTGGAGTCATTTCCTTGGAAGCAGGTTTGTAAGTGCTCTGGAGTCATTTCTTTGGAAGCAAGGTTTTAAGTGCTCTGGAGTCATTTCTTTGGAAGCAGGTTTTTAAGTGATCTCGTGTCCTTTCGTTGGAAGCGGGTTTTTAAGCGCTTTGGGATCCTTTCATTGGAAGCAGGTTTTTAAGTGCTCTGGAGTCATTTGGCTGGAAGCGGGTTGTTATGTGCTCTGAGGTCATTTCGTTGGAAACAGGTTATGAAGTGTTCTCGTGTCCTTTAGTTGGAAGCAGGGTTTTAAGTGCTCTGGAGTCATTTAGTTGGAAATGGGGTTTATGTGCTTTGAGGTCATTTCGTTGGAAGTGGGTTTTTAAGTATTCTGGTATCCTTTTGTTGGAAGCAGGTTTTTAAGTGCTCTGGAGTGTTTTTGTTGGAATCGGGTTTTTAAGACTTCTGGTATCCTTTTGTTGGAAGTAAGTTTTTAAGTGCTCTGGAATCATTTCTTTGGAATCGGCTTTTTAAGTGCTCTGGAGTCGTTTGGTTGGAAGCGGGTTTGTAAGTACCCTGGATTTATTTCGTTGGAATCGGGTTTTTAAGTGTTCTGGTATCCTTTCGTTGGAATTAATTTTTTAATTGCTCTGGAGTCATTTCTTTGGAAGCGGCTTTTTAAGTGCTCTTGAGTCGTTTTGTTGGAAGCTGGTTTGTAAGTTCCCTGGATTCATTTCTTTGGAAACAGTTTTTTATGTGCTCTGAGGTCATTTTTTTGGCAGCATGTTTTTAAGTGTTCTGGTGTCCTTTCTTTGGAAGCGGGTTTTTAAGTCTTCTGGTATCCTTTCACTGGTAGCAGGTTTTTAAGTGCTCCAGAGTCATTTCTTTGGAAGCAAGGTTTTAAGTGCTCTGGAGTCATTTCGTTGGAAGCGGGTTTTTAAGTGTTTTGGGATCCTTTTGTTGAAAGCAGGTTTTTAAGTGCTCTGGTGTCATTTCGTTGGAAGCAGGTTTTTACGTGATCTGGAGTCATTTCCTTGGAAGCAGGTTTTTAACTGCTCTGGATTCATTTAGTTTGCAGCGGGTTTTTAAGTGCTCTGGAGTCATTTCGTTGGAAATGGATTTTTATGTGCTCTGAGTTCATTTTGTTGGAAGCGTGTTTTTAATTGCTGTGGCATCACTTCATTTAAAGCGGGTGTTTAAGTGCTCTGGAGTCATTTGTTTGAAAGCGGGTTTTTAAGTGATCTGGTGTCCTTTCGTTGGAAGCGGGTTTTTAAGTGCTCTGGAGTCCTTTTGTTTGAAAGCGGGTTTTTAAGTGATCTGGTGTCCTTTCGTTGGAAGCGGGTTTTTAAGTGCTCTGTTGTCATTTTGTTGGAAGCGGGTTTTTAAGTGTTTTGGTGTCCTTTCGTTGGAAGCGGGTTTTTAATTGCTGTGGAGTCATATCGTTTTAAGTGGGTCTTTAAGTGCTCTTGAGCCATTTCTTTGGAAGCAAAGTTTTAAGTGTTCTGGAGTCATTTCTTTCGAAGCGGGTTTTTAAGTGCTCTGGAGTCATTTCGCTGGAAGCGGGTTGTTATGTGCTCTGAGGTCATTTTTGTTGGAAACAGGTTATGAAGTGTTCTGGTGTCCTTTAGTTGGAAGCCGGTTTTTAAGTGCTCTGGAGTCATTTTGTTGGAAACGGGGTTTATGTGCTTTGAGGTCATTTCTTTGGAAGTGGGTTTTTAAGTATTCAGCTATCCTTTTGTTGGAAGCGGGTTTTTTAAGAGCTCTGGAGTCATTTTGTTGGAATCGGGTTTTTAAGTGTTCTGGTATCCTTTCATTGGAAGCAGGTTTTTAAGTGCTCTGGAATCATTTCTTTGGAATCGGCTTTTTTAAGTGCTCTGGAGTCATTTGGTTGGAAGCGGGTTTGTAAGTACCTTGGATTCATTTCGTTTGAAAGCGTTTTTTATGTGCTCTGAGGTCATTTTTTTGGCAGCGTGTTTTTAAGTATTCTGGTGTCCTTTCTTTGGAAGCGGGTTTTTAAGTCTTCTGGTATCCTTTCGTTGGTAGCAGGTTTTTAAGTGCTCCAGAGTCATTTCTTTGGAAGCAAGGTTTTAAGTGCTCTGGAGTCATTTGCTTGGAAGCTGGTTTTAAAGTGCTCTGGAGTCACTTAGTAGGAAGCGGGTTTTTAAGTGCTCTGGAGTCATTTCGTTGGAAACGGGTTTTTATATGCTCTAAGGTCATTTCGTTGGAAGCGTGTTTTTAAGTGCTCTGCAGTCATTTCGTTGAAAGCGGGTTTTTAGTGCTCTGGAGTCATTTCTTTGGAAACGGGTTCCATGTGCTTTGAGGTCATTTCGTTGGAAGTGGGTTTTTAAGTATTCTGGTATCCTTTTGTTGGAAGCGGGTTTTTAAGTGCTGTGGAGTCATTCCGTTGGAAGCGTATTTTTAATTGCTGTCGAGTCATTTCGTTTTAGAGGGTTTTTAAGTGCTCTGTAGTCATTTCGTTGGAATCGTGTTTTTATGTGTTCTGGTATCCTTTCGTTGGAAGTAAGTTTTTAAGTGCTCTGGAGTCATTTCTTTGGAAGCGGCTTTTTAAGTGCTCTGGAGTCGTTTGGTTGGAAGCTGGTTTGTAAGTACCCTGGATTCATTTCGTTGGAAACAGTTTTTTATGTGCTGTGAGGTCATTTTTTTTGGCAGCGTGTTTTTAAGTGTTCTGGAGTCCTTTCTTTGGAAGCGGGTTTTTAAGTCTTCTGGTATCCTTTCGTTGGTAGCTGGTTTTTAAGTGCTCCAGAGTCATTTCTTTGGAAGCAAGGTTTTAAGTGCTCTGGAGTCATTTCGTTGGAAGCGGGTTTTTAAGTGTTCTGGGATCCTTTCCTTGTAAGCAGGTTTTTAAGTGCTCTGGAGTCATTTCCTTGGAAGCGGGTTTATAAGTGCTCTGGAGTCGTTTGGTTAGAAGCGGGTTTATAAGTACCCTGGATTTATTTCGTTGGAAACAGGTTTATAAGTGTTCTGGTGTCCTTTTGTTGGATGCGGGTTTTTAAGTGCTCTGTTGTCATTTTGTTGGAAGCGGGTTTTTAAGTGTTCTGGTGTCCTTTCTTTGGAAGCGGGTTTTTAATTGCTGTGGAGTCATATCGTTTTAAGTGGGTCTTTAAGTGCTCTGGAGTCATTTCTTTGGAAGCAAAATTTTAAGTGCTCTGGAGTCAATTCGTTGGAAGCGGGTTTTTAAGTGTTCTTGTGTCCTTTTGTTGGAAGCGGGTTTTTAAGTGGTCTGGAGTCATTTCGTTGGAAGCAAGGTTTTAAGAGCTCTGGAGTCAGTTCTTTGGAAGCGGGTTTTTAAGTGTTCTGGTGTCCTTTTGTTGGAAGCTGGTTTTTTAAGTGCTCTGGAGTCATTTCGTTGGAAGCAAGCTTTTAAGTGCTCTGGAGTCATTTTGTTGGAAGCGGGTTTTTAAGTGTTCTGATATCCTTTCATTGGAAGTGGGTTTTTAAGGGCTCTGTGGTCATTTCGTTGGAAGTGGGTTTTTAAATTCTATGGAGTCATTTCCTTGGAAGCAGGTTTTTAAGTGCTCTTGAGTCATTTTCTTTGAAGCGGGTTTTTAAGTATTCTGATATCCTTTTGTTGGAAGCGGGTTTTTAAGTGCTCTTGAGTCATTTCATTGGAAGCAGGTTTTTAAATGTTCTGGTTTCCTTTCATTGGAAGCGGGTTTTTAAGTGCTCTGGAGTCATTTCCTTGGAAGCAGGTTTGTAAGTGCTTTGGAGTCATTTCTTTGGAAGCAAGGTTTTAAGTTTTCTGGAGTCATTTCGTTGGAAGCGGGTTTTTAAGTGATCTGTTGTCCTTTTTTTGGAAGCGGGTTTTTAAGTGCTTTGGGGTCATTTCGTTGGAAGTGGGTTTTTAAGTTTTTTTCTGGAGTCAATACCTTGGAAACGGTTTTTTTAAGTGTTCTGGGATCCTTTCGTTGGAAGCAGGTTTTTAAGTGCTCTGGAGTCATTTCTTTGGAAGCTCGTTTTTATATGTTCTGGTGTCCTCTCGTTGTAAGCGGGTTTTTAAGTGCTCTGGAGTCATTTCATTGGAAGCAGGTTTTTAAATGTTCTGGTTTTCCTTTCATTGAAACAGTTTTTTACGTGCTCTGAGGTCATTTTTTTGGAAGCATGTTTTTAAGTGTTCTGGTGTCCTTTCTTTGGAAGCGGGTTTTTAAGTCTTCTGGTATCCTTTCGTTGGTAGCAGGTTTTTAAATTTTCTGGAGTCATTTCTTTGGCAGTGGGTTTTTAAGTGCTCTGGAGTCATTTCACTGGAAGCGGGTTTTTAAGTGCTCTGGAGTCATTTCGTTTAAGCGGTTTTTTTACTGCTCTGGAGTCATTTCTTTGGAAGCTGGTTTTTAAGTGCTGGAGTCATTTCCTTGGAAGCAAGGATTTATGTGCTCTCGAGTCATTTCGTTGGAACAGGTTTTTAAGTGTTCTGGTGTCCTTTCGTTGGAAGCAGGTTTTTTTAAGTGCTCTGTTGTTATTTTGTTGAGTCATTTAGATTTGGAGCGGGTTTTAAGTGCTCTTGATTCATTTCGTTGAGCGGGTTTTAAGTGTTCTCTGTATCGGTTTTCGTTTGGAAGCGGTTTTTAAATCTTCTGGAGTAATTTCATTGGAAGCGTTTTTTAAGTTGCTGTGGAGTCATTTCGTTTTAAGGGGCTCTTTAAGTGCTCTGGAGTCATTTCGTTGGAAACGTGTTTTTAATTGCTGTGGAGTCATTTCGTTTTAAGCGGGTTTTAAAGTGCTCTGGAGTCATTTAGTTGGAAGCGTTTTTTTAATTGCTGTGGAGTCATTTCGTTTTAAGCGTGTTTTTAATTGCTGTGGAGTCATATCGTTTTAAGCGGGTCTTTAAGTGCTCTGGAGTCATTTCTTTGGAAGCAAAGTTTTAACTGCTCTGGAGTCAGTTCTTTGGAAGCGGGTTTTTAAGTATCCTGGTATCCTTTCGTTGGAAGTGGGTTTTTAAGTGTTCTGTGGTCATTTTGTTGGAAGTGGGTTTTTAAATGCTCTGGAGTCATTTCCTTGGAAGCAGGTTTTTAAGTGCTCTCGAGTCATTTCTTTGGAAGAGTGTTTTTAATTGCTGTGGAGTCATTTCGTTTTAAGCGGGTCTTTAAGTGTTCTGGTGTCCATTCTTTGGAAGGGGATTTTTAAGTGCTCTGGAGTCATTTCGTTGGAGCGGGTTTTTAAGTGTTCTGAGTCATTTTTGTTGGAAGCAGGTTTTAGTGCTCTGGAGTCATTTAGTTGGAAGCGGGTTTTTAAGTGCTCTGGAGTCATTTATTTGGAAGCAAGTTTTTAAGTGCTCTCGAGTCATTTTTTTGGAAGCGGGTTTTTAAGTGTTCTGGTGTTCTTTCTTTGGAAAGTGGGTTTTAAGTTCTCTGGAGTCCTTTTGTTTGAAGCGGGTTTTATGTGCTCTGGAGTCATTTTTTTGTTGGAAGCGGGTTTTAAGTGCTCTGGAGTCATTTCGTTTGAAGTGGGTTTGTAATTACTCTGGATTCATTTTTCTTTGAAAGCGTTTTTACGTAATTGCTGAGGTCATTTTTTTGGAAGCGGGTTTATAAGTGTTCTGGTGTCCTCTCCTTGGAAGCGGGTTTTTAAGTGCTCTGGAGACATTTCGTTGGAAAGGGTTTTTAAGTGTTCTGGTGTCCTTTAGTTGGAGTTGGGTTTTTAAGTGCTCTGGATTCATTTCCTTGGAAGCAGGTTTTTTAAGTGCTCTGGAGTCATTTCTTTGGAAGCGGGTTTTTAAGTGCTCAGGAGTCATTTCGTTTTAAGCGTGTTTTTAATTGCTGTGGAGTCATCTCCTTTTAAGCGGGTTTTAAAGTGCTCTGGAGTCATTTCGTTTAGGCGTTTTTAATTGCTGTGAGTCATTTTGTTTTTAAGCGTGTTTTTAATTGCTGTGGAGTCATATCGTTTTTAAGCGGGTTTTTATGTGCTCTGTAGTCATGTTGTTGGTGGCAGGTTTTTAAGTGTTCTGGTATCCTTTCGTTGGAAGCGGGTTATTAAGTGCTCTGGACTCATTTCGTTGGAGCGGGTTTTATGTGTTCTGGTGTCCTTTCGTTGTAAGCGGGTTTTTAAGTGCTCTGGGGTCATTTCGTTTTGGAAGCGGTGTTTAAGTGCTCTGGAGTCATTTCTTTGGAAGCGGTTTTTAAGTGTTCTAGCGGGTATCCTTTCGTTTGGAAGCAGGTTTTTAAGTGCTCTGAGTCATTTTCATTGAAGCGGGTTTTTTAGTGCTCTGGAGTCATTTAGTTGGAAGCGGGTTTTTAAGTGCTCTGAGTCATTTCTTTGGAAGTGGGTATGTAATTACTCTGGATTCATTTCTTTGGAAACATTTTTTTTTATGTGCGCTGAGGTCATTTTTTTGGAAGCGGGTTTTTAAGTGTTCTGGTGTCCTTTCCTTGGATCGGGTTTTTAAGTGCTCTGGAGACATTTCTTTGGAAGCAGGTTTTTAAGTGTTCTGGTGTCCTTTAGTTGGAAGTGGGTTTTTAAGTGCTCAGGGGTCATTTCGTTTTGGAGTTGGTTTTTAAGTACTCTGGATTCATTTCCTTGGAAGCAGGTTTTTTAAGTGCTCTGAGTCATTTCTTTGGAAGCGGGTTTTTTAAGTGCTCTGGAGTCGTTTCGTTCGAAGCGGGTTCGTAAGTACCCTGGATTCATTTTGTTGGAAACGGTTTTTTATGTGCTCTGAGGTCATTTTTTTGGCAGCGTGTTTTTAAGTGTAATGCTGTCCTTTCTTTGGAAGCGGGTTTTTAAGTCTTCTGGTATCCTTTCGTTGGTAGCAGGTTTTTAAGTGCTCTGGAGTCATTTCATTGAAATTGGGTTTTTAGTGCTCTGGAGTCATTTCGTTGGAAACCGGGTTCATGTGCTTTTAGGTCATTTCGTTGGAAGCAGGTTTTTAAGTGTTCTGGTGTCCTTTTGTAGGAAGCGGGTTTTTAAGTGCTCTGGAGTCATTTCGTTGGAGGCATGTTTTTAATTGCTGTGGAGTCATTTCGTTTTAAGCGGGTTTGTAAGTGCTCTGGAGTCATTTCGATTTGTAAGCAGGTTTTTAAGTGTTCTGGGAATTTCGATGAAAACTTGTTTTTTGCCGTACAGTGCGATATATCACTTTTCAGTTTTCCTGTTATAATAATTGAGCAGGCGACAGTATGTGATATTAGTTTACAAGTTTGTGCTTTGTATTCCTATTTCTTTCGGACAAAGTTGTTTCTATTCAGTACAGTGCGATATATCACTTTTCAGTTTTCCTGTTATAATAATTGAGCAGGCGACACGTATGTGAATTAGTTTACAAAGTTGTGCTTTGCGTTTCTGTTCTTTTCGTTTGAAAGTTGTTTCTGTTCAGTACAGTGCGATATATTTTTTCAGTTTTCCTGTTATAATAATTTACGTATGTGAATTAGTTTACAAAGTTGTGCTTTGCGTTTCTGTTCTTTCGTTCGAAAGTTGTTTCTGTTCAGTACAGTGCGATATATCACTTTTCAGTTTTCCTGTTATAATAATTGAACGGGCGACACGTATGTGAATTAGTTTACAAAGTTGTGCTTTGCGTTTCTGTTCTTTCGATGGAAACTTGTTTCTTGCCCATACAGTGGGATATAACACTTTTCAGTTTTCCTGTATTAATAATTGAGCCAGCGACACACACATGTGATTCCGTTTACAAAGTTGTGCTTTGCGTTTCTGTTCTTTCATTCGAAACTTGTTTCTGTGCTGTACAGTGCAATATATCACTTTTCAGTTTTCCTGTATTCCTAATTGAGCGAGCGACACACATGTGATTTAGTTTACAAAGTTGAACGTTTTGCGTTTATGTGCTTGTTTCGTTGTAAACTTGCCCTTTTTGAACAAGTTAGGGTTTAGGGTTAGGGTTAGGGTTGTGTTAGGGTTTAGGGTTAGGGTTAGGGTTAGGGTTAGGGTTGTGTTAGGGTTAGGGTTAGGGTTAGGGTTAGGGTTAGGGTTAGGGTTAGGGTTAGGGTTAGGGTTAGGGTTAGGGTTAGGGTTAGGGTTAGGGTTAGGGTTAGGGTTAGGGTTAGGGTTAGGGTTAGGGTTATATCACATTTCAGTTTTCCTCTCATGATAATTGAACAGGCGACACATATGTGAAATAGTTTACAAAGTATTTCTTTGCGTTTCTGTTATTTTGATGAAAACTTGTTTCTTTGCCGTACAGTTTACAAAAAGTTGTGCTTTGCGATATATCGATGAAAAGTTGTTTCTGTTCAGTACAGTGCGATATATCACTTTCAGTTTTCCTGTTATAATAATTGAACGGGCGACACGTATGTGAATTAGTTTACAAAGTTGTGCTTTGCGTTTCTGTTCTTTCGTTCAAAAGTTGTTTCTGTTCAGTACAGTGCGATATATCACTTTTCAGTTTTCCTGTTATAATAATTGAGCAGGCGTGCGTATGTGAATTAGTTTACAAAGTTGTGCTTTGCGTTTCTGTTCTTTCGTTCGAAAGTTGTTTCTGTTCAGTACAGTGCGATATATCACTTTTCAGTTTTCCTGTTATAATAATTGAACGGGCGACACGTATGTGAATTAGTTTACAAAGTTGTGCTTTGCGTTTCTGTTCTTTCGTTCGAAAGTTGTTTCTATTCAGTACAGTGCGATATATCACTTTTCAGTTTTCCTGTTATAATAATTGAACGGGCGACACGTATGTGAATTAGTTTACAAAGTTGTGCTTTGCGTTTCTGTTCTTTCGTTCGAAAGTTGTTTCTATTCAGTACTCACTTTTCAGTTTTCCTGTTATAATAATTGAGCAGGCGTGCGTATGTGAATTAGTTTACAAAGTTGTGCTTTGCGTTTCTGTTCTTTCGTTGAAAGTTGTTTCTGT
>JAEOAE010001177.1:0-30826 GCA_036365155.1 Meriones psammophilus
TTCCATCAGAAGAACAGAAATGCAAAGCACAACTTTGTGAAGTAATTCACATGCGTGTCGCCCGTTCAATTATTATAACAGGAAAACTGAAAAGTGACATATCAAACTGTACAGCACAGGAACAAGTTCCCATCGATAGAACAGAAACACAAAACACAAGTTTGTAAACTAATTCACATAAGTGTCGCCTGTTCAATTATTATAACAGGAAAACTGAAAGGGATATATCACACTGCACAGCCTGAAACAGGTTTCCAACAGAAGAACAGAAACCCAAAGCAGTATTTGTAAAGTAATTCACATAGGCGTCGCCCATTCAGTTATTATAACAGGAAAACTGAAAAGTGATATAACCATAACCCTAACCTAAGCCCATAACCCTAACCCTAAACCTAACCTAACCTAACCCTAACCTAACCTAACTTGTTCCTAACAGGAACAAGTTTCAAAGAAAGAACAGGAAAACTGAAAAGTGTCATCTCGCTCATTTAGGAATACAGGCTGAAAACAGAAACAAGTTTCCATGGAAAGAACAGAAACGCATAAACCACTACTTTGTAAACTAATTCACAAGCGTGTCGCCCGTTCAATTATTATAACAGGAAAACTGAAAAGTGATATATCACACTGTACAGCACAGGAACAAGTTTCAAACGAAAGAACAGAAGGGCAAAGCACTATTTTTAAACAGAATCACATGTGTATCGCTCACTCAATTAGGAATACAGGAAAACTGAAAGTGTTATCTGACTGTATGGCAAAAACAAGTTTCCATGGACAGAACAGATATGCAAAGCAGGACTTTGTAAACTAATTCACATCGTGTCCCCTGTTAAATTATTATAACAGGAAAACTGAAAAGTGATATAACCCTAACCCTACCCCCTACCTCTATCCCTAACTTCTAACCCTAACCCCTAACCCTCACACTAACCCTAACCCTAACCCTACAATAACCATAACCCTAACCTAACCTAAACCCTAACCGAACTTGTTCCTAACAGGAACAAGTTTCCAATGAAAGAACATAAGCGAAAAAGCACCAATTTCTAAACTAAATCACATGTGTGCCACTCGCTCAGTTAGGAATACAGGAAAGCGGAAAAGTGTTATCTCACAGATGTGGCACAGAAACAAGTTTCCATTTAAAGAACAGAAACACAAAGCACAACTTTGTAAACTAATTCACATACGTGGCGCCCACTCAATTATTATAACAGGAAAACTGAAAAGTGATGTATCACACTGTACAGCACAGAAACAAGTTTACAACAGAAGAACAGAAAGCGCAAAGCACCACTTTGTAAACTAAATCACATTTGTGTCGCTGACTCAATTAGGAATACAGAAAAGCGGAAAAGTGTTATCTCAAGACTGTATGGCACAGAAACAAGTTTCCAACAAAAGAACAGAAGCATAAAGCACTACTTTGTAAACTAAATCACATGTGTGTAAACTCATGAGTTAGGAATACATGAAAACTGGAAAGCGATATATTGAAATGTATGGCAAAAGAAACAATTTTCATTGAAAAACAGAAGCATAAAGCACAACTTTGTAAACTAATTCACATTCCTGTAGCCTGTTCAATTATTATAACAGGAAAACTGAAAAGTGGTATAACCCTATCCCTAACCCATAGCCCCTAACCTAAACCTAACCTTACTTACCTAACCCTAACTTGTTCCTAACAGGAGCAGGTTTCCAACAAAAGAAAGAAGCGCAAAGCACTACTTTGAAAACTAAATCACATGTGTGCCTCTCGCTTAATTAGGAATACAGGAAAACTGAAAAGTGATATAACACGCTGTATAGCACAGGAATAAGTTTCGAACCAAAGAAAAGAACAGTAAAGCACTACTTTTAATGGGAATCACATGTGGGTCGCTCGCTCAATTAGGAATCAGGAAAGCGGAAAAGTGTTATCTTCGCACTTTACGGCACAGAAACAAGTTTCCATCGAAAGAACCTAAACTCAAAGCACAACTCTGTAAACTAATTCACATACGTGTCGCCCGTTCAATTATTATGACAGAAAAACTAAAAAGTGATATATCACACTGTACAGCATAGAAACAAGTTTCCAACAAAAGAAGAGAAAGCATAAAGCACTACTTTGTAAACTATTTCACATGTCTGTTGTTCACTTTCGATTAGGAATACAGGAAAACTGAAAAGCGATATATCAAAATGAATGCAAAAGAAACATGTTTTCATCGAAAGAACAGAAACAGAAAGCACAACTTTGTAAACTAATTCACATTCAGACGCCTTTTCAATTATTATAACAGGAAAACTGAAAAGTGGTATAACCTAACCCTAACCCTAAGCCTAACCTAACCCTAACACTAACCTAAGCCCTAAACCTAACCCTAACCCTAATCGTAATCCTAACCTAACCTAACCCAAAACCCTTTTCTGTCTGAAGAGAGTCATAGCGTGAGGGCATCAGCGGGCACAGGCACCCAGCAGGGCATGTGAGTAACCAGCTAGTAAATTTACTAGCATTACAGCATTGGGCAAAAAAGCAAGTATCATTACTACAATTACTTGGCTCTATCTGGCTAATAATGAATAAAAATGGGGGATGTAAACAAACATGTGTGGGCTTATAGGAAATATTATGAGAAGCCTTAACCCCCTCGTTGGAACACCCTGCATTGGTTCTAGAACTAGCAGTGGTGGTGTCCGAGGTCTGAGTAGGTTCAGGAGACCATTGCCCCCCAGGGGCGAGGCGTGCTCCATGTAAATTGACTAACTCCATGTTTTCCTCCACTTTTGAAAGTCATTTAAGGTTCTTAAATTATTAGTTTTTCCCTTTTTTTAATTTTTCATCAATTACACTTTATTCACTCTGCATCCCCCATAAGCCCCTCCCTCCCCTCCCAATCCCACCCTCCCTCCTCCCTCTGCATGCATGCCACTCCCCAAGTCCACTGATAGGGGAGGTTCTCCTCTCCTTTCTGATCTTACTCCATCAGTTCACATCAAAAGTGCCTGCATTGTCCTCTACTATGGCCTGGTAAGTTTGCTCCCCCTCGGGAGGAGGTGACTAAAGAGCAGGCCAGTCAGTTCATGTCAGAGGCAGCCCCTCTTCTCATTACTATGTAGCCCAATTGGACTCTGAACTGCCCTGGGCTACATCTGTGCAGGGGTTCTGGGTTATCTCTATGAATAGTCCTTGGTTGGAGTATGAGTCTCTGGGAAGTTCCCTGTGTTCAAATTTTCTTGTTCTATTGCTCTACTTGTGGAGACCCTGTCCTCTCCAGCTCTTACTCTTTCCCAGTTCTTACATAAAATTCCATTCACTCTGTCCAACAATTCCCCATCAGGCTTAGCTTCTGCTTTGATAGTCTGTAGGGCAGAGGCTTTCAGAGACCCTCTGTGGTAGGTTCCTAGGTTGTTACTTGTTTTCTTCTTCTTCTGATGTCCATCCTCTTTGCCTTTCCGGATGGGGATTAGACATTTTAGTTGGGGTCCTCTCTCTTGCTTAGTTTCTTTAGATGCACCTGTTTTAGTGGGTTTGTCCTATGTTGTATGTCTATATGAGTGCGTATATACCATGTGTGTCTTTTTGCTTCTGGGACAACTCACTCAGGATGATCCTTTCCAGATCCCACCATTTACCTGCAAATTTCATGATTTCCTCATTTTTCATTGCTGAGTAATATTCCATTGTGTAGATGTACCACATTTTCTGCATCCATTCTTCAGTTGAGGGGCATCTGGGTTGTTTCCAGCTTATGGCTTTTACAAATAAAGCTGCTCTGAACATGGTTGAAATTTCCTTTTTGTGTGCTTGAGCCTCTTTTGGATATATGCCTAGGAGTGTTATGGCTGGATCTTGGGAAGCAGAATTCCTAGTTTTCTGAGAAAAGGCCAGATTGATTTCCAGAGTGGTTGTACCAGTTTACATTCCACCAGCAGTGGAGAAGGGTTCCTCTTTCTCCACAACCTCTCAGCATGTGTTGTCACTTGAGTTTTTGATCTTGGCCATTCTCATGGGTGTAAGGTGAAATCTCAGGGTTGTTTTCATTTGCATTTCCCTAATGGCTAGTGAGGTTGAGCATTTCTTTAAGTGCTTCTCTGCCATTTGGTATTCCTCTACAGAGAATTCTCTGTTTAGCTCTGTTCCCCATTTTTAAGTGGATTACTTGGTTTACTGCTCTTCAGCTTCTTTAGTTCTTTATATATACTTGATATGAGTCCTCTGTCAGATAAAGGGTTGGTGAAGATTCTTTCCCAATCTGTAGGAGGTCGCTTTGTTTTGATGACGGTGTCCTTTGCTTTGCAGAAGCTTTTCAGTTTCATGAGGTCCCGTTTATTGATTGTTGCTCTTTGAGCCTATGCTGTTGGAGTTCTGTTCAGGAAGTTTTCCCCTGTACCAATGAGTTCTAGGGTATTCCCCACTTTTTTTTTCAAGCCGATTTAATGTGTCTGGTTTTATGTTGAGGTCTTTGATCCACTTGGACTTCAGTTTTGTGCAGGGTGATAAGTATGGATCTATTTTCATTTTTTTCTACATGTAGACATCCAGTTGGACCAGCACCATTTGTTGAAGAATCTATCTTTTATCCATTGTATGGTTTTGGCGTTTTTGTCAAATATCAGGTGTCCATAAGTGTATGGGTTTATTTCTGGGTCCTCTGTTCGGTTCCATTGATCCACCATTCTGTTTCTATGCCAGTACCATACAGTTTTTAAAACTGTTGCTCTATAGTACAACTTAAGATCAGGGATGGAGATACCTCCAGATGATCTTTTATTGTAGAAGGATTGTTTTAGCAATTCTGGGTTTCTTGTTATTCCATATGAAGTTGAAATTTTTCTTTCCAAGTCTGTAAGAATTGTGTTGGTAATTTGATGGGCATTGCATTGAATCTGTAGATTGCTTTTGGTAAGATGGCCATTTTACTATGTTAATCCAACCAAGCCATGAGCATGGGAGATCTTTCCATCTTCTCATATCTTCTTCTAGTTCTTTCTTCAGAGATTTGAAATTTTTTTTCATACAAGTCTTTGACTTCCTTGGTTAGGGTTACTCGAGGTACCTTATGTCATTTGTGGCTATTGTGAAGGGTGTTGTTTGCCTAATTTCTTTCTCAGCCCTTTTGTCTTTTGTATACAGGAGGGCTACTGATTTTTTTGAGTTAATTTTGTATCCGGCCACTTTGCTGAAGGTGTTTATCAGCTGTAGGAGTTCCCTGGTAGAGTTTTTGGGGTCACTCACGTATACCATCATATCATCTGCAAATAGTTATAATTTGACTTCTTCCTTTCCAATTTGTATCCCCTTGATCTCCTTCAACTGTCTTATTGCTCTAGCAAGGACTTCCAGAACTATGTTGAAGAGATATGGAGAGTGTGGGCAGCCTTGTCTTGTCCTTGATTTCAGTGGGATTGCTTTAAGTTTCTCTCTGTTCAGTTTGATGTTGGCTATAGGTTTGCTGTATATCGCCCTTACTATTTTTAGATATGTGCCTTGTATCCCTGATCTCTCCAATACTTTAAACATGAATGGATGTTGGATTTTGTCAAAGGCTTTTTCAGCATCTAGGAGATTATCATGTGTTTTTTTTTTTTTTCTTTCAATTTGTTAATATGGTGGATCACATTGATGGATTTCCGTATATTGAACCATCCCTGCATACCTTGGATGAAGCCTACTTGATCATGGTGGATGATATCTTTGATGTGTTCTTGTATTCGGTTTGCGAGTATTTTGTTGAGTATTTTTGCATCAATGTTCATAAGGGAGATTGGCCTGAAATTCTATTTCTTTGTTGAGTCTTTGTGAGATTTAGGTACCAAGGTGACTGTGGCTTCATAGAATGAGTTTGGTAAGGCTCCTTCTGTTTCTATTTTGTGGAATAGTTTGAAGAGAGTTGGTGTTAGCTCTTCTTTGAATGTTTGGTAGAATTCTGCGCTGAAACCATCAAGGTCCTGGACTTTTTTTGGATGGGAGACTTTCGATGACTGCTTCTATTTCCTTGGGGGATATAGGACTATTTAATTGATTTACCTGGTCCTGATTTAGCTTTGGTAAGTGGAATCGATCAAGAAAATTGTCCATTTCATTTAAATTTTCAAATTTTGTTCCGTATAGACTTTTGAAGTAAGTCCTAATGATTGCTTAGATTTCCTCAGTGTCTGTAGTTATGTCCCCCTTTTCATTTCTGATTTTGTTGATTTGGATGGTGTCTCACTGCCTTTTAGTTAGCTTGGCTAAGGGTTTGTCTATCTTGTTGATTTTCTCAAAGAACCAGCTCTTGGTTTCATTGATTCTTTGAATTGTTTTATTTGTTTCTAATTGATTGATTTCAGCCCTGAGTTTGATTATTTCAGCCGTCTGCTCCTTCTTGGTGTGTCTGCTTCTTCTTTTTCTAGGGTTTTTAAGTGAGCCATTAAGTTGCTTGAATGCGCTGTCTCAAATTTCTCCTTGAAGGCACTTAGTGCTATGAACTTTCATCTTAGCACTGCTTTCATTGTGTCCCACAAGTTTGGGTATGTTGTGTCTTCATTTTCATTGAGTTCTAGGAAGATTTTAATTTCTTTCTTTATTTCTTCCCTGAACCAGCTGTCTTTTAGTAGCAAGTTGTTCAGTTTCCATGTATGTGTAGGCTTTTGCTATTTCTGTTGTTACTGAGGTCCAGCTTTATTCCATGGTGATCCGACAGGATACAAGGGATTATTTCAATCTTCCTGTATTTGTTGAGGCTTGCTTTGTGACCAACTATGTGGTCTATTTTGGAGAAGGTTCCATGAGGTGCTGAGAAGAAGGTAAATTCTTTTGTGTTTGGGTGTAGGGTTCTGTAAATATCTGTTAGGTCCATTTGGTTCATTACCTCTGTTAGAGATATTGTTTCTTTGTTTAATTTCTGTTTTGTTGACCTGTTCTTTGTTGAGAGTGGGGTGTTGAAGTCTCCTACTATTAGTGTGTGGGGAGCTATATGTGGTTTAAGTTTTATCAATGTTTCTTTCACAAATGTGGGTGCCCTTGTATTTGGGGCATAGATGTGCAGGATTGTGATGTCTTCTTGGTGGAATTTTCCCTTGATGAGTATGAAGTGTCCTTCCCCATCTCTTTTGATTAATTTTGGTTGAAAGACTATTTTATCAGATATTAGAATGGCTACTCCTGCTTGCTTCTTGGGTCCATTTGCTTGAAAAGCCGTCTTCCATCCCTTTACCCTCAGGTAATGTCTATCTTTGTGTCTTAGGTGTGTTTGTTGTATACAACAGATTGCTGGGTTTTGTTTACGCATCCATTCTGTTAGTCTGTGTCTTTTTATTGGAGAATTAAGTCCATTGATATTGAGAGAGAGTAATGACCAGTGGCTGTTAAATCCTTTGACTTTGATGTTGGCTGTGGTCATATGGTTTGTGTGCTTGGTTGCTTTTTGTTTTACTGAAGTGAGGTTATTTATTTCCTGTGTTTTCTTGAATGTAGCTAGCTTTCTTGGGTTGTGAGTACTGCTGTGGTGTCTCGGAGCACTCAGTTCTGTCTGTTTGCAATCTGCAGTCTGCTAGACTTTCCCTAGGTGACCCCAGCAGCACTGTTTCTTCCTTCTCTGTGGGGTCCTCTCTGGACAGGGGTTCCCAGTCCCTGTTGTACTGGGACGCACAGCTTGTCTGTACTGCTGAGCTGAGCGCAAAGCTCTCTGTCTTGCGGCATGAGCTCGGCTGTGATGGCGGAAGAGACTTTCCGGGAGAGACTGGGTGACCTGCGATCAGACCCGCAACCCTGCTTCCCTGTGGGATCCCCTCGAGACTGGGACTCCCAGTCTCAGGTACCCCTGTGCCGACGGATCAACTTGGGGAAGTGGCAGGGACGCGCCCGCTTGCGGCTCCAGCCCGGAGATCCAAAACCCGCGTTACCAGGGATTTCTTCCGGGTTCTGGCTGTGCAGCCTACAGGGGACCCGAACGATTCCCACGCTGTGGGAGCCTCCCCTCAACTGGGAAACACGATCGATGTAGTTTCAGGGCCCTGAGTTCAGTCTCCTGGTCTCTGCCAGGATAGTGCTGTCTTGCTGCTCAAGTGCTGTTTTCCGGCGCCACCATCTTGGCTCCAAAGCACTATTTTTAAAGGGAATCACATGTGTGTCACTTGCTCAAATAGGAATACAGGAAAACTGAAAAGTGTTACCTTGCACTGTACGGCACAGAAAAAAGTTTCCATTGAAAGAACAGAAATGCAAAGCACAACTTTGTAAACTAATTCACATTCGTGTTGCCGTTCAATTATTATAACAGGAAAACTGAAAAGTGATATATCGAACTGTACAGCACAGGAACAAGTTTCCATCGAAAGAACGGAAGCATAAAGCACAACTTTGTAAACTAATTCACATACGTGTTGCCCGTAAAATTATTATAACAGGAAAACTGAAAAGTGATACATCACACTGTACAGCACAGAAACAAGTTTCCAAAAGAAGAACAAAAACGCAAAGCACTACTTTGTAAAGTAAATCACATGTGTGTCGCTCGCTCAATTATGAATACAGGAAAACTGAAAAGTGATATAATGCACTGTACTGCACAGGATCGAGTTTCGAACAAAAGAACAGAAAAGCAAAGCACTACTTTTAAACGGAATCACATGTGTGTCACCCGCTCAATTAGGAATACAGGAAAACTGAAAAGTATTATCTCACACTGTACGGCACAGAAAAAGTTTCCATCGAAAGAACAGAAAGCATAAAGCACAATTTTGTAAACTAATTCACATACGTGTCGCCCGATCAATTATTATAACAGGAAAACTGAAAAGTGATATATTGAACTATATAGCACAGGAACAAGTTTCCATCGAAAGAACAGAAATGCAAAGCACAAAGTTGTAAACTAATTCACATAAGTGTAGCCCATTCAATTATTATAACAGGAAAACTGAAAATTGATATATCACACTGTACAGCATAGAAAAAGTTTCCAACAGAAGAACAGAAATGCAAAGCACTACTTTGTAAACTAAATCACTTGTGTGTCGCTTGCTCAATTAGGAATACAGAGGAAAACTAAAAAGTGATATATCGAAATGTACGGCCAAGAAACAAGTTTTCATCGAAAGAACAGAAACACAAAGCACAACTTTGTAAACAAATTCACATTTGTATCACCCGTTCAATTATTATAACAGGAAAACTGAAAAGTGATATAACCCTAACACTAACCATAAGCCCCTAAACCTACCCCTAACCTAACCATAACCCTAACCCCTATCCCGAACCCTAACCCTAACCTAACCCTACCTAAACCTAACCCCTGGCCTAACCTAAACCTAACCCTAACTAGATCCTAACAGGAAAAAGTTTCCAACGAAAGAACATAAACGCAAAGCACTACTTTGTAAACTAAATCACATGTGTGCCACTCGCTCAATTAGGAATACAGGAAAACTGAAAAGTTATATAACGCACTGTACAGCACAGGAACAAGTTTCAAACGAAAGAACAGAAAAGCAAAGCACTACTTTCAAACAGAATCACATGTGTGTGTCACCCGGCGCAATTAGGAATACAGGAAACTGAAAAGTGTTATCTCAAGACTGTATGGCACAGAAACAAGTTTCCATCGAAAGTACAGAAAGCATAAAGCATAACTTTGTAAACTAATTCACATATGTGTCACGGTTTAATTATCATAACAGGAAAACTGAAAAGTGATATATCGAACTGTACAGCACAGGAAAAAGTTTTCATCGAATGAACAAAAACACAAAGCACAACTTTGTAAACTAATTCACATTTGAGTCGCCTGTTCAAATATTATAACAGGAAAACTGAAAAGTGATATAACCCTAACGCTAACCCTAAACCCCTAAACCTAACCTAAACATAACCCTAACCCTAACCCTAACCCTACCCTACCCTAACCCTAACCCTAACCCTAAGCCCTAACCCTAACCCTAACCCTAACCATAACCATAACCCTAAACATAACCCTAACCCAAAGACTAACCCTAACCGCTAACCCTAAACCTAACCTAACCTAACCCTAACCCTAAACCTAACGCTAACTTTATCCTAACAGGAATAAGTTTCCAACGAGAAAGAACATAAGCATAAAGCACTACTTTGTAAACTAAGTCATATGTGTGCCATTCGCTCAATTAGGAATACAGGAAAATTGAAAAGTGTGATACGCACTGTACAGCACAGAAACAAGTTTCCAACTAAAGAAGAGAAAAGCAAAGCACTATTTTGTAAACTAAATCACATGTGTGTCATTTCGCACAATTAGAAATACAGGAGAGCTGAAAAGTGATATATCGCACCATACAGCACAGAAACAAGTTTCCAATAAAAGAACAGAAAAGCAAAGCACTATTTTTAAACAGAATCACATGTGTGTCGCTCGCTCAATTAGGAATACAGGAAAACTGAAAAGTGTCATCTCTCACTGTAAGGCACAGAAACAAGTTTCCATCGAAAGAACAGACACGTAAAGCACAACTTTGTAAACTAATTCACATACATGTTGCCCTTTCAATTATTATAAGAGGAAAACTAAAAAGTGATATATCGCACTGTACAGCACAGGAACAATTTTCCAACAAAAACACAGAAAAGCAAAGCACTACTTTTAAACGGAATCACATGTTTGTCGCTTGCTCAATTAGGAATACAGGAAAACTGAAAAGTGTTAACTCGCAATGTATGGCACAGAAAAAAGTTTCCATTGAAGGAACAGAAAAGCAAAGAACAACTTTGTAAACTAATTCACATATGTGTCGCCTGTTCAATTATTATAACAGGAAAACTGAAAAGTGATATAACCCTAACCCTAACTCTAACCCTAACACTAAACTCATAACCCTAACTCTAACCCTAACACAAACTCTAACCCCTAACCCTAACCCTAACCCTAACCATAACCATAACCCTAACCCTAACCCTAACCTAACCCTAACCCCTAACTTGTTCCTAACAGGAAAAAAGTTTCCAACGAAAGAACATAAGCGCAAAGCACTACTTTGTAAAGTAAATCACATGTGTGTCACTTGCTCAATTAGGAATACAGGAAAACTGAAAAGTGATATAACGCACTGTACAGCACAGGAACAAGTTTTCAACGAAAGAAAAGAAAAGAAAAGCACTACTTTTAAACGGAATCACATGTGTGTCGCTCGCTCAATTAAGAATACAGGAAAACTGAAAAGTGTTATCTCGCACTGTATGGCACAGAAACAAGTTTCCATCGAGAAAGAACAGAAATGCAAAGCACAACTTTGTAAATTAATTCACATATGTGTTGCCCTTTCAATTATTATAACAGGAAAACTAAAAAGCGATATATCACACTGTACAGCACAGAAACAAGTTTCCAACACAAGAATACAAACGCAAAGCACAACTTTGTAAACTAATTCACATACCTGTCGCCTGTTCAATTATTATAACTGGAAAACTGAAAAGTGATATAACCCTAACCTAACAATAACCCCGTAATCCTAACCCTAACCCTAACACTAACCCTAACCTAACCATAATCGTAAACCTAAGCCTAACCCTAACCCTATCCTAACCCTAACCCTAACACTAACCCTAACCTAACCTAACTTGTTCCTAACAGGAACCATTTTCCAAGGAAAGAACATAAACACAAAGCACTACTTTGTAAACTAAATCACATGTGTGTCACTCGCACAATTTGGAATACAGGAAAACTGAAAAGTGATATAATGCACTGTACAGCACAGGTCTTAGTTTCTTTAGATGCACAGGTTTTAGTGGGTTTGTCCTATTTTGTATGTCTATATGAGTGAGTATATACCATGTGTGTCTTTTTGCTACTGGGACAACTCACTCAGGATGATCCTTTCAGATCCCATCATTTACCTGCAAATTTCATGATTTCCTCATTTTTCATTGCTGAGTAATATTCCATTGTGTAGATGTACCACATTTTCTGCATCCATTCTTCAGTTGAGGGGCATCTGGGTTGTTTCCAGCTTCTGGCTTTTACAAATAAAGCTGCTACGAACATGGTTGAGGAAATTTCCTTTTTGTGTGCATGAGCCTCTTTTGGATATATGCCTAGGAGTGGTATGGCTGGATCTTGGGAAGCACTATTCCTAGTTTTCTGAGAAAACACCAGATTGATTTCAGAGTGGTTGTACCAGTTTACATTCCCACCAGCAGTGGAGAAGGGTTCCTCTTTCTCCACAACCTAACTAGCATGTGTTGTCACTTGAGTTTTTGATCTTGGCCACTCTCATGGGTGTAAGGTGAAATCTCAGGGTTGTTTTCATTTGCATTTCCCTAATGGCTAGTGAGGTTGAGCATTTCTTTAAGTGCTTCTCTGCCATTCGGTATTCCTCTACATAGAATTCTCTGTTTAGCTCTGTTCCCCATGTTTTAAGTGGGTTACTTGGTTTGCTGCTCTTCAGCTTCTTTAGTTCTTTATATATACTTGATATGAGTCCTCTGTCAGATAAAGGGTTGGTGAAGATTCTTTCCCAATCTGTAGGAGATTGCTTTGTTTTGATGACAGTGTCCTTTGTTCTGCAGAAACTTTTCAGTTTCATGAGGTCCAATTTACTGATTGTTGCTCTTAGAGCCTGTGCCGTTGGAGTTCTGCTAAGCAAGAGAGAGACCCTAAATAAAATGTTTAATCCCCAGCCAGAAAGGCCAAGAGGATGGACATCAGAAGAAGAAGAAAACAGGAAACAACCTACGAACCTACCACAGAGGGTCTCTGAAAGCCTCTGCCCTACCGACTATCAAAGCAGAAGCTAAGCTTGATGGGGAACTGTTGGGCAGAGTGAATTGAATTTTATGTAAGAACTGGGAAAGAGCAAGAGCTGGAGAGGACAGGGTCTCCACAAGGAGAGCAACAGAACAAGAAAATTTGAACACAGGAAACTTCCCAGAGACTCATACTCCAACCAAGGACTATTCATAGAGATAACCCAGAACCCCTGCACAGATGTAGCACAGGGCAGTTCAGAGTCCAATTGGGTTACATAGTAATGAGAAGAGGGGCTGCCTCTGACATGAACTGACTGGCCTGCTCTTTAGTCACCTCCTCCTGAGGGGGAGCAACCTTACCAGGCCATAGTAGAGGACAATGCAGGCACTTTTGATGTGAACTGATGGACTAAGATCAGAAAGGAGAGGAGAACCTCCCTATCAGTGGACTTGGGAGTGGCATGCATGCAGAGGGAGGAGGGAGGGTGGGGTTGGGAGGGGAGGGAGGGGATTATGTTGGGATGCAGAGTGAATAAAGTATAATCGATAAAAAATTTTAAAAAAGGGTAAAAATAATAATTTAAGAACCTTAAATGATTTCAAAAGTGGAGGAAAACATAGAGTTAGTCAATTTACATGGAGCACATCTCGCCCCTGGGGGCAATGGTCTCCTGAACCTACTCAGACCTCGGACACCACCACTGCTAGTTCTAGAACCAATGCAGGATGTTCCAACGAGGGGGTTAAGGCTTCTCATAATATTTCCTATAAGCCCACACCTGTTTGTTTACATCCCCCATTTCTATTCATTATTAGCCAGATAGAGCCAAGTAATTGTAGTAATGATACTTGCTTTTTTGCCCAATGCTGTAATGCTAGTAAATTTACTAGCTGGTTACTCACATGCCTAGCTGGGTGCCTGTGCCCGTTGATGTCCTCACGCTATGACTCTCTTCAGACAGAAAAGGGATCTTGGAATTACAGCTGCCATTGTTACTGCCATCTCATTGGCGGCTGTTGGAGCTACCACCACGGCATTAGCCATGAGTCATACTGGGCAGACTGCTCAGACCCTGAATAACCTTTTAGCCAAGGTAGCTCATGCCTTAGATGTACAAAAAGGAATTAATGCTCAACTAAAAGGAGGTTTGATGGTGTTCAATCAGAGGTTTGACCTTGTGCAGGAGCAAATTGATACCCTATGGCAAATCGCTCAACTTGGCTGTCAATGAAAGTATGCTGGACTTTGTGTCACTAGCATACAACATGAGAATTTTCCCTGTGCTGCAAATCTGTCTAAACAATTGTCAAGCTATATTTTAGGTAATTGGACTGGAGAATTTGATACTACGATGGACCAGCTGAGAGTGGCCATTGTCATGGTAAATTCTACCAGAGTGGATGCAGGACTAGCCACAGGATTATCATCATGGATTGCTGCAGCCATGAATCATCTGAAGGAAGGGGCGGGCATGGGAGCATTAGCAGGCCTTCTGGTGTTGGTCACCTTGGTTTGCCTGTGGTATATATGCAAGATTAGAGTCTCAAAACAGCGTAATGCAGCCATGACCATTCAGGCCTTTACAGCCATTGAAGCAGGACAGTCTCCCCAAGCATGGTTGGCTACCATAAAAAGCTGAAATGTTACGCTCAGGATGCGAGGCTAAGCACTGCACTCAGGGTCAGCCACCTTGGACCCAGAGAAGTGCATGTCTGATTGCATGCGGGTTGATGCCCCAGGTCCCGCCTCTGAGAAAAGGTATCAAACAGGTCTGATGCTCTTTGGGTGGATGACACCTAAGTGAACATCAGTACAAAGTCCCAATTTATTTCTAATATCAGAGATCAGACCTCTACTCTTGCCTGATGCATCCAAAACAAAAAGGGGGAACTGTAGAAAGGTGCGTAATGCTGCACATGAAAGATGGAGCTGGTTTCCGCCTTCCACCTTCCCGATGGTGAGTCCTCTCTGTCACAAACAACTCCACATTGGGCTAAGGCTGAGGATCTGGCTTGCTTCCATGTATGTGGACCTATCTGCATTGCCCACGTGGCATGCTGAGGTTGGCTACTCAGAGTCCATTTAAGCTGTGGGCTGGCTTTCCCCAGGGAAAGCCATGATTATTAAAGCATGATTAAAGCAATAATCACATGATTATTCAAGGTTACTGAATAAACTGCATTGAAAAAAAAAAGATAAGATAAAAAAAAAAAAAAAAAACAAATCCAGAAACACATCAAAAACATCAACCATCATGATCAACTAGGCTTCATCTGAGAAAATTTGGGATAATTCAATGTATATAATTCAATAAATATAAACCATCTTATAACAGACTAAAATGCAAAACCCACATTGTCATCTAAAATTTTCAGTGTAGCATATTATGATCTTCTAATAAGTTCAGAAGATTTTAAAAATATTTTACTTAGTAAGGTTAAAATATTGACATTATTAACTGTCAAATTTTAATAAATGTGAGTTAAGTGAATGAATAGAAACACAACCAATCAGAAGCATAGCTTTCCATTTTTGGATGTTGATATCAAAAACATAGATAATACTACTATGCTCTGACCCATTTACAGTGAGCCATGGATACTCCAATACTATAATTTCATACTTGGGTTGTTACACAGGATGGTAAAGTTATATCCAACTTAGTTTCAGAACTTAAAATTTGAGTACTTTAGATCACTGCCCAGTGTACTCATAATTACATGGCATTGTGACAAGATATATATATATATATATATATATATATATATATATATCAATCATGCAAACTTGTGTATCTATATTTCAGTAAATATATATGAAGTAAAATAATATTATTAGTGGAATATGAAAATATGTATTTCACCTACTCAGATTTTCATGATGATCTGCATGTATTAATAAATATTAACATGACAGAGTTAGGCTTTGAGAAAATTGTAGTGACAGCATGTAAAATAGGTATGATAATGAGATAAGAATGCTAGAGGCAGGCTTCGGGAAAATTGTTTTCAATCTGACTTGTAAATTGGATTCATTTAAGGGATAAATTAGAGAATGAAAAGTTAAAATGAGAACACATCTCAAAAGTATAGAATGGCTTGTAGCCAGTGACTGCATAAAGTAGATTAATTTTTAAAAATATGAAACATTAAAAAAATATGAGTTATTTCCCTCAGAATGATCTTTTCTAGATCCCACCATTTGCCGGCAAATTTCATGATTTCCTCCTTTTTGATTGCTGAGTAGTATTCCATTGTAAAAAAATACCACAATTTCTGTACCCATTCCTCCGTTGATGGATATCTGCGTTGGTTCCAGGTTCTGGCTATTACAAAAAAAGCTGCTATAAACGAGGTTAAAAAAAAAAAAAAAAAAAAAAGAAAAAGAACAGAAAGCATAAAGCACAACATTGTAAACTATTTCACATACGTGTGTCCCGTTCAATTATTACAACAGGAAAAATAAAAGTGATATATCACACTGTACAGCACCGAATCAAGTTTCCAACAGAAGAACAGAAACGCAAAGCACTACTTTGTAAACTAAATCACATGTGTGTCACTCGCTCAATTAGGAATATAGGAAAACTGAAAAGTGATATATTGAACTGTACTGCAAAGAAACAAGTTTTCATCGAAAGAACAGAAACACAAAGCACAACTTTGTAAACTAATACACATACGTGTCGCCTGTTCAATTTTTAACAGGAAAACTGAAAAGTGATATAAGCATAACCCTGGCAATAACCATAACACTAACCCCCTAACCGTAACCCTAACCCTAACTCTAACCCTAACCCTAACGCTAAGCGAAAGAACAGAAAGCATAAAAACACAACTTTGTAAACTAAGTAACATGTGTTTCTCTCGCTCAATTAGGAATACAGGAAAACTGAAAAGTGATATAACGCACTATACAGCACAGGAACAATTTTCTAATGAAAGAACAGAAAAGCAAAGCACTATATTTAAACGGAATCACATGTGTGTCGCTCGCTCAATTAGGAATACAGGAAAACGGAAAAGTGTTATCTCGCTCTGTATGGCACAGAAACTAGTTTCCATCAAAGAACAGAAACGCAAAGCACAACTTTGTAAACTAATTCACATACGTGTTGCCCTTTCAATTATTATAACAGGAAAACTAAAATGTGATATATCACACTGTACAGCACAGAAACAAGTTTCCAACAGAAGAACAGAAACACAAAGCACTACTTTGAAAACTAAATCACATGTGTGTCGCTCACTCAATTAGGAATAAAGGAAAAATGAAAAGTGATATGTCACACTGTACAGCACAGGAACAAGTTTCGAACGAAAGAACAGAAAAGCAAATCACTACTTTTAAACGGTATCACATGTGTGTCGCTCGCTCAGTTAGGAATACAGGAAAAAAGAAAAGTTATATATAACACTGTACAGCACAGAAACAAGTTTCCAACAGAAGAACAGAAACACAAAGCACTACTTTGTAAACTAAATTACATGTGTGTTACTCGCTCAATTAGGAATACAGGAAAACTGAAAATTGATATATCGCACTGTACAGCACAGGAATAAGTTTCCTACGAAAGAAAAGAAAAGCAAAGCACTACTTTTAAACGGAATCACATGTGTGTCGCTCGCTCAATTAGGAATACAGGAAAAATGAAAAGTGTTATCTCGCACCATAAGGCACAGTAACAAGTTTCCATTGAAAGAACAGCAACACAATGCACAACTTTACAAACTAATTCACATACCTGTCGCCCCTTCAATTATTACAAAGGAAAACTGAAAAGTGATATATCCCTAGCCTAACCCTAACCCTAACCCTCTAACCCTAATCCTAACCCTAACCCCTAACCCTAACACCCTAACCCTAACCCTAACCCTAACCCTAACCTAAACCCTAACCCTAACCCTAACCCTAAAGCTACCCTAAACCTAACCCTAATCCTAAACCCTAACCCTAACCCTAAACCTAACCTAACTTGTTCCTAACAAGAACAAGGTAGGAAACTTGTTTCTAACAAGAACAAGTTTCCAAGGAAAGAACAGAAACGCAAAGAACTACTTTGTAAACTAAATCACATGTGTGACACTAGCTCAATTAGGAATACAGGAAAACTGAAAAGAGATATATCAAAATGTATGTCAAAGAAACAATTTTTCATCGAAATAACAGAAAGGCAAAGGACAACTTTGTAAACACAAAAGCAAACACTACTTTTGAGCGGAATCACATGTGTGTTGCTCGCTCAATTAGGAATATAGGAAAAATGAAAAGCGATATATCGCACTGTACAGCAATGTACAGCACAGGAACAAGTTTCCAACAAAAAAACAGAAGAGCAAAGCACTACTTTTAAGCGGAATCACGTGTGTCGCTTGCTCAGTTAGGAACACAGGAAAACTGAAAAGTGATATAACGAACTGTGCAGCAAAGAAACAAGTTTTCATCGAAAGAACAGAAACGCAAAGCACAACTTTGTAAACTAATTCACATACGTGTGGCCCGTTCAATTATTATAATAGGAAAAGTAAATAGTGATATATCACACTGTACAGCACAGGAACAAATTTCCATCGAAAGAACAGAAACAAAAAGCACAACTTTGTAAACTAATTCACATAGGTGTCGACCGTTCAATTATTATAACAGGAACACTGAAAAGTGATATATCACACTGTACAGCACAGAAACAAGTTTCCAACAGAAGAAAAGAAACGCAAAGCACTACTTTTAAACGGAATCACATGTGTGTTGCTCGCTCAATTAGGAATACAGGAAAACAGAGAAGTGTTATCTCTCAGTGTATGACACAGAAACAAGTTTCCATCGAAAGAACAGAAAGCATAAAAACACAACTATGTAAACTAATTCACATATGTGTCGCCCATTCATTTATTATAACAGAAAAACTGACAAGTGATATATTGCACTGTACCGCACAGGAACAAGTTTCCAATGGAAAAACAGAAAAGCAAAGCAATACTTTGTAAACTAATTCACATACGTGTCACCTGTTCAATTATTATAAGAGGATAACTGAAAAGTGATATAACCCTAACCCTATCTCTAACCCTAACCTTAAAACCCTAACCCTAACCCTAACACTAAGCCTACCTAACCCTAACCCTAACCTAAGGAACATAAACACAAATCACTACTGTGTAAACAGAATCACATATGTGTTGCTTGGTCAATTAGGAATACAGGAAAACTGAAAAGTGTTTTCTCCCACTGTACAGGACAGAAACAAGTTTCCATCGAAAGAAAAGAAGCATAAAGCACAACCTTGTAAACTAATTCACATACATGTCGCCTGTTCAATTATTATAACAGGAAAACTGAAAAGTGATATATCACACTGTACAGCACTGGAACAAGTTTCGAACGAAACAGCAGAAAAGCAAAGCACTACTTTTTAAACGGAATCACATGTGTGTGGCTCGCTCAATTAGGAATACAGGAAAACTAAGAACTGTTATCCACAACTGTATGGCACAGAAACAAGTTTCCATTGAAAGAACAGAAGCATAAAGCACAACTTTTTAAACTAATTCACATACGTGTCGCCTGTTCAATTATTATAACAAGAAAACTGAAAAGTGATATATCGCACTCTACAGCACATAAACAATTTTCGAACAAAAAACCAGAAAAGTAAAGAACTACTTTGTAAACTAATTCACATACTTGTCGCCTGTTCAATTATTGTAACAGGTAAAAAGAAAAGTGATATAACCCTAATGCTAACCCTAACCCTAATCCTAAACCTAACACCCTAACCCTAACCCTAACCCTAAGCCGACCCTAACCCTAACACTAACCCTAACCCTAACGAACATAAACGCAAAGCACTACTTTATAAACTAATTCACATGTGTGTCGCATATTCAATTATTATAACAGGAAAACTGAAAAGTGATATATCGCACTGTGTGACTTAGGAACAAGTTTCGAATGAAAGAACAGAAAAGCAAAGCACTACTTTGTAAACTAAATCACATGTGTGTCGTTTCGCTCAATTGGGAATACAGGAAAACTGAAAAGTGATATATCGCTGTACAGCACAGAAACAAGTTTCCATCGCAAGAACAGAAATGCAAAGCACAACTTTGTAAACTAATTCACATACCTGTCGCCCATTCAATTATTATAACAGGAAAATTGAGAAGTGTTATCTCGAACTGTATGGCACAGAAACAAGATTCCATCGAAAGAACAGAAAGCATAAAGCACAACTTTGTAAACTAATTCACATATGTGTCTCCTTTTCAATTATTATAACAGGAAAACTGACAAGTGATATACCCTAACCCTAACCCTAACCCTAACCCTATCCATAACCCTAAATTGTTCTAACAGTAACAGGAACAAGTTTCCAACAAAAGAACTTAAACGCAATGCACTACATAGTAAACTAAATCACATGTGTGTTGCTCACACAATTAGGTATACAGGAAAACTGAAAAGAAAAGAAAAGCACTACTTTGTAAAATAAATCACATGTTTGTCCCTCGCTCAAATAGGAATACAGCAAAACTGAAAAGTGATATATCACACTGTACAGCTACCAACAAAATGACTCCAGAGCACTTAATAACCTGCTTCCATGGAAATGAATTCAGAGCACTTAAAAACCCAACTCCAACGAAATGACCCCAGAGCACTTAAAAACACACTTCCAACGAAAGGACACCAGAACACTAAAAACCCGCTTCCAACGAAATGACTCCAGAGCACTTAAAAACCCGCTTCGAAGGAAATGACTCCTGAGCACTTAAAAACCCGCTTCCAACGAAATGACCCCAGAGCACTTAAAAACGCGCTTACAACGAAAGGACACAAGAACACAGAAAAACCAGCTTCCAACGTAATGACTCCAGAGCACTTAAAAACATGCTTCCAAAGAAAGGATCCCAGAACACTTAAAAACCTGCTTACAACGAAATGACTCCAGAGCACTTACAAACCGGCTTAAAACGAAATGACTCCACAGCAATTAAAAACATGCCTCCAATGAAATGACTCCAGAGCACTTAAAAACCTGCTTCCTACAAAAGGACACCAGAACACTTAAAAACCTGCTTCCAACGAAATGACCTAAAAGCACATGAACCCCGTTTCCAACGAAATGACTCCAGAGCACTAAAAACCCAATTTCAATGAAATGACTCCAGAGCACTTAAAAACCTGCTACCAACGAAAGGATACCAGAAGACTTAAAAACCCGCTTCCAAAGAAAGGACAGCATTACACTTAAAAACACGCTGCCAAAAAAATGACCTCAGAGCACATAAAAAACCGTTTCCAACGAAATGAATCCAGGGTACTTACAAACCCGCTTCGAACGAAACGACTCCAGAGCACTTAAAAACCTGCTTCCAAAGAAATGACTCCAGAGCACTTAAAAACCTGCTTCCAAGGAAATGAATCCAGAGCACTTAAAAACACAACTCCAACGAAATGACCCCAGAGCACTTAAAAACCAACTTCCAACTAAAGGACACCAGAACACTTAAAAACTCGCTTCCAACAAAATGTCTCCAGAGCACTTAAAAACCCGATCCAAGGAAAGGACACCCAAACACTTAAAAACCCGCTTCCAATAAAATGACCTCAGCGCACATAAAAAAATGTTTCCAAAGAAATGAATCTAGAGTAATTACATACCCACTTCCAACGAAATGACTCCAGAGCACTTAAAAACCCACTTACAACGAAATGGCTCCAGAGCACTTAAAAACACGCTTCCAAAAAAATGACTCCTGAGATTTTAAAAACCCGATTCCAACAAAATGACTCCATAGCAATTAAAAACCCGCTTCCAACGAAAGAACACCAGAACACTTAAAAAACCGTTTCCAACAAAATGACTCGAGAGCACTTAAAACCTTGCTTTCAAATAAATGACTCCAGAGCACTTACAAACCCGCTTCCAACTAAATGACTCCAGAGCACTAAAAACCCGCTTCCAACGAAATGACTCCAGAGCACTTAAAAACCTGCTTCCAACGAAAGTATACCACTTAAAACGCTTAAAAACCTGCTTCCAAAGAAATGACTCCAGAGCACTTAAACACCCGCTTCCAAAGAAATGACCCCAGAGCACTTAAAAACCCGCTAAAAAACTTCTTCAAGAAATGACACCATAACACATAAAACCCGCTCCAACTTAAAATGACTCCAGAGCACTTAATAACCCACTTCCAAAGAAGGGACACCAGAACACTTAAAAAGCTGCTTCCAACGAAATGACTCCAGAGCACTTAAAAACCCGCTTCCAACAAAAGGACACCAGAACACTTAAAAACCTGCTTCCAACGAAATGACCTAAAAGCACATGAACCCCGTTTCCAACAAAATGACTCCAGAGCACTAAAAACCCAATTTCAATGAAATGACTCCAGAGCACTTAAAAACCTGCTTCCAAGGAAATGAATCCAGAGCACCTAAAAACCCAACTCCAACGAAATGACCCCAGAGCACTTAAAAACCCACTTCCAACTAAAGGACACCAGAACACTTAAAAACCCGCTTCCAACGAAATGTCTCCAGAGCACTTAAAAACCCGATCCAAGGAAAGGACACCCAAACACTTAAAAACCCGCTTCCAATAAAATGACCTCAGCGCACAAAAAAAAATGTTTCCAAAGAAATGAATCTAGAGTAATTACATACCCACTTCCAACGAAATGACTCCAGAGCACTTAAAAACCCACTTACAACGAAATGGCTCCAGAGCACTTAAAAACACGCTTCCAACAAAATGACTCCTGAGATTTTAAAAACCCGATTCCAACAAAATGACTCCATAGCAATTAAAAACCCGCTTCCAACGAAAGAACACCAGAACACTTAAAAAACCGTTTCCAACAAAATGACTCGAGAGCACTTAAAACCTTGCTTTCAAATAAATGACTCCAGAGCACTTACAAACCCGCTTCCAACTAAATGACTCCAGAGCACTAAAAACCCGCTTCCAACGAAATGACTCCAGAGCACTTAAAAACCTGCTTCCAACGAAAGTATACCAGAACACTTAAAAACCGGCTTCCAAAGAAATGACTCCAGAGCACTTAAACACCCGCTTCCAAAGAAATGACCCCAGAGCACTTAAAAACCCGCTTGCAACGAAATGACACCATAACACATAAAAACCCGCTTCCAACGAAATGACTCCAGAGCACTTAATAACCCACTTCCAAAGAAGGGACACCAGAACACTTAAAAAGCTGCTTCCAACGAAATGACTCCAGAGCACTTAAAAACCCGCTTCCAAAGAAAGGACACCAGAACACTCAAATACCCACTTAAAACGAAATGACTCCACAGCAATTTAAAACATGCGTCCAACGAAATGACTCCAGAGCACTTAAAAACCCGCTTCCAACAAAAGGACACCAGAACACTTAAAAACCTGCTTCCAACGAAATGACCTAAAAGCACATGAACCCCGTTTCCAACAAAATGACTCCAGAGCACTAAAAACCCAATTTCAATGAAATGACTCCAGAGCACTTAAAAACCTGCTTCCAAGGAAATGAATCCAGAGCACTTAAAAACCCAACTCCAATGAAATGACCCCAGAGCACTTAAAAACCCACTTCCAACTAAAGGACACCAGAACACTTAAAAACCCTCTTCCAACAAAATGTCTCCAGAGCACTTAAAAACCCACTTACAAGGAGAGGACACCCGAACACTTATAAACCCGCTTCCAAAAAAATGACCTCAGCGCACGTAAAAAAACGTTTCCAAAGAAATGAATCCAGAGTAATTACATACCCACTTCAAACGAAATGACTCCAGAGCACTTAAAAACCCGCTTCCAACAAAATGGCTCCAGAGCACTTAAAAACCCGCTTCCAACAAAATGACTCCTGAGAATTTAAAAACCCGATTCCAACAAAATGACTCCACAGCAATTAAAAACCGCTTCCAAAGAAAGAACACCAGAACACTTAAAAAACCATTTCCAACAAAATGACTCGAGAGCACTTAAAAACTTGCTTCCAAATAAATGACTCCAGAGCACTTAAAAACCCACTTCCAGCTAAATGACTCCAGAGCACTAAAAACCTGCTTCCAACAAAATGACTCCAGAGCACTTAAAAACCCGCTTCCAAAGAAATGACTCAAGAGCACTTAAAAACCTGCTTCCAATGAAAGGATACGAGAACACTTAAAAACTGGCTTCCAAAGAAATGACTCCAGAGCACTTAAACACCCGCTTCCAAAGAAATGACCCCAGATCACTTAAAAACCCGCTTACAACAAAAGGATACCAGAACACTTAAAAACCCGCCTCCAACAAAATGACTCCAGAGCACATAAAAACCCGCTTCAAACAAAAGGACTCCAGAGAACTTAAAAACCCACTTCCAAAGAAGGAACACCAGAACACTTAAAAACCTGCTTCCAACGAAATGACTCCAGAGCACTTTAAAACCCGCTTAAAACGAGATGACTCCACAGCAATTAAAAACACGCTTCCAACGAAATGACTCCAGAGCACTTAAAAACCCGCTTCCAAAAAAATGACTCGAGAGCACTTAAAACCTTGCTTTCAAATAAATGACTCCAGAGCACTTACAAACCCGCTTCCAACTAAATGACTCCAGAGCACTAAAAACCCGCTTCCAACGAAATGACTCCAGAGCACTTAAAAACCTGCTTCCAACGAAAGTATACCAGAACACTTAAAAACCGGCTTCCAAAGAAATGACTCCAGAGCACTTAAACACCCGCTTCCAAAGAAATGACCCCAGAGCACTTAAAAACCCGCTTGCAACGAAAGGACACCATAACACATAAAAACCCGCTTCCAACGAAATGACTCCAGAGCACTTAATAACCCACTTCCAAAGAAAGGACACCAGAACACTTAAAAAGCTGCTTCCAACGAAATGACTCCAGAGCACTTAAAAACCCGCTTCCAAAGAAAGGACACCAGAACACTCAAATACCCGCTTAAAACGAAATGACTCCACAGCAATTAAAAACACTCTTCCAAAGAAATGACTCGAGAGCACTTAAAAACCTGCTTCCAAGGAAATGACTCCAGAGCATTTAAAAACCCACTTCCAACAAAATGACCAAAGAACACTTAAAAACCCGCTTCCAACGAAATGACTCCAGAGCACTTAAAACCTTGCTTCCAAAGTAATGACTTCAGAGCACTTAAAAACCCACTTAAAACGAAATGACTCCACAGCAATTTAAAACATGCGTCCAACGAAATGACTCCAGAGCACTTAAAAACCCGCTTCCAACAAAAGGACACCAGAACACTTAAAAACCTGCTTCCAACGAAATGACCTAAAAGCACATGAACCCCGTTTCCAACAAAATGACTCCAGAGCACTAAAAACCCAATTTCAGTGAAATGACTCCAGAGCACTTAAAAACCCGCTTCCAACCAAATGAATCGAGAGCACCTAAAAACCAGCTACCAATGATATGACTCCAGAGCACTTAAAAACCTGCTACCAACGAAAGGATACCAGAAGACTTAAAAACCCGCTTCCAAAGAAAGGACACCATTACACTTAAAAACAAGCTGCCAAAAAAATGACCTCAGAGCACATAAAAAACCGTTTCCAACGAAATGAATCCAGAGCACTTAAAAACCTGCTACCAACGAAAGAATACCAGAAGACTTAAAAACCCACTTCCAAAGAAAGGACAGCATTACACTTAAAAACACGCTGCCAAAAAAATGACCTCAGAGCACATAAAAAACCGTTTCCAACGAAATGAATCCAGGGTACTTACAAACCCGCTTCCAACGAAACAACTCCAGAGCACTTAAAAACCCGCTTCCAACGAAATGTCTCCAGAGCACTTAAAAACCCGATCCAAGGAAAGGACACCCGAACACTTAAAAACCCGCTTCCAAAAAAAATGACCTCAGCGCACATGAAAAAACGTTTGCAAAGAAATGAATCCAGAGTAATTACATACCCACTTCCAAAGAAACGACTCCAGAGCACTTAAAAACCCGCTTCCAACGAAATGGCTCCAGAGCACTTAAAAACCCGCTTCCAACAAAATGACTCCTGAGAATTTAAAAACACGATTCCAACAAAATGACTCCACAGCAATTAAAAACCCGCTTCCAACGAAAGAACACCAGAACACTTAAAAAATCGTTTCCAACAAAATGACTCTAGAACACTTAAAACCTTGCTTCCAAATAAATGACTCCAGAGCACTTAAAAACTCGCTTCCAACTAAATGTCTCCAGAGCACTTAAAAACCCGCTTCCAACGAAATGAATCCAGAGCACTTAAAAACCCACTTCCAAAGACATGACTCCAGAGCACTTAAACACCCGCTTCCAAAGAAATGACCCCAGAGCACTTAAAAACTCGCTTACAACGAACGGACACCAGAACACATAAAAACCCGCTTCCAACGAAATGACTCCAGAGCACTTAATAACCCGCTTCCAACGAAAGGATACCAGAACACTTAAAAACCCGCCAGCAACAAAATGACTCCAGAGCACATAAAACCCGCTTCCAATAAAAAGACTCCAGAGAACTTAAAAACCCACTTCCAAAGAAAGGACACCAGAACACTTAAAAACCCGCATCCAACAATATGACTCCAGAGCACTTAAAAACCCGCTTTCAAAAAAGGACACCAGAACACTTAAAGACCAGCTTAAAACAGAATTGAATCCACAGCAATTAAAAACACTCTTCCAAAGAAATGACTCGAGAGCACTTAAAAACCTGCTTCCAAGGAAATGACTCCAGAGCATTTAAAAACCCACTTCCAACAAAATGACCACAGAACACTTAAAAACCCACTTCTAACGAAAGGATACCAGGATACTTAAAAACCCGCTTCCAACGAACTGATTCCAGAGCAGTTAAAAGTTTGCTTCCAAAGAAATGACTCCAGAGCACTTAAAGACCTGATTAAAACGAAATGACTCCACAGCAATTAAAAAACGGTTCCAACGAAATGACTCTAGAGCACTTAAAAACCCGCTTCTAAACGAAATGAA
The DNA here is from genome assembly GCA_036365155.1 of Meriones psammophilus. NCBI lineage: Eukaryota > Metazoa > Chordata > Mammalia > Rodentia > Muridae > Meriones > Meriones psammophilus. The sequence continues at coordinate 26,710 of JAEOAE010001177.1, forward strand.
TCCAGAGCACCTAAAAACCACCTACCAATGAAATGACTCCAGAGCACTTAAAAACCTGCTACCAACGAAAGGATGCCAAAAGACTTAAAAACCCGCTTCCAAAGAAAGGACACCATTACACTTAAAAACACGCTGCCAAAAAAATGACCTCAGAGCACATAAAAAACCATTTCCAAAGAAATGAATCCAGGGTACTTACAAACCCGCTTCGAACCAAACGACTCCAGAGCACTTAAAAACCTGCTTCCAAAGAAATGACTCCAGAGCACTTAAAAACCTGCTTCCAAGGAAATGAATCCAGAGCACTTAAAAACCCAACTCCAACGAAATGACCCCAGAGCACTTAAAAACCCACTTCCAACTAAAGGACACCAGAACACTTAAAAACCTGCTTCCAAAGAAATGTCTCCAGAGCACTTAAAAACCCGATCCAAGGAAAGGACACCAGAACACTTAAAAACACGCTTCCAAAAAAATGACCTCAGCGCACATAAAAAAAAAAATGTTTCCAAAGAAATGAATCCAGAATAATTACATACCCACTTCCAACGAAATGACTCCAGAGCACTTAAAAACCCGCTTCCAACTAAATGACTCCAGAGCACTAAAAACCCGCTTCCAATGAAATGACTCGAGAGCACTTAAAAACCTGCTTCCAACGAAAGGATACCAGAACACTTAAAAACCGGCTTCCAAAGAAATGACTCCAGAGCACTTAAACACCCACTTCCAACAAAATGACTCCACAGCAATTAAAAACCCGCTTCCAACGAAAGAACACAAGAACACTTAAAAAACCGTTTCCAACAAAATGACTCGAGAGCACTTAAAACCTTGCTTCCAACTAAATGACTCCAGAGCACTTAAAAACCCACTTCCAAAGAAATGACTCAAGAGCACTTAAAAACCTGCTTCCAACGAAAGGATACCAGAACACTTAAAAACCGGCTTCCAAAGAAATGACTCCAGAGCACTTAAACACCCGCTTCCAACGAAATGACCCCAGAGCACTTAAAAACCCGCTTACAACGAAAGGACACCAGAACACATAAAAACCCGCTTCCAACGAAATGAGTCCAGAGCACTTAATAACCCGCTTCCAACGAAAGGATACCAGAACACTTAAAAACCCGCCACCAACAACATGACTCCAGAGCACATAAAAACCCGCTTAAAACGATATGACTCCACAGCAATTAAAAACACGTTTAAAACAAAATGACTCCACAGCAATTAAAAAACGCTTCCAACTAAATGACTCCAGAGCACTTTAAAACCCGCTTTAAAAGGAGATGACTCCACAGCAATTAAAAACTTCCAACGAAATGACTCCAGAGCACTTAAAAACCCGCTTCCAAAGAAATGACTCCAGAGCACTTAAAAACCTGCTTCCAAGGAAATGAATCCAGAGCACTTAAAAACCCGCTTCGAAAAAAATGACTCGAGAGCACTTAAAAACTTGCTTCCAAATAAATGACTCCAGAGCACTTAAAAACCCGCTTCCAACTAAATGACTCCAGAGCACTAAAAACCTGCTTCCAACAAAATGACTCCAGAACACTTAAAAACCCGCTTCCAAAGAAATGACTCAAGAGCACTTAAAAACCTGATTCCAACAAAAGGATACCAGAACACTTAAAAACCCGCCTCCAACAAAATGACTCCAGTGCACATAAAAACCCTCTTCCAACAAAAGGACTCCAGAGAACTTAAAAACCCACTTCCAAAAAAAGGACACCAGAACACTTAAAAACCCGCTTCCAACGAAATGACTCCAGAGCACTTAAAAACCCACTTCCAAAGAAAGGACACCAGAACACTTAAGAACCCGCTTCCAACGAAATGACTCCAGAGCACTTAAAAACCCACTTCCAAAGAAAGGACACCAGAACACTTAAAGACCCGCTTAAAACGAAATGACTCCACAGCAATAAAAAACACTCTTCCAAAGAAATGACTCGAGAGCACTTAAAAACCTGCTTCCAAGGAAATGACTCCAGAGCATTTAAAAACCCACTTCCAACAAAATGACCACAGAACACTTAAAAACCCACTTCTAACGAAAGGATACCAGGATACTTAAAAACCCGCTTCAAAGAAATGAAATGACTCCAGAGCACTTAAAAACCTGCTTCCAACAAAAGGACACCAGAACACTTAAAAACCTGCTTCCAACGAAATGACCTAAAAGCACATGAACCCCGTTTCCAACGAAATGACTCCAGAGCAATAAAAACCCAATTTCAATGAAATGACTCCCGAGCACTTAAAAACCCGCTTCCAACGAAATGAATCCAGAGCACCTAAAAACCAGCTACCAATGAAATGACTCCAGAGCACTTAAAAACCTGCTACCAATGAAAGGATACCAGAAGACTTAAAAACCCTCTTCCAAAGAAAGGACACCATTACACTTAAAAACACGCTGCCAAAAAAATGACCTCAGAGCACATAAAAAACCGTTTCCAACGAAATGAATCCAGGGTACTTACAAACCCGCTTCGAACGAAACGACTCCAGAGCACTTAAAAACCCGCTTCCAACTAAATGACTCCAGAGCACTTAAAAACCTGCTTCCAAAGAAATGACTCCAGAGTACTTAAAAACCCGCTTCCAACTAAATGACTCCAGAGCACTAAAAACCCCCTTCCAACGAAATGACTCCAGAGCACTTAAAAACCCGCTTCCAAAGAAATGACTCAAGAGCACTTAAAAACCTGCTTCCAACAAAAGGATACCAGATCACTTAAAAACCCGCCTCCAACAAAATGACTCCAGTGCACATAAAAACCCTCTTCCAACAAAAGGACTCCAGAGAACTTAAAACCCACTTCAAAAAAAAGGACACCAGAACACTTTAAAACCCGCTTCAAACGAAATGACTCAGAGCACTTAAAAACCCACATCCAAAGAAAGGACACCAGAACACTTAAAGACCCGCAAAAACGAAATGACTCCACAGCAATAAAAAACACTCTTCCAAAGAAATGACTCGAGAGCACTTAAAAACCTGCTTCCAAGGAAATGACTCCAGAGCATTTAAAAACCCACTTCCAACAAAATGACCACAGAACACTTAAAAACCCACTTCCAACGAAAGGATACCAGGATATTTAAAAACCCGCTTCCAACGAACTGACTCCAGAGCACTTAAAACTTTGCTTACAAAGAAATGACTCCAGAGCACTTAAATACCCAATTAAAACGATATGACTCCACAGCAATTAAAAACACGCTTTAAAAACCAAATGACTCACAGCAATTAAAAAACGCCCAACTAAATGACTCCAGAGCACTTTAAAACCCGCTTAAAACGAAATGACTCCATAGCAATTAAAAACACGTTTCCAACGAAATGACTCCAGAGCACTTAAAGAGCCGCTTAAAACAAAATGAGTCCACAGCAATTAAAATCATGCTTCCAACAAAATGAATCCAGAAGACTTAAAAACCAGCTACCAACGAAATGACTCCAGAGCAATTTAAAACTTGCTTCCAAATAAATGACTCCAGAGCACTTAAAAACCCGCTTACAACTAAATGACTCCAGAGCACTAAAAACCTGCTTCCAACAAAATGACTCCAGAACACTTAAAAAACTGCTACCAACGAAAGGATACCAGAAGACTTAAAAACCCGCTTCCAACGAAAGGACACCAGAACACTTAAAAAACCCGCTTGAAGCTAACTGACTCCAGAGCACTTAAAACTTTGCTTCCAAAGAAATGACTACAGAGCACTTAAAGACCCACTTAAAACGATATGACTCCACAGCAATTAAAAACCCGCTTCCAACGAAAGGACACCAGAACACTTAAAAACCCGCTTCCAACAAAATGACAACAGAGCACTTAAAAACCTGCTTCCAACGAAAGGACACCAGAACACTTAAAAACCTGTTCCAACGAAATGACTCGAGAGCACATAAATCCTTGCATCCAAGGAAATGACTCCAGCACTTAAAAACCAGCTTCCAACGAAATGACTCCAGAGCACTTAAAAACCCGCTTCCAGTGAAATGACTCCAGAGCACTTAAAAACCCACTGCCAAAGAAATGACTCCAGAGAATTTAAAACCTGCTACCTAGCGAAAGGATACCAGAAGACTTAAAACCGG
>JAEOAE010003690.1:0-29630 GCA_036365155.1 Meriones psammophilus
ACCAAGTAGGTTTCATGCCATGTATGCAGGGGTGGTTCAATATAAGTTATGATCCACCATATTAACAATTTGAAAGAAAAATAAACACATGATAATCTCCTTAGATGCTGAAAAAGCATTTGAAAAAATCCAGCATCCATTCATGTTTAAAGTATTGAGAGATCAGGATACAGGGCACATACCTAAACATAGTAAAGGCAATATACAGTAATCCTATAGCCAACATCAAGCTAAATGGAGAGAAACATAAAGCAACCCCACTGAATTCAGGGACAAGGCAAGGCTGCCCCCTCCCTCCATATCTCTTCAACATAGTTCTTGAAGTCCTTGCTAGAGTAATAAGACAATTAAAGAAGATCAAGGGGATACAAATGGGAAAGGAAGAAGTCAAAATATCCCTATTTGCAGATGATAGGATAGCATAGCTAAGTGACCTAAAAATTCTTCCAGGAAACCCTAAAGCTGACACTTTCAGCAATGTGCCTGGATACAAAATCAACTCAAAATAAGTAGCCCTCCTGTATACAAAAGACAAAAGGGCTGAGAAAGAAATTAGGTAAACAACACGCTTCACAATAGTGAAAAAGGACATAAAGTACTTTGGTGTGACCCTAACCAAGCAAGTCAAAGACTTGTTTGAAAAAAATTCAAGTCTCTAAAGAAAGAAATAGAAGATATCAGAAGATGGAAAGATCTCTCATGCTCATGGCTTGACAGGATTAACATAGTAAAAATGGTCCTCTTACCAAATGCAATCTACAGATTTAATGTAATTCCCATCAAATTACCAACACAAATCTTTACAGACATTGAAAGAAAAATTCCCAACTTCATATGGAATAACAAGAAACCCAGAATTGCTAAAACAATCTTCCATACTAAAAGATCTTCTGGAGGTATCTCCATCCCTGATCTCAAGCTGTACTATAGAGCAACAATAATAAAAACTGCAAGGTACTTGCATGGAAACCAACTAGTGGATCAACAGAATTGGATAGAAGTCCCAGAAATACACCCACACACTATGAACTCCTGATTTTTGACAAAGATGCCAAAACCATACAATGGAAAAAAAAGATAGCATCTTCAACAAAAGGTGCTGGTCTAAATGGATGTCTACATGTAGGAAAATGCAAATAGATCCATATTTATCACTCTGCACAAAACTAAAGTTCAGGTGGATCAAAGACTTCAGTATAAAACCAGACATAATAACCCTGTTAGAAGAAAAAAAGGAGGAAGAGCCTTGAACTCATTGGAACAGGAGACAACTTCCTGAACAGAACTTCAACAGTACAGGCTCTAAGAGCAACAATCAATAAATGGGACCTCATGAACCTGAAAAACTGCTATAAGTCAAAGGAAACTGTTGTCAAAACAGAATGACTGCCTGCAGATTGGGAAAGGATTTCACCAACCCTATATCTGACAGAAGGTTAATATCCAGTATTTATAAAGATTTCAAGAAGTTAAACACCAATAAATCAAGTAACCCAAATTAAAAAATGTGGTACAGAGCTGAACAGAGAATTCTCAATAGAGGAATATAGAATGGCAGGGAAACACTTAAAAAATGTTCAACATTCTCAGTCATCAGGGAAATGCAAATCAAAACCACCCTGAGATTTCACATTACAACCATCAAAATGACTAAGACAAATAACTCGAGTGACAAATCATGCTGGATAGGATTGGGAGAAAGAGGAACCCTCCTTCATTGCTGGTGGGAATGTAAACTTATACAACCACTTTAGAAATCAACCTGGCATACTTTCTCAGACAATTAGGAATAGCGCCTCCTCAAGATCCAGCTATACCACTCCTAAGCATATATCCAAAAGGCGCTCAAGTATACAACAAGGACATCTGCTCAACTAAGTTTGTAATAGCTTTATTTGTAATAGCGGAAGCCAGAAACAGCACAGTTGGCCCTCAGTTGAGGAATGGATACAGAAATTGTGGTATAACTCTATGATGGAATATTACTCAGCAATGAAAAACAAGGAAAACATGAAATTTGCAGGTAAATGGTGGTAAGTGGAAAAGATCATCCTGAGTGAGGTATCCCAGAAGCAGAAAGACTCACAGGGTATATACTCACTCATAAGTGGATATAGGATATAAAATATAAGATAAAAATACTAAAATCTGTACACCTAAGGAAGTTAATCAGGAAGGAGTATGCTGGCTAAGATGCTCAAACCCCATGCAGAAAGGCAAAGAGGATAGACATCAGATGAGGGAGAATACAGGGACAGGACATCCATCTGAGCCTACCACAGAGGTCCTTTAAAAGGCTCTACCCTGCAGGATGTCAAGGCAGATGCTGAGACTCATAGCCAAACTTTGGGCAGAGTGCAGGGAATCTTATGGAAGAACTGGGAGATAGTAAACCTGGAGAGGAGAGGAGCTCCACAAGGACAGTAACAGTTCCAAAAATTCTGAGCACAGGGGTCTTTTTTGAAACTGATACGCCAGCCAAGGACCACTCATGGAGATGGCCTGAAACCCCTATGGCAGTTCAATATCCAAGTGGGCTTCATAGTAATGGGGACAGGGACTGTCTCTGACAGGAACTCATTGGCCTTCTCTTTGATCACCTCCCCCCGAGGGGGGAGCAGCCTTGCCATGCCACAGAAGAAGACAGTGCAGCCACTCCTGATAAGAACTGATAGATTAGGATCAGAGTGAAAGGGAGAAGGACCTCCCTTATCAGTGGACTAGGAGAGGGACAGGGGTGGGGAAGACCTAGGGTCAGATTGGGAGGGGAGGAAGGATGAAGGTACAGGGGGATATAAATTGAATAACCTGTTATTAATAAAAATTAAATAAGAAAAGAGAAAACAATAAAATGTTGAAAGATTTTTTTAAAAACTATGCTGTTACACATATGTTCAAACTTTGAAAATATTGACTGATATCAGTTATTGCTCCTAAATTAAAAAGTACTAAATAAATAAATAAATAAATACATAAAAAGAAATGAGGAAGGATACTTCATACTCATTAAAGGAAATTTCCACCAAGATGGCATCTGTATTCTGCGCATCAATGCCTTAAATACAAGGACACTCACATTTGTAAAAGAAATGTTAATAAAGCTTAAAGAATATATCAATCACCATTCATTAATAGTGGGAGATGTCAATATGTCACTATCATCAAGGAACAGAGCAATGGAACAAAACTTAAACTGAGAGATAATGACACCAATGGATGTCATGAATCAAATGGACCTAATATATATCTAGAGAATTTTTTAACCCAAACAGAAAATAATGTATCTTTTTTCAGCACCTCATGGACCCTTCTCCAATACTGACCATACAGTAGGTCACAAACCAGGCCGCAAAAGATACAACAAGATTGAAATAATGTCTTGTATCCTATCAGACCATGATAGACTAAAAATGGACCTCAACAATAACAGAAATAATAAAAGCCTACACACACGTGGAACTGAACAACTCCCTACTCAATGAAATCTAGGTCAGGAGAAATAAAGAAAGAACTTCCTACAGTTCAATGAAAATGAATGCACATCATACCCAAACTCATGGGATGCAATGAAAGCAGTTCTAAGAGGACTTTTAATAGCACTAAAGGCTTTCATAAGCTATTAGAGACATCCCATACAAGCAACTTAATGGCACACCTGAAAGCCCTAGAAAAAAAAGAAGCAAACACACCCAACAGGAGTAGACCACTAGGAATAACCAAAGTCAGGGCTGAAATCAATAAATTAGAAACAAAGAATAATTCAAATAATCTACGAAACCAAGAGCTAATTCTTTGAGAAAATCAAATATATAGACAAACTCTTAGCCAAACAAGTAAATGGCAGACAGACACTATCCAAATCAACAAAGTCTGAAAGGAAGAGAGAGAGATAACAGACACTGAGAAAATCCAAAGAACTAGTAGCTCTTATGTCAAAAGCCTAAATGCCACAAAATTTGAAAAATCTAAATGAAATATAAAATTCTTTTGTTAGATTCCACTTACCAAAGTTGAATCAAAATTAGGTAAAGATATTAAATAGTCTTATACTGCCTAAAAAAAATAGAAGCAGCCATCAAAATCGTTCCAACCAAAAAAAAAAAAAAAAAAGCCAAGTGCGAGATGATTTCAGAGCAGAATTCTACAAGATCTTCAATGAAGAGTGAAGACTGATATTCTTCAAATTATTCCACAAAATAGAAATGGACACAACATGACCAAACTCCTTTTGTAAGACCACAGTCACCTTGATAAATCCTCAAAGACCCCAAAAAAGAAAGAGATCTTCAGACCAATCTCTTTTATGAACAATGATGCAAAAATACTCAATAAATTAACCGCAAACCAAATCCAAGAACATACCAAAAATATCATCCAACATGACCAAGTAGGCTTCATCCCAGGCATGCAGGGATGGTTCAATATATGGAATCTTAATCCATCATATAAAAACAAATTGAAAAAAAGCACCAGATGATTTCCTTAGAAGCCAAAAAAGCATTTGACAATATCCAACAGTTATTCTTGTTTAAAGTCTTGGAGAGACTGGGGACAAAGGCACAGATCTAAAAATAGTAAAGACAATATACAGCAATCTTATAGCTAACATCAAACTAAATGGAAAGAAAGTTAAATTAATTCCACTGAACTCGGGACAAGACAAAGCTACACACTCTCTCCGAATCTCTTCAATACAGTACTCAATGTCCTATCTAGGGCAATAAGACAACTAAAGAAGATCAAGGGGACACAACTTGATAAGGAAGTAGTCAAATATCACTATTCACAGATGATATGACAGTATACAAAAATTACCCCAAAAATTCTACTACAGTTGAAAACACTTCAGCAAAATGGCTGAATATAAAGTTAACTAAAAAAAAAAAAAAAAAAAAAAAAAAAGTAGCACTCCTGTATACAAAAGACAAATAGACTGAGAAAGAAATAGGAAAATAACACCCTTCACAATAGCCAGGGGAAAAAAATAACATAATGTATCTTGATGTTATCCTCAACAAGACAGTGAAAACCTATAAAACAAAACAAAACAAAACAAAACAAACAAACAAACAAACAAAAAACAAACTTCAAGTCTCTGAAGAAAGAAATTGAAAAAGATACCAGAAGATAGAAGATAGAAATATATCTCATGCTCATGGATCAGTAGGATCAACATAGTAAAAATTGCCATCATACCAAAAAGAATCTACAGATTCAATGATATTCCCATCAAAATTCAACACAATTCCTTAAGGAACTTGAATAAACAATTCTCAGCTTCATATGGAAAAATAAAAAAAGCCAGAATAGATAAAACAATCCTGTACAATAGCAGGTCTTCAGTAGGTAATGCCATCCCTGATCTCAAGCTCTACTATAAATCAATAGTAATAAAAACAGCATGGTACTGGAATAAAAACAATAAGTGGATCAATGGAATTGAAGTGAAGATCCATAAATAAACCCACACACCTATGGCCACTTGATTTTTGACAAAGAAGCCAAAACCATGCAATGGAACAAATGGTGCTGGTCTAACTGCAAGTCTACATGTGGAAAAATGAAAATAGACCCATATTTATCACCCTGCACCAAACTACAATCAAAGTTGTTCAAAGACCTCAGCATAAAACCAGATACACTAAATCTGTTAGAAGAAAAAGTGGGAAAGAGTCTTGATCTCATTGTCATAGATGATAAATTCCTCAACAGAACACCAAGAACACTGGCTCTAAGATCAAGAATTAATGAATAGGATCTCATGAAACAAAAAAGCTTCTATGAAGCAAAGAACTCTGTCAATAGAACAAGATGACCGCCTACAGCCTGACAAAAGATTTTCACCAACCCTACATACAACAGAAAGAGCTAATAAACTATACTATATATAAAGAGCTCAAGAAATTAAACTCCAACAATCCAAATAATCCAATTTAAAACTGGGGTACAGAACTAAACAGAGATTTCTCCACAGAGGAATATCAAATGGTGGACATTAAATACTCAATATCTGTAATCATCATGGAAATGCAAATGACATTCCATCTTAAACTCATCATGGTTAAGGTCAAAACCTGAAGTGACAGCAAGCTAGTGAGAATGTGAAGAAAGAGGAACACTCTGCCATTGCTGGTGGGAGTGCAAATTATACAACCACTTTAAAAATCAAACCGATGCTTTCTTAGACAATTGGAAATAGTGTTACTTTAAGACCCAGCTCTACTACTCTTGGGCATATATCAAAAACATGCTCCACAATTCAACAAAGATATTTGCTCAACTGTGTTGATAGCATCTATATTCATAATAGCCATAACAGGGAAACAAACTGCATGTCTCTCAACCAAACTATTGTTTTACAGAAATTGTGGTACATTTACACAATGGAATGCACCTTCGGTTTTTTTTAGAAAAAGGAAACTATAAAATTTTCAGGCAAGTAGATGGAATGAGAAATGATCATCCTAATGAGTTATTCCAAAACCAGAAAAACATGCATGGTATATACTCATTTGTAAATGGATAATGGCCATAATATAGGATAAACATACTACAATCTACAGACCTAAAGGAGCTAAATAAAAATGAGGACCCAATGAAGGATGCTCAATTCTTATGCAAAAGTGCAAATAGAATCGACACCAGAAGTGACTGAGGAGAGGGAAAAGGATGAGAGCCTAACATACATATCTTCCAAAGACTCTGCCGAGCAGGGGTTGAAGCAGATGCTAAGATTCACAGCCAAACTTTGGGTAGAGCACAGGGAATCATAGGAAAGAGTGGGAGGATAGAATGTAGAAAGACCCAGAGCTGGCAGGACCTCCATAAGACGACCAACAAGGACAACAAATCAGGGCCCATGGGGACTTGCAGAGATTGATGGACCCACCAAAGACCATTCATGAAGAGGAACCAGACCCCTGCTCAGACGTAGCTGATAGGCAGCTCAGTCTCCATGTTCGATCCATAGTAAGGGGAGAAGGTGCTGTTTTTTGACATGGACTCTGTTGTCTTATATTTGATCACTTCCCCTTGGTTGAGGGGACATTGCTATGACACAGAGGAAGAGGATGCAGGCAGTCCTAGTGAGACTTGATAGGCTGGGTTCAGATGGTAGGAGAGGAGGGTTCCCTGTATCTGAGATATAGGAAGTGGGATAAGGAGGAAGAAGAATGGAGGGTGAGACAAGGAAGAGTCAAGGAGAAGATTAAAATTGGGATGTTAAGTGGATAAATTATTTTTTAATTTAATTAATTTATTTATTACAATGTGTTCACTTTGTATCCTTGCCATAGTCCCCTCTCTCATCTCCTCCCAGTCCCACCCACCTTCCTTCTTCTGCTCCTATGCCCTTTCTCTAGTCTCCTAATTGGGGAGGAATTCCTCCCCTTCTAACTTATCAGGTCTCATCAAGGATGGCTGCATCATCTTCCTCTGTGGCCTTGCAAAGCTGCATCAACAAGGAGGAGGTGATCAAACACTTGAGTTCATGTCAGAGAATAAATAAAAACAAACAAATTTAAATTAAAAATAAATTAAATGTGAATAAAACAAAGAAATAAAATTAAAAAAACAAATACAACAGGTAAGAAGAGCGTCACACACCTACAATTCAATGACTCAGAAAGCTCAGATAGTGTTAGTGTCATGAATAAATGGCATCCTAAGAAATTAAATATACACCCTGCCAAATTTCAAATGCAAGATGTTGATGAAGATCAACACAATAACCTATGCTTACATATACAAAACAAAAGAAAATAAATACGTAAAACTCTATATTCCATGCTCAGCACTCAATGATAGTGATGTTGATGACAGGCATGTTGGCCTAGATTTAAACCCAACACTCGACTGGAGTTAGAGCTGTAAGTTCAAAACCAGCCTGGTCTACATACAAACTTTCAGGATACATCCAGGAACTCTGGGACATTATGACAACACAAAACTTGCTGATAATCAGATTAGAAGAAGAAGGATGAGATCAAAGGTCCAGAAGATATTTTCAACAAAATCATACAAGAAAAATTTCTTAACCTAAAGAAGACGTCTATGAAGGCACAAGAAGCATACAAAATACCAAAGATACTGGACCAGAAAAGAAAGTCCACTTAGCACAGAATAATCAAAATACAAAACATGCAGAACAAAGAAAGAATATGAAAAGCTGCAACTGAAAACAAACAAACAAAAAAAAAAAACAAAGCAAACTAACCAACCAATCAGACAAACAAAACAAAAACAAAAACAAACAAACAAACAAAATAAACAACCAAAAAACAAAAAAGGCAGATCTATTGGAATTAATCCTGTATTATCAGTAAAAATGCTAGAAGTTGAACGGCTTATACAGAGTGCTTCTGACTCTAAAAAACTACAGAATCCAATACAAATTACTAACCATGCCCAAAGTTTCAATCAGCAAATGAAGAAAATAAGATGTTTCTTGATAAGGTCAAATTTAAACAATATGTATCTATAAATATAGCCCAACACAGGGTGCTAAAACCACCACCACCATCACCACCACCAAAATACCAGGATTTATAATCACTGTTTGTTGATATATCCTAATACCATTGACCAAAATTCACCAATAAAAAGACACAGGCTCACAAAAATGGATGATAAAACAAAATACACCCTTCTTCTAAATACATCAAACACAGCTTCACATCAAGATAGACATTTTCTCAAGGTAAAGGGTTGGAGAAGATATTCCGAATAAATGATTTAGAATATCAAGCTTGTAAAGCAATTTTAATATCTAACAAAACAGACTTCAAAAACAACTAATGAAAAGATGGCAAGAGACATGACATATTAAAAAAAAATCCAGCAATATAACATTTCAATACCTAACATCTCTGCCCTAAACATAAGAGCACCCAAGTTATAAAAGGAACCCTTCTGCAGCTTACATCACTTCCTGGCCCTCATAAACTGATAGGGGAAGACTTCAATATATTACTCTCAGCAATGGACAGGTCCTCCTGACCAAACTGAACAGAGAAATGCTTCAGTTAACTAATATCAAAAAAACTAAATATACCCAAATGATGTTTACAGAACATCCACCCAAGCACAAAAGATTGTTCCCTCTTCTCAGCAACACATATATTGTTCTCCAAAATTGATGATATACTTGAACAGTGGAAGTCTCAAAAGATATAAGAAACTTTCAATAACCTCCTGCATCCTATCAGACCACTAAGGTTTAAAGCAGCACATCACCAATAACAAAAACAATAGAAAGCTTACAAACTCATAGAAATTGAACAACTCTCCACTGAATAAAAAAAATGGATTAAAACTGAAGTAAAGAAAGAAATTAAAGACTTTCTAAAAGTCAATGAAATGAATACACAACATATCAAAACTCATAGTACACAATGGAAGTGTTGACTACAAGAGAGTTCATAGCACTAAGTACATTCAGAAAATATAATCAGAAAGATATCTTAGGAGTAACTTAACAGCACACCTAAATACAATAGAACAAAAAGAAGTAAACATAACTAAAAGGAGTAGACATTGAGAAACTACTGAACTGTGTCTTCACTGGTAAAACCGAATGTTTCCACAGGAAAAGAAAGGTGGACCCTATCAAAATTGATCATGATTAGATTTGAATAGTAGAGATCTCCTGAATAAGCAGAGGTAACTGTTCATCAGACAGTGTGGTCATTCAGTCCAAACTAACTTAATAAAGACTAAAGTTTTCTTCATAAATAAAAGAAAGATACATTTGTTGTTTCATATTAAAAACAGTTAAGAGGTTTAAAATGTTTGAAGTAAATTCAAAGGTATAAACTTGTTTGAGATGGAATAACTTGGAGTGAATAAGAAATTTGAGCATCTTGGTGATAGACCATGCATTTAATCCCAGCAGAGACAAGCAGTTCTCTATTAATTAGTTGTTTTCTAAATTCAGGAGTTACAATGACAGTGTGTTGGTGGTTCATAGCCCTAATCCCAGCATTTGGGAGCCACATGCCTTTTACATACCACCTGGGGGGAAGAGGCAGGTACATAGAATTTACAGTGGATTTATTTAAAAGCTGCTTGTAAAAGGCAGGCTGAAAATCAAAGTGAATGCCCTTTATTATCTAGAATAAATACACTTTAAGGTATATTTGTAAACTTTCAAAGATTTTTCAACTTTAATTGAGATGTTATACTTTTTCTATTTCCAAAAAAAAATTTGCCCTATAAAAGATATAACATCCCTAAAAAGGCACAACCCTCACCCCAGAATTAGGGATGGGGCAGGGTTTTGATTTAATCTTTTCAGGAGAATAAAATCATCCAACTAAAGAATATGGAGACCATTGGACACATGAAATTTCTGAAGAAAATGACAGATCACCAAAAGAAAATGTCAAAAGAGAAGGAGTAAACTGGCCAACTGGTATAACTCACCTTCATGTTATCTCTTCTGCCTTCTACAGACATAACTGCAAATTGTCTTTATGTGATTGCTAAAGGACAATCCAAAATCTCTATCTCATATAAGAAAAGCCACCTGGTAAGAAACAGAGGAAAACAGAAAAATATGGGATGACTCTATTGTTATGAATTTCATAATTTTCTGGCATGATGTGACTTCTGTTCTTACCACAAACTTCAATAATCAAGAATGTGTACAGTGTTTGTGAAAGAATGAGGGGGTAGGAGAAAAAGGCAAAAACATAAGCCTAAAATATAGCCAAGTTTACATGAAAAGACATAAGGAAAATCTAACGTGAAAAATGTGCACTGGACCAGAGATACCTTTGATTTTCTAATTAATACAAATTAAATAAACAAAGATTTCCCAACTGTTATAAGACAAACACAAAGTAACACCTAAACTGTTATATTTCTGACCTTCCAGCTACTACTAACCTCCTTTACAGAGAGTCCTTTTGCTCTGGAAGTCACTTGGAAAATGGAGGTGATCATAAAGATGGGCTATGGCTTGCAGTCTCTCATGTCCCCTTGTGGGTTCAGGCAGAGCCCAGTCCTTTTGGACACTCACACACAAAAAAATGTTGGAGAATAATTTAGTATCTGTTTCCTGCTGCATGAATTATGTCACAAGAAATGGAATCTGACCTATCCGCTTATTTAAAACCAGGCACCCCTGACAAAATTCTGCATCTCAGAAATTCCTTTTGTACCCTGGAATTGAATTTCCATAAACCATGCCATTGTGACTGGTGGAAGTTGAAAGGTTAAAAAAACATAATCAAGTATTGCTGAAAGATGACCACCACCACCTATTTTCTTCCAGTTTCAAAACGACTTGTAAAATTTGTTACACAAAGGTGTATGAGGAATACAGCATTCATCATTTCTAGAAATGAGACCTTCAGTTTTCCAATCTGTCCACTGCAAAACCAATGCCTGATATTATAAGCACAACAAATTTCTACTGCCCAGGCCACAAACTCGTCACTTCTTTGGACATCAATTCTCAGGAAGGGTCAGAGGCCAAGGGTCTCTGACAAGATCACCACATGGAGACAAACAGAACCACAGTCTGAACCACAGTCTGAACTACAGTCCATCTCATTCAAAGCATATCAGGCTATGATACCTCAGCAGCCTGCTCTTCATGGCCTGGGGACAATGGCCACACACTCAGCATGACATAGCCTCTGGTCTCACTCACAGCTCTTTACAGCTACATGAGAAGAAAATCCCAAAATAAACCCATAAACTACCTCCCACTATTGCTCCTGACTGATGGGCCTACCCAGAGTACCTCATTAGCTTGAACAATAGAGCTGAGTCTTAGGACAGTAGTAGCTCCTCTACCAGTGGATCAAAGATAAAATGATGCTGATAGCAGAGGCATTCTAGCTTTACCCTAAACCCTATGGGCACACAGAACCCTAGCGTTGTTATAAAAGAATGAAAATCCCAATTATTCGATTTAAAAACCTGTTATCACAGAGAGGCAGAGAAATCACCCATCCGACCCTGCTACTCACCTCACCTCCAAGAGGAAAAGGTCCCAAAAGCTCACGACTTCAGATGACAGCTCAGGGGAGATAGGCCAAAGGAACCCAAGCCCAAAGGCTTTCTAGCTCAAAGCTCAAAAAGCCCAAAATCTACCAAGATAAAACTCTTTCCAATTTTACACTCTGTCTTAAATACATTTCAGCTGAAAGTTCCACTTACTCTTTAATCCCTGTCAGCTGATTTCTTGCTTTGACTCTTGATCTAGGGTTAACATTATTTCATCCTGTGCACAGAGAGCTTTTGAATTAAAGGTATGTTCTAGGGCTGATGGAACCATGCCATAATCACCTCTTTACAATAAATTGTAAGTTCTTGGAATTAAGGTTTGTGTTAGGGCTCACCCACACCAAACAAAGCACAGGTTTTTACAGTTCACAATGTAAGGGATCAAACTGGGATCAAATATCCTGCAACATCCTCATCTTGGAAATGTTTTAAAATACAATCTTCCACTTTCCCAGGGCACCTGCTCATCTTCCAAGATACAGGTCATTTATGTTGCACATTCCATTACATGATCAGTGTCTAGTGCAGTCGTCTTTACCTCATAGTTGGGAATTCCTTCAGCCAAACTTCTGTCAAAGCCAAACAGTAACAACCATTAAAGAAGCAAATGGCCATGAATTTGAAAGCAAGGAGTACTTAATGGGAGCTCAATGAAAATGAGAAATAAAACAAAAAGAATATGGCTGTACCTAGAAATGTCAGAGTAGAAAGTTTATTATAGATAGACTAGAGAACACAGGAAAATCTGGGATAATCTAGAGTTGACATAACCCTGAGCTATGTGAGACGAGAGGAGAGAGGGAAGTGGAGAGCCAGAACAAAGGGCCAGGAGGAAAAATGATAAATGAATAAGACCAGGTAACCAAAACAGTTAGAATACATAAGCATGGAGGAGGGCAGCTCAACTCCTGGGCTAGAGATCTGTGTTTGACACCCATACCTTGTAACAAGAAAGGACTGAGGGATACTGGGAGAACCTGACAGCCAAATCTGCTTTGATTGTTAAGTAGCCACCTTAACCATTCATCCCAGCATTTGAGAGGTATAAATAGAGAGCAATGAGAAGGTTGAAATGATTTCATTATAATTTCAAAAATTATTTTTAAAAGTTGAAAATGGCTTTATGGTCCAATATTATTCAGGGAATTCAAGTACATATTAGAGCACACAAAGTATTACTCACACCTTTTCTCTCAGGTTGTGCATTTTCGAATGGGGGGAGGGAAAACATACCTCTTAGTCACTACCACAGCAGTTTGTCCAGAACTTCTGTATTGTTTGAACTCGTGCAACTATAGAAATTTACTTTCCAGAAACAAGTTCACCATCCCTTTGTGTATGACTGCCCCCAAATGTACAGTTTTCACTTTTATTGAATGTCTAAAATTGATTACCTGACTCATTGCCATCTTCCCTTCTCCCCCTCCCTTTCTGTGTTGTGACTACACCAGCTTCAAAGTAGGTCAGTGAACTCAATTCTTACACAGGTCCCTCTTTATTTGTAATTGCCCACCTCTAAAAATTCAGGGTCTTCAGTGGACATTAATTCACTGTTCTATTTTACTTCACACTCACTAGTCAGGGCCCACCTAAAAAGAGCTGCAGGACTATGTTCTAGGCACTGGGCAGTAGGGGCAAGCATTCAGTGTTCCAATAAAGTGTAAATTACATAGCATGTGAAAGGCTGATCTACAGGAGACATTGCTTTAACAAAAACAAATATCAAAGCACTAGGGGAAAAGGAATGAAATTCTTAATGAATGGATTATCAAAGAATATTAACTAATAAGAGACTAGAGCAATGATGCATTAACAAAATAAAATTTAATAATACCAACAACTGACTTATTTATTTATTTATTTATTTATTTATTTATTTATTATGGATACGGTGTTGTGCATGCATCTACACTTGCATGCCAGAAGAGCACCAGATCTCATTATAGGTGTTGTAAGCCACCATGTGGTTGGTGGGAATTGAACTCCTGACCTCTGGAAGAGCAGCCAGTGCTCTTAAACTCAGAGTTGAAAAAAAAACAAACAAACACATAGGCATACTGACTTTGAAAAACACAGGCCATTCTCATACTGTTTGATGTTATCCCTGTGTACAATATTAGCTGCTGAGACCTGTAATCTGACAGAGACAGCTTAAGCCCATAGTCTGTGTCTCAAATTTGAACTGACAGAACTGTGTCAATGAGGATTGTACATATGGGCATAGGACAATCCCTTAATTTGAAATTCAATATTTACTGGAGCAAGATACCTGACCCAAATTGTACACCCACCAATCTGGTCTGCTTTCATTTGCATTAATGAATTAATAAATTCACATTGGGAATTTACAAATTAAAAAGACATAACCCTGACACATTTCTACACAATCCTGGTGAGCAAACATGTGTATCCCAGGATCCTAATCTCTAAAAGGCCTGGTTAGCAGACTACTTATCTGTGGAGTGTTTTACAGATAGTCTTCCCTCAGCTAAATTCTAACTGGTACCACTACTTTCTCAGCAATAGTAAATCCTTTCCATCATCAATTCTACTATTCTATATCACAGCTTAATATTGGAGTGCTCTCTGACACAGGACATACCATTTACAACCTCCACAAAATTAAAATGTATCTTTTAGAACTGAGAGAACCTACCTGACACCTCCAAACGTCACCAGAAACTAGGCCTAAAAAAGGTCACCTTAAGGTCACAGAATAGTGACTCTACCATAAGGTCAGCAGGAACTAGGCCATGGGTCACCATTTCCCAAAACAAGCTCATAAGATTCCATACCCAAGGAACAGCCTGAGGATAACCACAAGGATGGGAAGGTATCTTATCTCAAAGTGGGGCATTTGTCCTGAGCAACCCACCAACCTTGTAATAGAACATTCAATGACACAGAAAATACCTAACATTTCTGAGGCCAAGAGTTAGCTCTCTCAATGTTAGTTATGTTAGCTAGCCAATCACTTTGTAAAAAGCTTGCCCTTACTGAATGTCACCCAATCCTGTAACTGTTAAACTGGAACTTCTTGGTCCTTCCTAAAACCCCATTCAAAACTCTGCCATGCAGCTGCTGAGGGCTCTCCTCTCTGATCCACTATGATGGTGATGATGGAGAGACCCAGCTTAAATCCAAATAAAACTCTTTGCTCTTGTATATGTGGTTCAGCTCCTGGTGAACTTTGGTGACCCTAAGATCTGGCCATAAAATATGGGTTCTCATATTGGATCCGCAAGTCTCCCAAGCACCCCAGGCACATGTTGCTGAACAACAGCTAGTAAGTGAGCACTCTGTCTGTGTCTGTCTGTGTCTGTCTCTGTGTATCTCTTTTTTTAGGGCCTTGGAGAAAATGTGTAATCTGTGTAGTCAGAAAGTTTAGAGCTGATGCTTTGGACAGTTGTGGGCCAGAGGGGGCTTGGAAGACTTTCCAGACCCCCCTAAAAGGGGAAAATCTGTAAAGGGCGTTAAGCACTGAGATTTCTGTGATCTCTGGACCTCAGAGAGGATGAATGTGCCCCTATCTGTAAAGGATGGTAGAGTACCCAGTTTTCTGTGATCTCTGGATCTTTGGACAAGGATAATGCAGGTAGCTGCTGCATCAGAGATTCACTGATATCATACTTTCATTTTTTCCACTGCAGGAGTGGTGGGATCTGCTGTCTGGCTCTGTGTATTTTTCTGCTGCACAAGCAATGGTATCTAGCAGTCTGTGTCTTGTTTAACTGTTTTGACTCTCACTGCAATTTTTTTTGTCTCTGGGACTGACTGAGGACATGGGACAAAATCCTTCTATCCCCCTAGACCTGATTCTTTCCCATTTCAGGGAGGCTTAAGCCATGCTTCATAGGTTCCAGTGAGAGTGGCAAGGAGGTGGCAAGGGATTGATACAGTATGTAGAGCCCCAAGCTTGGGACCTCTGCCAATGTTCTCTGGTCTCTGGTCTGGCAGATCTTATCCACTACTCTGGCCTCGGGTCTGGCAGAGCGTGTCCCCTGCTCTGGACTCTGATCTCACAGAGATTTCCTGCTGCTGTGGTCTCTGGTCTGGCAGAGTTTGGCTGGTGCTTTGGCTTGTGGTCTGGTAGACAGAGATCAACAGATATGTTGCTGCTCCATTCTCTGGTCTGGCTGAATGTAGGTCACCATTCCAAACTCGGGTGTAATTGGGTGGAGCCTGATTTGGGGGTAGGTCACCACTAATGGAACAGGATAGAGGGCCCATAGAGAGACAGGCCACTGTTCTGAGTTTTGGTATTTTCTTCTTCCATACTCTTTGAGCGCATTATACCCAGTACATTTTTTTCCTTTGTTGTACTTTTGTGATTTTGTTTGCTTGTGATGGTCTCAGTGGGCTGGTGATCAAACAGCTGTGCTCCATGGTGACTTTGCCTTCCCCATGGTTCCAATACTACAAGCTGGGGCACCTCTGGTCATCAGTGGGAACACATATTTCCACATATTTGGCTAGGAAGGTTCGGTTGGAGAGGGATCTGTGTGCAGAAAATCTTGCTGGGCTAGACCTTGCTATCTCTATTAGGAGTGTCGGTGACCTGAGGTTAGCTCTGGCTTGGAACAATGATGGCCACATAATGCTTTTAGCTAAAACATATTGTAGTTATTACTATTATTATTATTATTTGGTTAGGGTCCCCTGTAGCCCAGCCTGGCCTTAAACTAAACAGCTATAAGATGACCTTGAATTTCTGATTCTTCTGCCCCACCTCTTATCAACTGAGCTACACTCCCAATCCCACAAACTTTTTTTTTTTGCCATAGGTGGCTTCAACAAGGAAGTGAGCTGAACTCAAATAGGAAAGGCTTGGCTCCACTGAGCTCCTGGGTCTGAGCCTGTGTACTGGCACTGTACACAGAATACCCATCTGAGCACCTTGATATGTCACTTATTAGCCTGGCTGTACTTATGAGATTGTCACCTGAGAATGAAGCCAATTCTTTTTTAGTCAAGGTCTCATACTGGCAACTAAAAGAATTTTATTAGAAAATCTTAGAAAGCACATGTATGATTGTGGTTTGAATGGGTGGAGAACCTCTGTCAATGTGCTCCCCAAAGTGCTAAAGGATATAAGTATGGGGAACGGGGAGGGGTAGATGAGGAATTCACCATGTCTGGGTATCTACCCTACCCCCAGAAAATGAGTTGCTTTACTTAATCACCAATGCAAGAAAAAAAATAGCTAGAATCCATTTGAGGTTCAAAGTTTAGAAGTGAGGCTGCAGGGTTCTTTTGGCAATGCTTTTGAAGAACTGCATCCATTCAAGTGCAATGTTTGTAAATTCACACTGAGCAAGGAAGGCAGGCAAGGGAAGGGGAGGAGGAGAATAAAAAGGAGGACAGGGGAGGAACATGTTTCCTGTCAAGAAAACAAAACTGAAAAAACCTTAATGAAGTCACACTTTTGTATGTGTGCCCAAGAATTTTTATTATTATTTATTTAATTTTTGTGTTAAATATTTTTTAATTTTTTAAACTTTTATTAATTACACTTTATTCATTTTGTATCCCCATAAACCCCTCCTTCCTCCCCTCCTAATCCCACCTACTTTCCCCTTTCTTCACGAATGATCCTCCCCAAGTCCACTGATAGGGGAGGTCTCCATTTCCTTCCTTCTGATCTTACTCTGTTAGATCTCATCAGGAGTGGCTGCATTGTCTTCCTCTGTGGCCTGAGATCAAAGAGCAGGCCAATCAGTTTATGTTAGAGGCAGTCCCTCTTCCCATTACTATTTAACCCACTTGGACACTAACTATCATGGGCTACATCTGTGCAGGGGTTCTAGGTTATCTCCATGCATGGTACTTGGTTGGAGTATGAGTCTCTGGAAAGACCCTGGTGTTCAAATTTTCTCATTCTGTTGCTCTACTTGTGGAGTTTCTGTCCTCTCCAGATCATACTATTTCCCACTTCTTTCATAAGATTCCATGTACTCTGCCCAACAGTTGGCCATAAGTCTCAGCATCTGCTTTGATAGTCTGCAGGGGAGAGCCTTTAGAGGTCCTCTGTGGCAGGTTCCTAACTTGTTTCCTGTTTTCTTCTTCTTCTGATGCCCATCCTCTTTGCCTTACAGGATAGGGATTGAGCGTTTTAGTTAGGATCCTCCCTCTTGATTAGTTTCTTTAGATGTACAGATTTTAGTAGTTTTATCCTATATTATATGTCTATATGAGTGAGTATATACCGTGTGCCAAGAATGTTTAAGTTATGTTCATGTGTACATTCCTTTCATCATATTTACATATATACTCTAAACATTTGCTGAATAATGGTGTTTCAATGTCTTTCCCACATTTCAACCGAATTATTTTTGGGCACTAAATCTAAACCCAATTCTTATCAATATTTGGAGGTTTGACTTGTTTTGAATGTGTGCTTTCATTTTCTTAGTTAACAGTGTGTACACAGTCCCTTACACCAGGGTCATCATATTTTAGTCTCTAACAAAGTAATGAAAAACAGTAAATAGTACTAATAATGTTAACGACTAAAATGAAAATAACTGAGTGCATTGTACAGTGATCTCAGATGCTCTTTTCAGGCAGGACATTTTATGATGAAATTTTTTTCATGAGGCACAAATGCCTGTTAAGCTTAAGGCTTGTTTATAACATTCTCTTGAAAAAAAAGGTTCAAGATGCATCCTGAAGTCATAACATCAAATGATGTACAGAGAGGACATAATCACCTTTGCAGATATGGGCTCCTAGGGATAAGTATGGGAGGATTCAAAGCTCAGGACACTTTCTGAGGATATGACTTCTCATAAAACCTAATGAAAAACATGATTCATCCCAGAAAATGAACATGTACATAAAACCAACCACATATAAAACAGGTACAGAGTAAATGTCAGGAGAGGGACCAGGTTAAGAAAACTAACACCAAATAAGTATCACTGTTGCTGTATCTGGAATTTCTATCTTGTTTGGAAGTCAGAGACAGGAAGACTGTTAACCCCTGTATTTAAGGCAGGGTATCTGCATAAAGAAAAGCAATGTTTCCCTTCTCCTGTTCCTTTTTTTCTCCTCCCCTTCCTCCTCCTTCCTTACCTCCTAGATGTGAAGCAAATGTTCTACCTCTGAGTTGTATTCCTGCCTTCTGTACAAAACAGGGAGAAACAGATAGTCTTTGGATATAATGAAGCCAGATGCTAAATCTCATTAAAGCTTAAAGGAAGTAACTTGTTATGGGATAAATGAAAGAGAACACAGAGAAGGCAACAGGCATAGAGTAGGCTGTCCTAGTAACAGCAGTAACAGAACAAGATAAAAAGACTCCAGGAAAAGTTTTTTACAGATGGCACAATGGCTGGCATTAACAAGTAAAATGCTACTTGCTCCCATCCTTAGGTGGGAATTCTGTATTACTATCAGATTATGAAGACTTTGTTAAAGGAATTTACTTTTTAAAAGGTTATTTGTCCTTCCACAAATAGTTATTGTGAATTAGGTACCCAATACTCTGCTAAGTCCTGAACACACAAAAATGATTGATGTAAACACCACTTTTTCTCTATAAGCTTACAGTCTTGTGGGGTAATCCACCATAAACAAACCCATAGACCATGCATAGAAATGTATACATCACTATAAATTCCACTAAGAAACCTAAAGGAAAGCGAGAGGTACCTAACACCCCAGAAAAGATAAAGAACATACATATTCAAAGGCTGAGAGATGAGAACATTTTAGTTCAGTAGGTGAAATGAAAGAAGGTGAATTCGTTTTCATTATACTAGGGAAGAAGAAAGGAATGATGATGATGATGATGATGATGACGATGATGATGATAATAATAAGATTGAAGAAGGATGGTAGCCATCCCTCTCTGCTGCTGCTGTCCTTTTCATCCTTGCTCTCTCTCATGTGACTCTATGCCCTCTAGTCGTGATGGGAGGCAACTTCTCCATCATTTCTCTCTGGAACTGTTGATGGTTTAATCAGCAGAGCCCTGCTTGTGGCCTCCAGGAGAGCCCATGAAGGGGAGGCTCTGGCAGGGTGACTCAGGAAGTGACTATACTTCCTCAGCATTGTTCTGGGTGGAACTCAGAACCCGGTTGCCAGGTAACAGAAGGCCAGCAGCAGCAACAGCAGCCTGGACAGACCAGCAGGTCCACAGGAGCTGGAGAGATGAGTCTGTTCTGCTTCCAGACTTCCAGGGCTCAGGTCTCAGAGAAGACAGCGGTGGTCACCTGTGCCACTGCTGGAGACACGTGGCTCTAACCCTGACACGTTTCTGGCTTGTTCCCCACTGGGAGACCAAGGTAACGAGGGCCGCCCTGCATCAGGAAAGCTTTCTGATCCACCCCACCCCCATCCACCATGGTCGCAGCCTGGGAGAGTGTTCCTGTTGGGACACGGAGAACACTTATCATGTCCGTTTCCGCTTAGCAGGTATAGGGAAAGGGGTCATTGGTGCCCTCGGGATTTGCACACTTAAAGCCTCCCTCCTGCCCTGGTCCTTCCTCATAGGGAAAGGGAGTGAGCTTTCCTGCATGACATCCCCATGCTCAACTATGATGGCATGGACTATGTGGAGCAGATGATCCCCTACTTGCCCACCGCTGTGCAGAGGGATGACAGGGTGTCCCTCTGCTTCTTTCTGGCCCTTTATCCAAAGTTTGCCACCATCTGGGTGGTTCTGGACCTGATGCTGAAAAGGCAGGAGAGTGGTTCCACCAGGGATCTAGCCAGCTCTCAGATCTCCCCCTGCTGTTTCCCAGGGACCGTGCCCTGTGCCCTCACAGAACCGGACATCTGAGTCCCAGCAGCCTGGGTCCCGGGCCTGATCCCTTTAAGTGACATGACCAAACATGGGCAATTGGGGCAGGGTGGGGCTCTAACAGGTGCCATTCACCTTCCCCAGGGAATGTCACACACCACCCTTTCTCATGCCCTGAGCGTCCTTTCCCTGTTTGTGTAAAGGATTCTGGACCCCATTTGCAGTGTTTCTTATGGATGGAGCCCCTAGCACCCCCGTACCCCACCCTGGAAGATTCTAATAGTTCCTTCTAGATGTCTGGGTGGGTTGGGGACAGAGAGCCTTAGGGGTAAGGGTGGACTGTCACAGGTATAGATCCTTCAGGTCACACTGTGAGGGGGACCAGCAGACAACGATGTGAGTGGGCTTGGGGTGGAGGGGGAGGTGAGCGGGGAGGGACGTTTGAGGCCAGGGTGGAGGGCCAATTTTGGCCAGGAGCCTCACCTTTGGGGTTCTCTCCCTAGGGACTGTCCCCGCGACCTTACCTGCTGGTAGAGGACAGAGGTTTTCCACCAGGCTCCTGGGTTTTGAGCAGCAGAGGGAGGGACAGGAAAGGAAGGGCCCTGGGGGATACCAATGCCCGCCCCCCGCAGCAGCAAAGCTAGGCCAGGCTCCCGACCCTGTGTCCCTCTACCCTGCTCTCACCCACAGTGCCATCTTCTCGTTCTTGTCCCAGTGGCTGCAGAAATTCCTCCAGGATTTCTCTGGAGCCCCGGAACTGGCCATTGTGAGGTGGCTGCTGGACTATGCGGGACCCCCAGTCTTGCCAGAACCTGGACCGGTGCAGCCTTCAGCTTTAACATCAGAGGACGCACAGTCCCTTCTGGACTTGGAGAGTGAGCTACTGTTTCTCTCCAATGTAGTGCACTTGGGGGCACCTGATCCTGTGTCCTCGCTGCCCAAGGTAGACATATAGTTGGTACAATCACCGACTGAGCACACCCAGCGCCTATTCCCATTACAGAAAAGATTGCCTTAATTTTGTATATTTTTAAATTGCTGTTTTTCACTGTTGCATTATTGTTATTGGTTTCATATTATTAAAAAGGTGTTGATTACTCATCTTAAGTAATATATTTGGATATGGGGCCTCCCATTTGCCCCAGTGGTTGGAGCCATTCCTGGGTTGTGTTCCTGACTAAGCCAAGATGTATGGAGCCTGTTTTTTGTCGAGAGTTTCCTGTGAATTGGGCATGTGCATCCATCTATAGACGATGCTGCCAGGTGTGTAGTTGGTGCCCAGGGGGGTCTATTGGGATAGATTGAGTCCCAGAGAGAAAGCCCAACAGAGTCAGCAATTGACAGCAGACTTTTTGGGGCCACAGCTGGGCCCACGGCTAGGATCTGAGGTCAGGACCAGGACCAGTACCAAGACCCAGCTTTTCGGGCACTATCCCTGAGGGGGGGAACCTATAATTTTAGATATAGAGTACATTTTGGGGGATCATTTAAATACATGATATGTCTACATAGCACACCTGTTTTAGAACTCAATCTTTGGAGCGGGGCATGGTGGCACACACCTGAAATCCCAGCACTCAGGGAGGAAGAGGTCTGAATTTGAGTCCAGCCAGGTCTATAAAGTGACTGTAGGACATCCAAGCTTACACCAAATAAATTCTGTCTAAACAAACAAACAAACAAATATAGAAACAAATGAACAAACCCAAAAGTGAAGTCACTCTGTGGACCAAGCTGACCACAATCTCAGAAAGATTATCTTGCCATGGACGCCCAGATCTAGGATGACAGGGATGCACCTCTGAGCAAAGCTAAGATATTTTTAATGACTTATTCTTGAATCAAGGAATGAAAAGATAAAATAAGATGTACACAGGTAACATTTTTTTCTTTTAATGAACAGTAATAAGTCTTCAAATTTTACATTTATTTACAATTGCAAAATAATTTCTGATGTTGTCAGTAAGTGGGTTTTCTCCTTTGCTTTAATTTCATCCAGTGAAAAATGTTTGAGTATGCATGTGCCATGAGAGGACAACTTATTGCTGTTTACTATTTGTTTATATCCCATATATGAGTTTTCAACATGAAACCCAAAAAGTCTTTTGACAAGTGAAAAAAACCTGGCCCTTATTTTTTGATTTAAAATGATTTATGTATGTACTGATGTGTGAATTTGCATATACAAAGGCCCAAGTATAGAAATATTAGAAAAATTCTATAGGAGTAATATTGGCTACCCAGAAATTGAGCTCAAATCATCAGGCTTAGAAACAACCAACTATGCCCACTGAGACAATTCTCTGACATTCACTTGTAGATCTGACACAGTGTTATGAACAAGTCTTTACTCCTAAGAATGAAATAACACATTCCAAAAAAATGACAGCATTATATCATTTTAATTTGGACATAACATTTATTATTCCTTATATGACAATAGGTTTATAATCTGGATAGATGACAATATTTTACTGATGTAATATTTCAATAAAGTTTTTTGAGTATCAATGAACTCAGTGGGGGAATGTCTGTGGTAAACAAAACTGGCAACATGACTTTGAACATCGTATAAGAATGATCAAAGTAAACCCCCACAAAGCTTTCACCAAGTCTTCACACATCTGTCATGGCCTAAGAACCCATAGTAACATTACACACACACAATATGCTTTTTGAAATAAATATCATTGCTGTTACATTATTTAGCACCTCTAGATAATTCTCTCAGAAGGCAGTACTTCAACATTATGTGTCATATAGTAAATAATGGAACCATGAAGGATGGAACATCAAACAGTACATACATACATATAGATATAGATATACATACATACAGTCATACATACCTACATACACACGATTAAGCATTTTAACATTAATGTTGGTAAAAATAGAACACATTAGGGAAACATCTTCCACCCTTGGACTTGTACTCAGAAGGGTGACATATGATAATCAAGACTTCAAATGTAGCTTTGCCTAATTACTGACATCCAAATCAGGCTTGAAAAAAAAAACATCTTAAAGGTATTTGTGAAAATGAAAAACAAAAGCACCACACTTTCTCAGAGACCCTTCCTTGAAAAGCAGGATCACACCCTACCTGATATAAATAAGCAATGGATCACATAGATGATGGAGATCCCATTCTATACTTTGCAGCAGAAAAATACCTATCACCAAGTGTGATTAGATGCACTAGATCAACAGCAGCCACAGAAAGAATATCAGAATGACCTAATAAACTTCTGTGATTGGATTTGATACATATACAGCAAACTTCAAAAGCTACTCCATTGGTTCAAAATATAGAACACAACCACAATTGGTGACCTCCTCCACTACATTATACGTGAACATCGTAAATAATTTACTTCATCCAAGGCCATGTTTCTTTTCATGATTAGATTCTTAGGGTGTACAGATATTAGCACGTTTATCCTATATTATATATCTAATACCCACTTATGAGTGAGTATATACCCTGTGTGTCTTTCTGCTTCTAGGATACCTCACTCAGGATGATCTTTTCTAGATCCCACTATTTGCCTGCCAATTTTATGATTTCCTTATTTTTAAATGCTGAGTAGTATTCCTTGTGTAAATGTACCACAATTTCTATATCCCTCCTCAACTGACTGGCACCTGGGTGTTTCCAGCTTCTGCCTATTACAAATAAAGCAGCTACAAACATGGTCAAGCAAATGTCCTTGTTGTACACTTGATCAAATTTTGGATATATGCCTAGGAGTGATATAGCTGGATCTTGAGGTAACACTCTTCCTAATTTTCTGAGAAATTACCACATTGATTTCCAAAGTGGTTGTACAAGTTTACATTACCACCAGAAGTGGAGGAGTGTTCCCCTTCCGCACATCCTCTCCAGCATGTGTTGTCATTTGAGTTTTTGATGTTTTCCATTCTGATAGGTGTAATGTGATATCCCGGATTCATTTTGATTTGCATTTCCCTGATGACTAAGGAAGACTTTTGAGGGGGGCAGGAGTTCCACAAGGAGAGCAACAGATGAAAAAATACTGGGCACAGGAGTATTTTGGGGGGCTGATACTCCAACCAAAGACCATGCATGGAGATAACCTTGAACCTCTTCAACTCCTGACTAGATATATTCCATGGCAGCTCAGTCTCCAAATGAGTTTCCTAGTAATGGGAACAGAAACTGTCTCTGATATGAACTCAGTGTCTGGCTCTTTGGTCACCTCCCTTTATGGGGAGCAGGCCACAGAGGAGGACAATGCAGCCAGTTCTGATGAGATCTCATAGGCTAGGGTCAGATGGAAGTGGAGGAGGACCTCCCCTATCAGTGAACTTGGGAACAGAAATGGGAGGAAGTTAGGAGGTTGAATAAAGGAGGGGATGAAGGATGCAGCCACAGCGTGGATACAATGTAAATAAACTGTAATTTACAAAAACATAAATTTTTAAAAAGAGAAAAAAAAGAAACAATCTTCAGATACTAGAAGTTTTTTGTTTACATCCCTGGATGTTGTTTTTTGAGAAAGAGATTTTCTGTATGGCCTTGACTGACCTGTCATGCTTTCTAGACCAGGCAGGCCTTTAACTAACACAGATAAATTTGCCTCTGTCAGTCATAGTGCTAGTATTAGAGGCATTTGCCAACAGTCCAGGCTTTGATTTTTTTAATTTAATTTAATGTTTTATTTTTGCAACATGGTGTCTCAGTGCATCATTGCCAATCCAGGAATCTCTTTGTAAACCAGGATGACTTTGAACTCACTGAGACCTACCTTCATCTGCCTCTCAAGTGCTGGGACTACGGATGTGTGTCACCATGCCTGACAAGACTTTCTTATAGCCTAGTCAAACTATGTGATTTCAGACATATCTAGCCACACATCTAGACTGTTTTTTTTAGACAAGGTTTCTCTCTGTAGCCGTGCATGTCCTGGACTTGTTTTGTAGACCAGGGTAACATTGAACTTACACAATAGCATGCTTGTATCTCCTGGAAAGAAGGGATTAGAGATTTGTGCCACAAAGCCTGGCTCAGATTTTATTTCAATAAGATATATATGATTTAAACATAAATTAAAACATGATTTTTTAATCGTATATATACATATATATGATATATACATATATGATTAAAACAATATATATAAATATATAACATATTTATTAAATATATTGGTTTATATTGCTATATTTAGTGAGTATATATTAATTATACATATGATTATTTAGGTATTTCGAGAGAGGGTTTCTCCTTTTAGCCTTGGCTATCTTGGACTAGATCTGTAGACCAGCCTGACCTTGAACTCACAGAGACTGGCCTGCTTCTGCCTGGCAGAGTGCTGGGATTAAAGGCCTATGCCAACACTTAGTATTTAGGCACCTGCTTCTGTCTTTCCTAGCAACCTGTGATGTCATTATGTGTCGACAGCCAGGGAGGGCAGGTGTGGTTACTTTGCTCCTTAAAAGGATCTGCCTGCCCACTTTGTCTCTCTTTTGGTCTCTCTTGCCCTCTTGCTATTGCCTTCTTGCCCTCCCCCTTTCTGTGTTGTGGTGCCTCTCTCTCTCTCTCTCTCTCTCTCTCTCTCTCTCTCTTCCCCCTATCATGTCCTGCTCTCTCCTTCTCTGTCTCTCTTCATTTCCATCTGAGAGCCCACCCGAGAATGCAAACAACTGTAAAAGAAAAACAGCTGTGATTATTCCCATCCTTGAATTAAAGCCAGAGGCACAGAGCTCTCGAACGGTGGGATGAACTGCTCTGAGATAGCCTTGAATTGAAGCCAGAGGCAGATAGCTCTCAAAAGGTAGGATGAACTGCTCTGAGATAGTTTTTCTAAAAAATAAGGGCAGGGTGAATTGTTTTGAGAAAACTCACAAACGGCCAAAAACTGCAAACAACTAGCTGTAAACTATCTTCATGCTATTCTTGCTGACCAATCAAGGTATAGAGCAAAAGTGGCCAGATTTTTAAGTATAAAAACCCTGTGCTTTGCATGCTCTGGGTCGTCTCCTGTCTTTAGAGGGGCAACCCTATCACGATTTGAATAAAACTCTTGCTTTTGCATCGAGTTGTGGTCAGTAAGGGTTCCTTGGAAGGGCACAATCCTGAGCTCCTGAGCAGTGAGACTCCAGGTCTTACAACATGGAATTAAAAAGCTTTTGCAATCCATTCCTTAATGATGAAGCACCTTATAAAATAGGAAACATCTTTACCAGCTATTAACAACAGACAGGTTTATATGTAGACCATTCAAAGAAGTCATGAAATGTAAACATGAAGAAACAAACAAACAATCTGGAAAAGATCATCCAGAGTGAGGTATCCCGGAATCAGAAAGACATACATGGTATACACTCACTTTTAAGTGGATGCTAGACCTATAAGATAGGATAAACATACTAAAATATGTACACCTAAAGAAGATAAGCAAGAAAGAGGACCTGGGTTAAGATGATCAATCCTCACTTAGAAAGACAAATGTGATGGACATAGGAGAAAACAAGAAACAGGACAGAAGCCTACTACAGAGGACCTGCGAAAGACTCTACCTAGCAGTGTATCATAGCAGATGCTGAGACTAATAACCAAACCTTGGGCAGAGCACAGGAAATCATATGAAAGAAGGGGGAGTTAGTGTGACCTAGAGAGGACAGGAACTCCAAAAGGACCAAATATATCAGGGCACAGGGGTTTTTTATGAGACTGTTTCTCCAACCAAGGACCATGTATGCATATAACCTAGCACCCCTGCTCAAATGTAGTTCATGTTAGCTCCGCATCCAATTGGTTACCATACTAAGTGGAACAAGGAGTATTTCGGACATGAACTCAATGGCTGGCTCATTGACCTCCCCCCCACCCCAAGGAAAGATCAGACTTGCTAGGCCACAGAAGAGGACATTGCAGCAAACCTGATGATGCCTGATAATCTAGGGTCAGTTGGAACAGGCGGAGGCCCTCCCCTATCAGTAGACTTGGGAAGGGGTAGGTAGTAGATGAGGGAAGGAGGGTAGGAAAGGGAGGGAATGAGGGGACTGGTCGACAGCTTGGATACAAAGTTAATAAACTGCATCTAATATTAAAAAAATAAAAAGTAAAAAAGTGGAACATAAAACAAAGTTCCTAAAGATGAAACACAAAATGCTGACAGTTTTTTGTTTGTTTGAAGACAGGATTTTTCTGAATAATTTTAGCTATCCCGGACTCTCTTTATAGAACAGCCTGTGCTTGAACTCACAGAGATCCACCTACCTTAAACTTCCTGAGTACTAGGAATGCAGGTGATCACCAACAGCCTGAGCTGCTGACAGTTTATTTTGTTTTAGCATTTTATTTTTGTTGTTGTTTCATGCACTACATCCCAACTGCAGTTTCCTCTTCCTCCACTCCTCCCAGCCACAATCTATCCACCTCTACTCTGCCCACCTCACATCTCCTTCAGATCCACTGCTTCTTTATTTTCAATGAAAAAAAAAATCTGATGGCCTAACAAGTTACAAAAAGACTAGGAATAATCCCTCACATCAGAGTTGGTCAAAGCAATACAGAGAGAAAGTATAGGAGAGCAGGGAAAAAGAGTTAGAGACACCCCCGTTCTCACTGTTGGAAGTCCCTCAGCGACATGAGGATAATAATCATAAGGTATATGCCAACAACCTAGGTCACAAGACTCATAGCATGTTTATGTTTTTGTCCTTCAGACTCTGTGATCCCTTTAAGGCAATTGACTCAGTGGGATATGCTCTTGTTGTGTCCTTGATATCTCTGGTTCCTACAATACGTATTTCCTCATTTCTGGGGTTCCCCTGGATACATCATTGTGTTTGGCTGTGGGTCTCTGCATCTGCTCCCATCAGATGCGGGTGATGTCTCTCTGATGACAACTGGGCCAGGCACTCATCTAAGATTATAGCAGAGTATCTTTTATTGACATTTTTGCCTGTCATGTTTACAGATATTGTGTGTCTCTAGGCTATCTTGACTATGGTTCATGGTCATCCAGGCAGTGTCAGGCATGGACTTCCCCTCATGGTGTGGGCCTCAATGTGTTTTCTGGAGTGTATTTAATATTATTGGGTTAGGGTTTTCCTTCTAGTATGTTCTGTAGGGCTGGGATGGCTGCATATATCCTGGGTATAGTAGTCTGGGTTGGCATCGGTGGTCTCTTAGTTTCTGCATGATATCCATCCAAACACTTCTGGATTTTATAATCTCTGCTGAGAATTCTAGTGTGATTCTGATAGGTCTACTTATTAGTTGAATGATGTTTTGGTATTAGCAGTGTCATGCATAGAACAGTTAATTTTCATGATGTCATCCCCATATGAAATAGAATCTCCATAACCTATGAAAATGAAAAAAAAACACACTTTAATGTGTGTTGAGGAATTAAGACAAAGAAGGACTAATTTGAGGTAAAAATAAACTATATATAAATGCTGCAAAAATGAAAATACTTGTAATTCAATTATGATATTTTAGAATGCAACTGCATCAAAAAAGTTAACTCCTGGTCCATTAATATACCCAAAAATTTATGTAGCATTTTGACTTTGCATGATGATGAATATTTTTTTCTATAACTCCTCATATGTCAGTTACTATTGTTTAAGTGATTTCTGAATAAATTACATGACATTATTAAAAGCAGAAAATTTGGTAGTTCTATGTGAAAGATGATTATATGCATAGTTTATTTTCCCTCTAACTCTCTCTTTATGGGAAAGGATTTATGAGAATGATTTACAATCTGTGAGTCAATTAATTCAACAGTGGATGGCTAAATATGGAAAATCGAGGAATCTATCAGTGGCTTAGTCCATGAGGCTGGTTGCCTCAACTCACCTTCATATACACGGAAATCCTCAAGAA
>JAEOAE010003514.1:0-39606 GCA_036365155.1 Meriones psammophilus
TTTCATTAGAAGCGGGTTTTGCAAGGTGCTCTGAGGTATTTCGTTAGAAGCAGGTTTTAAGTTCTCTGGCATCATTTAGTTGGCAACTGTGTTTTTAAGTGCTCTGAGTCATTTAGTTGGAAGCGGGTTTTTATGTGCAATGAGGACATTTGTAGGAACTGGTTTTTAAGTGCTCTGGAGTCATTTTCGTTGGAAGCGGTTTTTTAACTGTTCTGAGTCATTTCTTTGGAAGCGGGTTTATAAGTTCTCTTGAGTCATTTCTTTCAGGTTTTAAAATGCTCTGTAGTCAATTTGTTAAAGTGGGTTTTAAGTGCTCTGAGTCATTTCATTGTTTGTTTTAGTTCTCTCTCGAGTCATTTTTGAGTGGGTTTTTGAGTGCTCTGGAGTCATTTTAAGTTGGAAGGGTTTTTGAGTGCTCTGAGTCATTTCATTGGAAACAGGTTTTAAGTGTTGGGTCATTTCTTTGGAAGGGTTTTTAAGTGCTCTGGCGTCATTTTCATTGAGCGGGTTTTAATGTTCAGCGTGTTTTAGCAGGTTTTAAAATGCTCTGTAGTCAATTTGTTGGAAGTGGGTTTTTAAGTGCTCTGGAGTCATTTCATTGTTAGCGTGTTTTTGAGTACTCTCGAGTCATTTAGATTGGAAGTGGGTTTTTGAGTGCTCTGGAGTCATTTGGTTGGAAGGGGATTTTTAAGTGCTCTGAAGTCATTTCATTGGAGGCAGGTTTTAAGTGTTCTGGAGTCATTTCGTTGGAAGCAGTTTTTTAAGTGCTCTGCAGTCATTTCATTAGGCGGGTTTTAATGTGCTCTGAGGTCATTTAAGCTGGAAGCGGGTTTTAAGTGCTCTGGGATCATTTCTTTGGAAGCGGGTTTTTAAGTGCTCCTGAGTCATTTTGTTGGAAGCAGGTGTTTAAGTGCTCTGAGTCATTTTCGTTAGGCGGGGTTTTAAATGTTCTGGTGTCCTTTTCGTTGGAAGGCGTGGTTTAAGTGCTCTAGGGTTGTTTCTTTGGAAGCAGGTTTTTAAATGCTTTGTAGTCATTTGTTTGGAGGCGGTTTTAAGTGCTTTGGAGTCAATTCGTTGAAAGTGGGTTTTAGAGTGCTCTGGAGTCATTTCCTTGGAAGGGGGTTTTTAAGTGCTCTCAAGTCATTTCGTTGGAAGCGGGTTTTTAAGTGCTCTGGAGTCATTTCTTTGGAAGCGGGTTTTTAAGTGCCCTGGAGTCATTTCGTTTGAAGGCGGGTTTTAAGTGCTCTGGAGTCATTTCATTAAAAGCGGGTTTTTATGTGCTCTGAGATCATTTCGTTGGAAGCAGGTTTTTAAGTTCCCTGGGATCATTTCGTTGGAAGCGAGTTTTTAAGTACTCTGGAGTCATTTCTTTGGAAGCGGGTTTTTATGTGCATTGAGTACATTTCTTTGGAACTGGGTTTTTAAGTGCTCTGAGTCATTTCGTTAGGCGGGATTTTAAGTGTTCTGGAGTTATTTCGTTGGGCGTTTTTTAAGTGCTCCTGAGTCATTTCGTTGGATGCGGGGTTTTAAATGTTCTGGTGTCCTTTCGTTGGAAGCGGGATTTAAGTGCTCTAGGGTCGTTTCGTTGGAAGCAGGTTTTAAAATGCTCTGTAGTCAATTTGTTGGAAGTGGGGTTTTAAGTGCTCTGGAGTCATTTCATTGTTAGCGTGTTTTTGAGTACTCTCGAGTCATTTCGTTGGAAGTGGGTTTTTGAGTGCTCTGGAGTCATTTTTTTGGAAGGGGATTTTTAAGTGCTCTGAAGTCATTTCATTGGAAGCAGGTTTTTAAGTGCTCTGGAGTCATTTCGTTGGAAGCAGTTTTTTAAGTGCTCTGCAGTCATTTCATTGGAAGCGGGTTTTAATGTGCTCTGAGGTCATTTCGCTGGAAGCGGGTTTTTAAGTGCTCTGGGATCATTTCTTTGGAAGCGGGTTTTTAAGTGCTCCTGAGTCATTTTGTTGGAAGCGGGTGTTTAAGTGCTCCTGAGTCATTTCGTTGGAAGCGGGGTTTTAAATGTTCTGGTGTCCTTTCGTTGGAAGCGGGGTTTAAGTGCTCTAGGGTTGTTTCTTTGGAAGCAGGTTTTTAAATGCTTTGTAGTCATTTGTTTGGAGGCGGTTTTTAAGTGCTTTGTCATTTTCGTTGAAAGTGGGTTTTAGAGTGCTCTGGAGTCATTTCCTTGGAAGGGGGTTTTTAAGTGCTCTCAAGTCATTTCGTTGGAAGCGGGTTTTTAAGTGCTCTGGAGTCATTTCTTTGGAAGCGGGTTTTTAAGTGCCCTGGAGTCATTTCGTTGGAAGCGGGTTTTTAAGTGCTCTGAGTCATTTCATTTAAAGCGGTTTTTATGTGCTCTGAGATCATTTCGTTGGAAGCAGGTTTTTAAGTTCCTGGGATCATTTAGATTGGAAGCGAGTTTTTAAGTACTCTGAGTCATTTCTTTGGAAGCGGGTTTTTATGTGCATTGAGGACATTTCGTTGGAACTGGGTTTTTAAGTGCTCTGGAGTCATTTCGTTGGAAGCGGGATTTTAAGTGTTCTGGTGTTATTTCGTTGGAAGCGTTTTTTTAAGTGCTCCTGAGTCATTTCGTTGGATGCGGCGTTTTAAATGTTCTGGTGTCCTTTCGTTGGAAGCGGGATTTAAGTGCTCTAGGGTCGTTTCGTTGGAAGCAGGTTTTAAAATGCTCTGTAGTCAATTTGTTGGAAGTGGGTTTTTAAGTGCTCTGGAGTCATTTCATTGTTAGCGTGTTTTTGAGTACTCTCGAGTCATTTCGTTGGAAGTGGGTTTTTGAGTGCTCTGGAGTCATTTTTTTGGAAGGGGATTTTTAAGTGCTCTGAAGTCATTTCATTGGAAGCAGGTTTTTAAGTGCTCTGGAGTCATTTCGTTGGAAGCAGTTTTTTAAGTGCTCTGGAGTCATTTCATTGGAAGCGGGTTTTAATGTGCTCTGAGGTCATTTCGCTGGAAGCGGGTTTTTAAGTGCTCTGGGATCATTTCTTTGGAAGCGGGTTTTTAAGTGCTCCTGAGTCATTTCGTTGGAAGCGGGGTTTTAAATGTTCTGGTGTCCTTTCGTTGGAAGCCGTGTTTAAGTGCTCTAGGGTTGTTTCTTTGGAAGCAGGTTTTTAAATGCTTTGTAGTCATTTGTTTGGAGGCGGTTTTTAAGTGCTTTGGAGTAAATTCGTTGAAAGTGGGTTTTAGAGTGCTCTGGAGTCATTTCCTTGGAAGGGGGTTTTTAAGTGCTCTCAAGTCATTTCGTGGGAAGCGGGTTTTTAAGTGCTCTGGAGTCATTTCTTTGGAAGCGGGTTTTTAAGTGCCCTGGAGTGATTTCGTTGGAAGCGGGTTTTTAAGTGCTCTGGA
Organism: Meriones psammophilus; assembly: GCA_036365155.1. Lineage (NCBI taxonomy): Eukaryota > Metazoa > Chordata > Mammalia > Rodentia > Muridae > Meriones > Meriones psammophilus. The sequence goes on from JAEOAE010003514.1 coordinate 3,343, forward strand.
GTCATTTCATTAGAAGCGGGTTTTTATGTGCTCTGAGATCATTTCGTTGGAAGCAGGTTTTTAAGTTCTCTGGGATCATTTCGTTGGAAGCGAGTTTTTAAGTACTCTGGAGTCATTTCTTTGGAAGCGGGTTTTTATGTGCAATGAGGACATTTCGTTGGAACTGGGTTTTTAAGTGCTCTGGAGTCATTTCTTATGAAGCAGGTTTTTAAGTGCTCTGTAGTCATTTCGTTGGAAGCAGGTTTTTAAGTACTCTGCAGTCATTTCATTGGAAGCGTGTTTTTCTGTACTCCTGAGTCATTTCATTGGAAGGGGGTTTTTAAGGGCTCTGAAGTCATTTCGTTGGAAGCGGGTTTTTAAGTGTTCTGGAGTCATTTCTTCGGAAGCGTGTATTTGAGGACTCAGCAGTCATTTCGTTGGAAGCAGGTTTTTATGTGCACTGAGGACATTTCGTTGGAACTGGGTTTTTAAGTGCTCTGGGCTCATTTCGTTGGAAGAGGGTTTTTACGTGCTCTCGATTCTTTTCGTTGGAAGCATGTTTTTAAGTGCTCCTGTGTCATTTTTTGGAAGCGGTGTTAATATGTTCTGGTGTCCTTTCGTTGGAAGCTGGATTTAAGTGCTCTAGGGTCATTTCCTTGGAAGCAGGTTTTTAAATGCTCTGTAGTCAGTTTGTTGTAAGTGGGTTTTTAAGTGCTCTGGAGTCATTTTTTGGAAACGGGTTTTTAAGTGCTCTGGAGTCATTTCTTTGGAAGAGGGTTTTAGAGTGCTCTGGAATCATTTCGTTCGAAGTGGGTTTTTATGTGCTCTGAGGTCATTTCTTTGGAAGCTGTTTTTTCAGTGCTCTGGGATCATTTCGTTGGAAGCGGGTTTTTAAGTGCTGTGGAGTCCTTTCGTTGCAAGCAGATTTTTAAGTGCTCTGGAGTCATTTCGTTGGAAGTGGGCTTTTATGTGCACTGAGGACATTTCCTTGGAACTGGGTTTTTAAGTGCTCTGGCGTCATTTCGTTGGAAGCGGGTTTTAGAGTTCTCTGGAGTCATTTCGTTTGGAAGCCTGTTTTTGAGTACTCTGGAGTCATTTCGTTTTGAAGCTTGTTTTCTGTACTCTGGAGTCATTTCGTTGGAAGTAGGTTTTTAAGTGCCCTGAGTCATTTAGTTTAAGCGGGTTTTTAAGTGCCCTGGAGTAATTTCATTAGAAGCGGGTTTTTATGTGCTCTGAGGTCATTTCGTTAGAAGCAGGTTTTTAAGTTCTCTGGCATCATTTCGTTGGCAGCAAGTTTTTAAGTGCTCTGGAGTCATTTCGTTGGAAGCGGGTTTTTATGTGCAATGAGGACATTTTGTTGGAACTGGGTTTTTAAGTGCTCTGGAGTCATTTCGTTGGAAGCAGGTTTTTAACTGTTCTGGAGTCATTTCGTTAGAAGCGGGTTTTAGAGTTCTCTTGAGTCATTTCTTATGAAGCAGGTTTTAAAATGCTCTGTAGTCAATTTGTTGGAAGTGGTTTTTAAGTGCTCTGGAGTCATTTCATTGTTAGCGTGTTTTTGAGTACTCTCGAGTCATTTCGTTGGAAGTGGGTTTTTGAGTGCTCTGGAGTCATTTGGTTGGAAGGGGATTTTTAAGTGCTCTGAAGTCATTTCATTGGAAGCAGGTTTTTAAGTGCTCTGGAGTCATTTCTTTGGAAGCAGGTTTTTAAGTGCTCTGGCGTCATTTCATTGGAAGCGGGTTTTAATGTGCTCTGAGGTCATTTCACTGGAAGCGTGTTTTTAAGTGCTCCTGAGTCATTTCGTTGGATGCGGGGTTTTAAATGTTCTGGTGTCCTTTCGTTGGAAGCGGGATTTAAGTGCTCTAGGGTCGTTTCGTTGGAAGCAGGTTTTAAAATGCTCTGTAGTCAATTTGTTGGAAGTGGGTTTTTAAGTGCTCTGGAGTCATTTCATTGTTAGCGTGTTTTTGAGTACTCTCGAGTCATTTCGTTGGAAGTGGGTTTTTGAGTGCTCTGGAGTCATTTGGTTGGAAGGGGATTTTTAAGTGCTCTGAAGTCATTTCATTGGAGGCAGGTTTTTAAGTGCTCTGGAGTCATTTCGTTGGAAGCAGTTTTTTAAGTGCTCTGCAGTCATTTCATTGGAAGCGGGTTTTAATGTGCTCTGAGGTCATTTCGCTGGAAGCGGGTTTTTAAGTGCTCTGGGATCATTTCTTTGGAAGCGGGTTTTTAAGTGCTCCTGAGTCATTTTGTTGGAAGCGGGTGTTTAAGTGCTCCTGAGTCATTTCGTTGGAAGCGGGGTTTTAAATGTTCTGGTGTCCTTTCGTTGGAAGCGGGGTTTAAGTGCTCTAGGGTTGTTTCTTTGGAAGCAGGTTTTTAAATGCTTTGTAGTCATTTGTTTGGAGGCAGTTTTTAAGTGCTTTGGAGTCAATTCGTTGAAAGTGGGTTTTAGAGTGCTCTGGAGTCATTTCCTTGGAAGGGGGTTTTTAAGTGTTCTCAAGTCATTTCGTTGGAAGCGGGTTTTTAAGTGCTCTGGAGTCATTTCTTTGGAAGCGGGTTTTTAAGTGCCCTGGAGTCATTTCGTTGGAAGCGGGTTTTTAAGTGCTCTGGAGTCATTTCATTAAAAGCGGGTTTTTATGTGCTCTGAGATCATTTCGTTGGAAGCAGGTTTTTAAGTTCCCTGGGATCATTTCGTTGGAAGCGAGTTTTTAAGTACTCTGGAGTCATTTCTTTGGAAGCGGGTTTTTATGTGCATTGAGGACATTTCGTTGGAACTGGGTTTTTAAGTGCTCTGGAGTCATTTCGTTGGAAGCGGGATTTTAAGTGTTCTGGAGTTATTTCGTTGGAAGCGTTTTTTTAAGTGCTCCTGAGTCATTTCGTTGGATGCGGGGTTTTAAATGTTCTGGTGTCCTTTCGTTGGAAGCGGGATTTAAGTGCTCTAGGGTCGTTTCGTTGGAAGCAGGTTTTAAAATGCTCTGTAGTCAATTTGTTGGAAGTGGGGTTTTAAGTGCTCTGGAGTCATTTCATTGTTAGCGTGTTTTTGAGTACTCTCGAGTCATTTCGTTGGAAGTGGGTTTTTGAGTGCTCTGGAGTCATTTGGTTGGAAGGGGATTTTTAAGTGCTCTGGGCTCATTTCGTTGGAAGCGGGTTTTTAAGTGCTCTGGGCTCATTTCTTTGGAAGACGGTTTTTACGTGCTCTCGATTCTTTTCGTTTGGAAGCGGGTTTTTTAAGTGCTCTGAGGTCATTTTTTTGGAAGCGGGTTTTAAGTGTTCTGGTGTCATTTCTTTGGAAGCGGGTTTTAAGTGCTCTGAGTCATTTTGTTGGAAGCAGGTTTTTAAGTGCTCTGAGTCATTTTTGGAAGGGGTTTTTAAGTGCTCTGAGTCATTTCGTTGGAAGCGGGTTTTTAAGTGCTCTGGAGTCATTTCTTTGAAGCAGGTTTTAAGTGCTCTTGAGTCATTTTGTTGGAAGAGGGTTTTTAAGTGCTCTGGAGTCATTTCTTTGGAAGTGGGTTTTTAAGTGCTCTCTGGAGTCATTTCTTTGGAAAGGGGTTTTTAAGTGCTCTGGAGTCATTTCGTTGGAAGTGGGTTTTTTAAGTGCTCTGGAGTCATTTCTTTGAGTCAAGCGGGTTTTTAAGTGCTCTGGAGTCATTTCGTTTGGAAGCGGGTTTTTAAGTGCTCTGAGTCATTTCGTTGGAGCTGGGTTTAATGTTTAAGTCATTCTGGAGTCATTTCGTTTGAAGCGGGTTTTTAAGCGGTTTTTCTGGAGTCATTTTTTGGAAGCGGGTTTTTAAGTGCTCTGGAGTCATTTGGGTAATTTGGAAGCGGGTTTTTAAGTGCTCTGAGTCATTTCGTTGGAAGCGGGTTTTTAAGTGCTCTGGAGTCATTTCGTTTGGAAGCGCGGGTTTTTAAGTGCTCTCTGAGTCATTTCGTTGGAAGCAGGTTTTTATGTGTTCTGGTGTCATTTTGTTTGGAAGCAAGGTTTTAAGTGCTCTGGAGTCATTTCATTTGGAAGCGGGTTTTAAATGCTCTGTCATTTTGTTGGAAGCGGTTTTTTAAGTGCTCTGAGTCATTTTTAGAAGCAGGTTTTTAAGTGCTCTGAGTCATTTCGTTGGAAGCGGGTTTTTAAGTGCTCTGGAGTCATTTCTGGTTTTTAAGCGGGTTTTTAAGTGCTCTGAGGTCATTTCGTTGGAAGCAGGTTTTTAAGTGCTCTGGAGTCATTTCGTTGGAAGCAGGTTTTTAAGTGCTCTGGAGTCATTTTGTTGGAAGCGGGTTTTAAGTGCTCTGAGTCATTTCTTTGGAAAGCGGGTTTTTAAGTGCTCTGGAGTCATTTGTTGGAAGTGGGTTTTTAAGTGCTCTGGAGTCATTCATTGTTTTTAAGTGCTGAGTCATTTTTTGAAGCGGGGTTTTAAGTGCTCTGGAGTCATTTCGTTGGAAGTGGGTTTTTAAGTGCTCTGAGTCATTTTGTTGGAAGGGGTTTTTTAAGTGCTCTGGAGTCATTTCATTGGAAGGGGTTTTAAGTGCTCTGGAGTCATTTCTTTGGAAGCGGGTTTTTAAGTGCTCTGGAGTCATTTTGTTGGAAGCGGGTTTTTAAGTGCTCTGAGTCATTTCTTTGGAAGCGGGTTTTAAGTGCTCTGGAGTCATTTCGTTGGAAGCGGGTTTTAAGTGTTCTGGTGTCATTTCGTTGGAAGCGGGTTTTAAGTGCTCTGGAGTCATTTTCGTTGGAAGCGGGTTTTTAAGTGCTCTGGAGTCATTTCATTTTGAAGCGGGGTTTTAAATGCTCTGAGTCATTTGTTGGAAGTGGGTTTTTAAGTGCTCTGGAGTCATTTCATTTGGAAGGGTTTTTAAGTGCTCTGGAGTCATTTCGTTGGAAGTGGGTTTTTAAGTGCTCTGGAGTCATTTTTTTGGAAGGGTTTTTAAGTGCTCTTGAGTCATTTCATTGGAAGGGGGTTTTTAAGTCATTTCTGGAGTCATTTGGAGTCATTTTGGAAGTGGGTTTTTAAGTGCTCTGGAGTCATTTCATTGAAGCGGGTTTTTAAGTGCTCTGGGTCATTTCATTGGAAGCGGGTTTTTAAGTGCTCTGGAGTCATTTCTTTGGAAGCGGGTTTTTTAAGTGCTCTGAGTCATTTCGATTGGAAGCGGGTTTTTAAGTGTTCTGGAGTCATTTCTTTTGGAAGCGGGTTTTTAAGTGCATGTTCTGAGTCATTTCTCTGGTTTTAAGTGTCTGGTTGTTTCTTTGGAAGCAGGTTTTTAAATGCTCTGTAGTCATTTTGTTGGAAGGGGTTTTAAGTGCTCTGAGTCATTTCGTTGAAAGTGGGTTTTAAGTGCTCTGGAGTCATTTCTTTGGAAGGGGTTTTTAAGTGCTCTCAAGTCATTTCATTTGGAAGCGGGTTTTTAAGTGCTCTGGAGTCATTTCTTTGGAAGGGTTTTTAAGTGCTCTGGAGTCATTTTGTTGGAAGCGGGTTTTTAAGTGCTCTGGAGTCATTTCATTTTCGTTGGAAGGTTTTTAAGTGCTCTGGGATCATTTTTTGGAAGCGGGTTTTTAAGTGCTCTGGAGTCATTTAGATTTGGAAGCTGGGTTTTAAGTGCTCTGGAGTCATTTCTTTGGAAGCGGGTTTTTAAGTGCTCTGAGGTCATTTCGTTGGAACTGGGTTTTTAAGTGCTCTGGAGTCATTTCTTTGGAAGCGGGTTTTAAGTGCTCTGTAGTCATTTCGTTGGAAGCAGGTTTTTAAGTGCTCTGGAGTCATTTCATTGGAAGTGGGTTTTTAAGTGCTCTGAGTCATTTCGTTGGAAAGGGTTTTTAAGTGCTCTGGAGTCATTTCGTTGGAGCGGGTTTTTAAGTGCTCTGGAGTCATTTTTCTTTTGGAAGCGTGTTTTTGAGTGCTCTGGAGTCATTTCGTTTGGAAGCAGGTTTTTATGTGCTCTGAGGACATTTCGTTGGAACTAGGTTTTTAAGTGCTCTGGAGTCATTTCGTTGGAAGCGGGTTTTAAGTGCTCTGGAGTCATTTAAGTTGGAAGCATGTTTTTAAGTGCTCTGAGTCATTTTTTGGAAGCGGGTTTTTAAATGTTCTGGTGTCCTTTTGTTGGAAGCGGGTTTTTAAGTGCTCTGGGTCATTTAGTTTGGAAGCAGGTTTTTAGTTCTCTGTAGTCATTTTGTTGAAGTGGGTTTTTAAGTGCTCTGGAGTCATTTTTTTGAAGGGGTTTTTAAGTGCTCTGAGTCATTTCTTTGGAAGCGGGTTTTAAGTGCTCTGGAGTCATTTCGTTGGAAGTGGGTTTTAAGTGCTCTGAGTCATTTCTTTGGAAGCGGGTTTTTCAGTGCTCTGGGTCATTTCGTTGGAAGCAGGTTTTTAAGTGCTCTGGAGTCATTTCGTTGGAAGCAGGTTTTTAAGTGCTCTGGAGTCATTTAGTTGGGCGGGTTTTTAAGTGCTCTGAGGTCATTTCTTTGGAAGCAGGTTTTTAAGTGCTCTGGAGTCATTTCGTTGGAAGCGGGTTTTAAGTGCTCTGGAGTCATTTCATTGGAAGGCGGTTTTTAAGTTCTCTGAGTCATTTTTTGGAAGGGGGTTTTAAATGCTCTGGAGTCATTTCGTTGGAAGCGGGTTTTTAAGTGCTCTGGAGTCATTTCGTTGGGCGCAGGTTTTAAGTGCTCTGGAGTCATTTGTTGGAAGTGGGTTTTAAGTGCTCTGGAGTCATTTCATTTGGAAGGGTTTTTAAGTGCTCTGGAGTCATTTCATTGGAAGCGGGTTTTAAGTGCTCTGAGTCATTTCGTTTGGAAGCGGGTTTTTAAGTGCTCTGGAGTCATTTCGTTGGAAGCGGGTTTTTATGTGCTCTGAGGTCATTTCGTTGGAAGCAGGTTTTTAAGTGCTCTGGAGTCATTTAGTTGGAAGCGGTTTTTAAGTGCTCTGAGTCATTTGTTTGAAGCGGGTTTTTAAGTGCTCTGAGTCATTTCGTTGGAAGCGGGTTTTTAAGTGCTCTGGAGTCATTTCATTTGGAAGCGGGTTTTTAAGTGTTCTGGAGTCATTTCTTTGGAAGCGGGTTTTAAGTGCTCTTGAGTCATTTTGTTTTGAAGCAGGTTTTTAAGTGCTCTGTAGTCATTTTGTTGGAAGTGGGTTTTTAAGTGCTCTGGAGTCATTTCTTTAAAAGCGGGTTTTAAGTGCTCTGGAGTCATTTCGTTGGAAGTGGGTTTTTAAGTGCTCTGAGTCATTTTTCGTTTTTTGGAAGCGGAGTCATTTTTTAAGTGCTCTGGAGTCATTTCATTTGGAAGCGGGTTTTAAGTGCTCTGAGGTCATTTCGGGTTTTTTTGGAAGCTGGGTTTTTAAGTGCTCTGGAGTCATTTCTTTGGAAGCGGTTTTTATGTGCTCTGAGTCATTTCGTTGGAAGCGGGTTTTTAAGTGCTCTGAGTCATTTCGTTGGAAGCGGGTTTTAAATGTTCTGGTGTCATTTCGTTGGAAGCGGGTTTTAAGTGCTCTGGTCGTTTCGTTGGAAGCAGGTTTTTAAATGCTCTGTAGTCAATTTGTTGGAAGTGGGTTTTTAAGTGCTCTGGAGTCATTTCGTTGGAAGCGTGTTTTTAAGTGCTCTGAGGTCATTTCGTTGGAAGCGGGTTTTTAAGTGCTCTGGAGTCATTTCGTTGGAAGGGTTTTTTAAGTGCTCTGTTTAAGTCATTTCATTGGAAGCGGGTTTTAAGTGCTCTGGAGTCATTTCGTTGGAAGGGGTTTTTAAGTGCTCTGAGTCATTTCATTGGAAGCGGGTTTTTAATGTGCTCTGAGGTCATTTCGTTGGAAAGCGGGGTTTTAAGTGCTCTGGGATCATTTCTTTGAAGCGGGTTTTTAAGTGCTCTGAGTCATTTTGTTGGAAGCGGGTTTTTAAGTGCTCTGAGTCATTTCGTTGGAAGCGGGGTTTTAAATGTTCTGGTGTCCTTTCGTTTGAAAGCGGGGTTTAAGTGCTCTGGATTTGAAGCAGGTTTTTTTCTCTGGAAGCGTTGTAAGTGGGTTTTTAAGTGCTCTGGAGTCATTTTGTTTGAAAGCGGTTTTTTAAGTGCTCTGGAGTCATTTCGTTGGAAAGTTTTTTTAAAGTGCTCTGGAGTCATTTCTTTGGAAGGGTTTTTTAAGTGCTCTGAGTCATTTCTTTGAAGCGGGTTTTTAAGTGCTCTGGAGTCATTTCGTTTGGAAGCGGGTTTTTAAGTGCTCTGGAGTCATTTCTTTGCAAGCAGATTTTTAAGTGCTCTGGAGTCATTTGTTTGGAACTGGTTTTTAAGTGCTCTGGAGTCATTTGCTTGCGGGTTTTTAATGTGCTCTGGAGTCATTCGTTGAAGCGGGTTTTAAGTGCTCTGGGTCATTTAGTTGGAAGTGGGTTTTTAAGTGCTCTGGAGTCATTTCATTTTTAAGTGTTGGAAGCGGGTTTTTAAGTGCTCTGGAGTCATTTCGTTGAAGCAGGTTTTTAAGTGCTCTGAGTCATTTCTTTGGAAGTGGGTTTTTAAGTGCTCTGGAGTCATTTCTTTGGAAGCGGGTTTTAAGTGCTCTGAGTCATTTGATTTAGAAGCGGGTTTTTAAGTTCTCTGGAGTCATTTCGTTGGAAGCGGGTTTTTAAGTGCTCTGAGTCATTTCGTTGGAAGCGGGTTTTTAAGTGCTCTGGGGTCATTTTGTTGGAAAAGGAGGTTTTAAGTGCTCTGGAGTCATTTCGTTGGAAGCAGGTTTTTAAGTGTTCTGGAGTCATTTCGTTGGGCGGGTTTTAAGTGCTCTGAGTCATTTCTTGTTGAAGCGGGTTTTTAAGTGCTCTGGAGTCATTTCGTTGGAAGTGGGTTTTTAAGTGCTCTGGAGTCATTTCATTGGAAGCGGGTTTTAAGTAAGTGCTTTGGAAGCGGGTTTTCAGTGCTTTGGAGTCATTTCTTGGAAGGGGGTTTTAAGTGCTCTGAGTCATTTGTTGGAAGCAGGTTTTTAAGTGCTCTGGAGTCATTTCTTTGGAAGCAGGTTTTTAAGTGCTCTGGCGTCATTTAAGTTTGGAAGCGGGGTTTTAAGTGCTCTGAGGTCATTTCTTTGGAAGCGGGTTTTTAAGTGCTCTGAGTCATTTTGTTGGAAGCGGGTTTTTAAGTGTTCTGTGTCATTTCGTTGGAAGCTGGTTTTTAAGTGCTCTGGAGTCATTTTATTTGGAAGCGGGTTTTTAAGTGCTCTGTAGTCAATTTGTTGGAAGTGGGTTTTTAAGTGCTCTGGAGTCATTTCATTTTGGAAGGGTTTTTAAGTACTCTGGAGTCATTTCGTTGGAAGTGGGTTTTAAGTGCTCTGGAGTCATTTCTTTGGAAGGGGTTTTAAGTGCTCTGAGTCATTTTTCATTGGAAGCAGGTTTTTGTGTGCTCAGTCATTCGTTGGAAGCGGGTTTTTAAGTGCTCTGGAGTCATTTCATTGGAAGCGGGTTTTTAAGTGCTCTGAGTCATTTCGTTGGAAGCGGGTTTTTAAGTGCTCTGAGGTCATTTCTTTGGAGCGGGTTTTTAAGTGCTCTGAGTCATTTTTCGGGTTTTAAAGGGTTTTAAGTGCTCTGGGTCATTTCTTTGGAAGCAGGGTTTTAAGTGCTCTGGAGTCATTTGTTTGAAGCAGGTTTTAAGTGCTCTGGAGTCATTTTGTTTGGAAGTGGGTTTTAAGTGCTCTGAGTCATTTCCTTGGAAGGGGTTTTTAAGTGCTCTGAGTCATTTCGTTGGAAGCAGGTTTTTAAGTGCTCTGGAGTCATTTCTTTGGAAGCGGGTTTTTAAGTGCTCTGGAGTCATTTCGTTGAAGCGGGTTTTAAGTGCTCTGGAGTCATTTCGTTGGAAGCGGGTTTTAAGTGCTCTGGAGTCATTTCGTTGGAAGGGTTTTTAAGTGTTCTGGAGTCATTTTGTTGAAGCGGGGGTTATTTTAAGTGCTCTGGAGTCATTTCTTTGGAAGCGGTTTTTAAGTGCTCTGGAGTCATTTTTTTTGGAAGCGGGTTTTTAAGTGTTCTGGAGTCATTTCGTTGGAACTGGGTTTTAAGTGCTCTGAGTCATTTCTTTGAAGCAGGTTTTTAAGTGCTCTCTAGTCATTTTGTTGGAAGTGGGTTTTTAAGTACTCTGGAGTCATTTCATTGGAAGCGTGTTTTAGTGCTGTGAGTCATTTCATTGAAGGTTTTTAAGTGCTCTGAAGTCATTTGGTTGGAAGCGGGTTTTTAAGTGTTCTGGAGTCATTTTGTTGGAAGCGGGTTTTTAAGTGCTCTGCAGTCATTTCGTTGGAAGCGGTTTTTATGTGCTCTGAGGTCATTTCTTTGGAACTGGGTTTTTAAGTGCTCTGGGTCATTTCATTGGAAGCGGGTTTTTAAGTGCTCTGGGTCATTTTCGTTGGAAGCGTTTTTAAGTGCTCCTGAGTCATTTTTTGGAAGCGGTGTTTTAAATGTTCTGGTGTCCTTTCGTTGGAAGCGGGATTTAAGTGCTCTAGGGTCGTTTCGTTGGAAGCAGGTTTTAAAATGCTCTGTAGTCAATTTGTTGGAAGTGGGTTTTTAAGTGCTCTGGAGTCATTTCATTTGAAAGCGTGTTTTTGAGTACTCTGGAGTCATTTCGTTGGAAGTGGGTTTTTGAGTGCTCTGGAGTCATTTTTTTGGTTTTTAAGTGGGAGGTCATTTTTTAAGTGCTCTGGAGTCATTTCATTGGAAGCAGGTTTTTAAGTGCTCTGGAGTCATTTCGTTGGAAGCAGTTTTTAAGTGCTCTGGAGTCATTTCATTGGAAGCGGGTTTTAATGTGCTCTGAGGTCATTTCGTTGGAAGCGGGTTTTTAAGTGCTCTGGAGTCATTTCTTTGAAGCGGGTTTTTAAGTGCTCTGAGTCATTTCGTTGGAAGCGGGGTTTTAAATGTTCTGGTGTCATTTCGTTTGAAGCGGGTTTTAAGTGCTCTAGGGTCATTTCTTTGGAAGCAGGTTTTAAATGCTTTGTAGTCATTTGTTTGGAGGCGGTTTTTAAGTGCTCTGGAGTAATTTCGTTGAAAGTGGGTTTTAGAGTGCTCTGGAGTCATTTTGTTTGAAGGGGTTTTTAAGTGCTCTCAAGTCATTTCGTTGGAAGCGGGTTTTAAGTGCTCTGGAGTCATTTCTTTGGAAGCGGGTTTTTAAGTGCCTGAGTGATTTCGTTGAAGCGGTTTTTAAGTGCTCTGAGTCATTTCATTGGAAGCGGTTTTTTTTATGTGCTCTGAGATCATTTCGTTGGAAGCAGGTTTTTAAGTTCTCTGGGATCATTTCGTTGGAAGCGAGTTTTTAAGTACTCTGAGTCATTTCTTTGGAAGCGGGTTTTTATGTGCTTCTGAGGTCATTTCGTTGGAACTGGGTTTTTAAGTGCTCTGAGTCATTTCTTTGAAGCAGGTTTTTAAGTGCTCTGTAGTCATTTCATTGGAAGCAGGTTTTTAAGTGCTCTGGAGTCATTTCATTGGAAGCAGGTTTTTCTGTGCTCTGAGTCATTTTCAGCGGGGAAGGGGGTTTTAAGGGCTCTAGCGGGTTTTCATTTCGAGTCATTTGTTTGAAGCGGGTTTTTAAGTGTTCTGAGTCATTTCTTTGGAAGCGGTTTTTGAGGACTCAGCAGTCATTTCGTTGGAAGCAGGTTTTAAATGTGCTCTGAGGTCATTTTGTTGGAACTGGGTTTTTAAGTGCTCTGGGTCATTTTCATTGGAAGCGGGTTTTTAAGTGCTCTCGATTCATTTCGTTGGAAGTGGGTTTTTAAGTGCTCCTGAGTCATTTTTTGGAAGGGGTGTTAATATGTTCTGGTGTCATTTCGTTGGAAGCTGGTTTTTAAGTGCTCTAGGGTCATTTCGTTGGAAGCAGTTTTTAAGTGCTCTGTAGTCATTTGTTTAAGCGGGTTTTTAAGTGCTCTGAGTCATTTTTTGGAAGCGGGTTTTTAAGTGCTCTGGAGTCATTTCTTTGGAAGAGGGTTTTAAGTGCTCTGGAGTCATTTTGTTGGAAGCGGGTTTTAAGTGCTCTGGGTCATTTTTATGTGCTCTGAGGTCATTTCGTTGGAAGCTGTTTTTAAGTGCTCTGGGGTCATTTCTTTGGAAGCAGGTTTTTAAAGTGCTTTGTAGTCATTTGTTTGGAAGCAGTTTTTAAGTGCTCTGGAGTCATTTCGTTGGAAGTGGGTTTTAGAGTGCTCTGGAGTCATTTCCTTGGAAGGGGTTTTAAGTGCTCTCAAGTCATTTCGTTGGAAGCGGGTTTTTAAGTGCTCTGGAGTCATTTCTTTGAAGCGGGTTTTTAAGTGCTCTGGAGTCATTTCGTTGGAAGCGGGTTTTTCTGTGCTCTGGAGTCATTTCATTGGAAAGCGGGTTTTTAAGTGCTCTGAGATCATTTCGTTGGAAGCAGGGTTTTAAGTTCTCTGGGTCATTTCGTTGGAAGCGGGTTTTTAAGTGCTCTGAGTCATTTCTTTGGAAGCGGGTTTTAAGTGCTCTGAGGTCATTTCGTTGGAACTGGGTTTTTAAGTGCTCTGGAGTCATTTCGTTAGAAGCGGGTTTTAAGTTCTCTTGAGTCATTTCGTTGGAAGCAGGTTTTTAAAGTGCTCTGAGTCATTTTGTTGGAAGTGGTTTTTAAATATTCTGGAGTCATTTCATTGTTAGCGTGTTTTTGAGTGCTCTAGGAGTCATTTCGATTTGGAAGTGGGTTTTAAAATGCTCTGTAGTCAATTTGTTGGAAGGGGGTTTTTAAGTGCTCTGGAGTCATTTCATTGGAGGCGTGTTTTTAAGTGCTCTGGAGTCATTTCTTTGGAAGCAGGTTTTTGAGTGCTCTGGAGTCATTTGGTTGGAAGGGATTTTTAAGTGCTCTGAGGTCATTTCGTTGGAAGCGGGTTTTTAAGTGCTCTGGGTCATTTCTTTGGAAAAGCGGGTTTTAAGTGCTCTGAGTCATTTTTTGGAAGCGGGTTTTTAAGTGCTCCTGAGTCATTTTTGAGGCGGTGTTTTAAATGTTCTGGTGTCCTTTCGTTGGAAGCGGGTTTAAGTGCTCTAGGGTCATTTCTTTGGAAGCAGGTTTTTAAATGCTCTGTAGTCATTTGTTGGAGGTGGGTTTTTTAAGTGCTTTGGAGTCATTTTTTTGAAAGTGGGTTTTTAAGTGCTCTGGAGTCATTTCCTTGGAAGGGGGTTTTAAGTGCTCTGGAGTCATTTCGTTGAAAGTGGGTTTTTAAGTGCTCTGAGGTCATTTCTTTTGAAGCGGGTTTTTAAGTGCTCTGGAGTCATTTCGTTGGAAGCGGGTTTTTAAGTGCTCTGAGTCATTTCATTAAAAGCGGGTTTTTAAGTGCTCTGAGAGTCATTTTCGTTGGAAGTGGGTTTTTATGTTCACTGGGATCATTTCTTTGGAACTGGGTTTTTAAGTGCTCTGAGTCATTTCTTTGGAAGCGGGTTTTTATGTGCTCTGAGGTCATTTCGTTGGAAGCCTGTTTTTAAGTGCTCTGGAGTCATTTCGTTTTGAAGCGGGTTTTTAAGTGTTCTGGAGTCATTTCGTTGGAAGTAGGTTTTTAAGTGCCCTGAGTCATTTCGTTGGAGGCGGGTTTTTAAATGTTCTGGTGTAATTTCGTTGGAAGCGGGTTTTTATGTGCTCTAGGTCATTTCGTTGGAAGCAGGTTTTAAGTGCTCTGTAGTCATTTGTTGGAAGTGGGTTTTTAAGTGCTCTGGAGTCATTTCATTGTTAGCGGTTTTTGAGTGCAATGAGGTCATTTTGTTGGAACTGGGTTTTAAGTGCTCTGGAGTCATTTGGTTGGAAGGGGGTTTTAAAGTGTTCTGGAGTCATTTCATTGAAGCGGGTTTTAAGTGCTCTTGAGTCATTTCTTTGAAGCAGGTTTTTAAATGCTCTGTAGTCATTTCATTGGAAGCGGGTTTTTAAGTGCTCTGAGGTCATTTCATTGTTGGAAGCGTGTTTTTAAGTGCTCCTGAGTCATTTCGTTGGAAGTGGGTTTTAAGTGTTCTCTGAAGTCATTTGGTTGGAAGGGGATTTTAAGTGCTCTGAAGTCATTTCGTTTGAAGCAGGTTTTTAAGTGCTCTGTAGTCATTTTGTTGGAAGTGGGGTTTTAAGTGCTCTGGAGTCATTTCATTGTTAGCGGGTTTTTGAGTGCTCTGAGTCATTTCGTTGGAAGCGGGTTTTTAAGTGCTCTGGAGTCATTTCGTTGGAAGGGGTTTTAAATGTTCTGGTGTCATTTCGTTGGAAGCAGGTTTTTTTAAGTGCTCTAGAGTCATTTCTTTGGAAGCAGGTTTTAAATGCTCTGTAGTCAATTTTTGGAAGCGGGTTTTTAAGTGCTCTGGAGTCATTTCATTCAGCGTGTTTTTAAGTGCTCTGAGTCATTTCGTTGGATGCGGGTTTTAAATGTTCTGGTGTCATTTCGTTGGAAGTGGGTTTTAAGTGCTCTGGAGGTCATTTCATTGGAAGCAGGTTTTAAAGTGCTCTGTAGTCATTTTGTTGGAAGTGGGTTTTTAAGTGCTCTGGAGTCATTTCATTGTTAGCGTGTTTTTGAGCAGTCATTTCATTGGAAGCGGGTTTTTAGTGCTCTGAGTCATTTGGTTGAAGGATTTCATTTCTGAAGTCATTTCATTGGAGGCAGGTTTTTAAGTGCTCTGGAGGTTTTTAAGTGCTCTGGGTCATTTCATTGAAGCGGGTTTTAATGTGCTCTGAGGTCATTTTAAGTGTTTTTAAGTGCTCTGGGTCATTTTCTTTGAAGCGGGTGTTGAGTCATTTTGTTGGAAGCGGGTGTTTAAGTGCTCCTGAGTCATTTCGTTGGAAGCGGGGTTTTAAATGTTCTGGTGTCCTTTCGTTGGAAGCGGGGTTTAAGTGCTCTAGGGTTGTTTCTTTGGAAGCAGGTTTTTAAATGCTTTGTAGTCATTTGTTTGGAGGCGGTTTTTAAGTGCTTTGGAGTCAATTCGTTGAAAGTGGGTTTTAGAGTGCTCTGGAGTCATTTCCTTGGAAGGGGGTTTTTAAGTGCTCTCAAGTCATTTCGTTGGAAGCGGGTTTTTAAGTGCTCTGGAGTCATTTCTTTGGAAGCGGGTTTTTAAGTGCCCTGGAGTCATTTCGTTGGAAGCGGGTTTTTAAGTGCTCTGGAGTCATTTCATTAAAAGCGGGTTTTTATGTGCTCTGAGATCATTTCGTTGGAAGCAGGTTTTTAAGTTCCCTGGGATCATTTCGTTGGAAGCGAGTTTTTAAGTACTCTGGAGTCATTTCTTTGGAAGCGGGTTTTTATGTGCATTGAGGACATTTCGTTGGAACTGGGTTTTTAAGTGCTCTGGAGTCATTTCGTTGGAAGCGGGATTTTAAGTGTTCTGGAGTTATTTCGTTGGAAGCGTTTTTTTAAGTGCTCCTGAGTCATTTCGTTGGATGCGGGGTTTTAAATGTTCTGGTGTCCTTTCGTTGGAAGCGGGATTTAAGTGCTCTAGGGTCGTTTCGTTGGAAGCAGGTTTTAAAATGCTCTGTAGTCAATTTGTTGGAAGTGGGTTTTTAAGTGCTCTGGAGTCATTTCATTGTTAGCGTGTTTTTGAGTACTCTCGAGTCATTTCGTTGGAAGTGGGTTTTTGAGTGCTCTGGAGTCATTTGGTTGGAAGGGGATTTTTAAGTGCTCTGAAGTCATTTCATTGGAGGCAGGTTTTTAAGTGCTCTGGAGTCAATTCGTTGGAAGCAGTTTTTTAAGTGCTCTGCAGTCATTTCATTGGAAGCGGGTTTTAATGTGCTCTGAGGTCATTTCGCTGGAAGCGGGTTTTTAAGTGCTCTGGGATCATTTCTTTGGAAGCGGGTTTTTAAGTGCTCCTGAGTCATTTTGTTGGAAGCGGGTGTTTAAGTGCTCCTGAGTCATTTCGTTGGAAGCGGGGTTTTAAATGTTCTTGTGTCCTTTCGTTGGAAGCGGGGTTTAAGTGCTCTAGGGTTGTTTCTTTGGAAGCAGGTTTTTAAATGCTTTGTAGTCATTTGTTTGGAGGCGGTTTTTAAGTGCTTTGGAGTCAATTCGTTGAAAGTGGGTTTTAGAGTGCTCTGGAGTTATTTCGTTGGAAGGGGGTTTTTATGTGCACTGAGGACATTTCGTTGGAAGCGAGTTTTTAAGTGCTCTGTAGTCTTTTCGTTGGAAGCGGGTTTTAGAGTACTCTGGAGTCATTTCGTTGGAAGCGGGTTTTTATGTGCAATGAGGACATTTCGTTGGAACTGGGTTTTTAAGTGCTCTGGAGTCATTTCTTATGAAGCAGGTTTTTAAGTGCTCTGTAGTCATTTCGTTGGAAGCAGGTTTTTAAGTACTCTGGAGTCATTTCATTGGAAGCGTGTTTTTCTGTACTCCTGAGTCATTTCATTGGAAGGGGGTTTTTAAGGGCTCTGAAGTCATTTCGTTGGAAGCGGGTTTTTAAGTGTTCTGGAGTCATTTCTTCGGAAGCGTGTATTTGAGGACTCAGCAGTCATTTCGTTGGAAGCCGGTTTTTATGTGCACGGAGGACATTTCGTTGGAACTGGGTTTTTAAGTGCTCTGGGCTCATTTCGTTGGAAGCGGGTTTTTAAGTGCTCTGGGCTCATTTCTTTGGAAGAGGGTTTTTACGTGCTCTCGATTCTTTTCGTTGGAAGCATGTTTTTAAGTGCTCCTGTGTCATTTTTTGGAAGCGGTGTTAATATGTTCTGGTGTCCTTTCGTTGGAAGCGGGGTTTAAGTGCTCTAGGGTCATTTCCTTGGAAGCAGCTTTTTAAATGCTCTGTAGTCAGTTTGTTGTAAGTGGGTTTTTAAGTGCTCTGGAGTCATTTTTTGGAAACGGGTTTTTAAGTGCTCTGGAGTCATTTCGTTGGAAGAGGGTTTTAGAGTGCTCTGGAATCATTTCGTTCGAAGTGGGTTTTTATGTGCTCTGAGGTCATTTCTTTGGAAGCTGTTTTTTCAGTGCTCTGGGATCATTTCGTTGGAAGCGGGTTTTTAAGTGCTGTGGAGTCCTTTCGTTGCAAGCAGATTTTTAAGTGCTCTGGAGTCATTTCGTTGGAAGTGGGCTTTTATGTGCACTGAGGACATTTCCTTGGAACTGGGTTTTTAAGTGCTCTGGCGTCATTTCGTTGGAAGCGGGTTTTAGAGTTCTCTGGAGTCATTTCGTTGGAAGCCTGTTTTTGAGTACTCTGGAGTCATTTCGTTTGAAGCTTGTTTTTCTGTACTCTGGAGTCATTTCGTTGGAAGTAGGTTTTTAAGTGCCCTGGAGTCATTTCGTTGGAAGCGGGTTTTTAAGTGCCCTGGAGTAATTTCATTAGAAGCGGGTTTTTATGTGCTCTGAGGTCATTTCGTTAGAAGCAGGTTTTTAAGTTCTCTGGCATCATTTCGTTGGCAGCAAGTTTTTAAGTGCTCTGGAGTCATTTCGTTGGAAGCGGGTTTTTATGTGCAATGAGGACATTTTGTAGGAACTGGGTTTTTAAGTGCTCTGGAGTCATTTCGTTGGAAGCAGGTTTTAAACTGTTCTGGAATCATTTCGTTGGAAGCGGGTTTTAGAGTTCTCTTGAGTCATTTCTTATGAAGCAGGTTTTAAAATGCTCTGTAGTCAATTTGTTGGAAGTGGGTTTTTAAGTGCTCTGGAGTCATTTCATTGTTAGCGTGTTTTTGAGTACTCTCGAGTCATTTCGTTGGAAGTGGGTTTTTGAGTGCTTTGAAGTAATTTGGTTGGAAGGGGATTTTTAAGTGCTCTGAAGTCATTTCATTGGAAGCAGGTTTTTAAGTGCTCTGGAGTCATTTCTTTGGAAGCAGGTTTTTAAGTGCTCTGGCGTCATTTCATTGGAAGCGGGTTTTAATGTGCTCTGAGGTCATTTCACTGGAAGCGGGTTTTTAAGTGCTCTGGGATCATTTCTTTGGAAGCGGGTTTTTAAGTGCTCCTGAGTCGTTTCGTTGGAAGCGGGTGTTTAAGTGCTCCTGAGTCATTTCGTTGGAAGCGGGGTTTTAAATGTTCTGGTGTCCTTTCGTTGGAAGCGGGGTTTAAGTGCTCTAGGGTTGTTTCTTTGGAAGCAGGTTTTTAAATGCTCTGTAGTCATTTTGTTGTAAGTGGGTTTTTAAGTGCTCTGGAGTCATTTTTTTGGAAACGGGTTTTTAAGTGCTCTGGAGTCATTTCGTTGGAAGCGGGTTTTAGAGTGCTATGGAATCATTTCGTTCGAAGTGGGTTTTTATGTGCTCTGAGGTCATTTCTTTGGAAGCTGTTTTTTCAGTGCTCTTGGATCATTTCGTTGGAAGCGGATTTTTAAGTGCTGTGGAGTCCTTTCGTTGGAAGCAGATTTTTAAGTGCTCTGGAGTCATTTCGTTGGAAGTGGGCTTTTATGTGCACTTAGGACATTAACTTGGAACTGGGTTTTTAAGTGCTCTGGCATCATTTCGTTGGTAGCGGGTTTTAGAGTTCTCTGGAGTCATTTCGTTGGAAGCCTGTTTTGAGTACTCTGGAGTCATTTCGTTGGAAGCTTGTTTTTCTGTACTCTGGAGTCATTTCGTTGGAAGTAGGTTTTTGAGTGCTCTGGAGTCATTTTGTTGGAAGCGGGTTTTTAAGTGTTCTGGAGTCATTTCTTCGGAAGCGGGTTTTTAAGTGCTCTGGAGTCATTTCGTTGGAAGCGGTTTTTATGTGCACTGGGGACATTTCGTTGGAACTGGGTTTTTAAGTGCTCTGGGCTCATTTCGTTGGAATTGGGTTTTTAAGTGCTCTGGAGTCATACCATTGGAGGCGGGTTTTTGAGTGCTCTGCAGGCATTTCGTTGGAAGCAGGTTTTTATGTGCACTGAGGACATTTCGTTGGAACTGGTTTTTTAATTGCTCTGGGCTCATTTCATCAGAAGCGGGTTTTTAAGTGTTCTTGGCTCAATTCTTTGGAAGAGGGTTTTTACGTGCTCTGGATTCTTTTTGTTGGAACCGTGTTTTTAAGTGCTCCTGAGTCATTTCGTTGGAAGCGGTGTTATAATATTCTGGTGTCCTTTCGTTGGAAGCGGGATTTAAGTGCTCTAGGGTCGTTTCGTTGGAAGCAGGTTTTAAAATGCTCTGTAGTCAATTTGTTGAAAGTGGGTTTTTAAGTGCTCTGGAGTCATTTCCTTGGAAGGGGGTTTTTAAGTGCTCTCAAGTCATTTCGTTGGAAGCGGGTTTTTAAGTGCTCTGGAGTCATTTCGTTGGAAGCGGGTTTTAGAGTGCTCTGGAATCATTTCGTTCGAAGCAGGTTTTTATGTGCTCTGAGGTCATTTCTTTGGAAGCTGTTTTTTCAGTGCTCTGGGATCATTTCGTTGGAAGCGGTTTTTAAGTGATCCTGAGTGATTTCGTTGGAAGCGGGGTATTAAATATTCTGGTGTCCTGTCGTTGGAAGCGTGGTTTAAGTGCTGTAGGGTTGTTTCGTTGGAAGCAAGTTTTTAAATGCTCTGGAGTCATTACATTGGAAGGGGGTTTTTAAGTGCTCTGAAGTCATTTCGTTGGAAGCAGGTTTTTAAGTGCTCTGTAGTCATTTCATTGGAAGCGTGTTTTTGAGTACTCTGGAGTCATTTCCTTGGAAGCAGGTTTTTAAGTACTCTGGAGTCATTTCGTTGGAAGGCGATTTTTAAGTGCTCTGAAGTCATTTTGTTGGAAGCAGGTTCTTAAGTGCTGTGGAGTCTTTTCTTTGGAAGCAGGTTTTTGAGTGCTCTGGATTCATTTCGTTGGAAGCGGGTTTTTGAGTGCTCTGAGGTCATTTCATTGGAAACGGGTTTTTTTGTGCTCTGAGGTCATTTCGATGGAAGCGGGTTTTTAAGTGCTCTGGGTTCATTTCGTTGGAAGCGGGTTTTTAAGTACCCCTGAGTCATTTTGTTGGAAGTGAATTTTTAAGTGATCCTGAGTCCTTTCGTTGGAAGCGGTGTTTTAAATGTTCTGGTGTCCTTTTGTTGGAAGTGGGGTTTAAGTGCTCTAGGGTTGTTTCGTTGGAAGCAGGTTTTTAAAGGCTCTGTAGTCATTTGGTTGGAAGCAGTTTTTAAGTGCTCTGGAGTCATTTCGTTGGAACTGGGTTTTAAGTGCTCTAGAGTCATTTCTTTGGAAGCGGGTTTTTAAGTGCTTTGGAGTCATTTCGTTAGAAGCAGGTTTTTAAGTACTCTGTAGTCATTTCATTGGAAGCGTGTTTTTGAGTACTCTGCAGTCATTTCGTTGGAAGTGGGTTTTTGAGTGCTCTGGAGTCATTTCGTTGGAAGGGGGGTTTTAGGTGCTCTGAAGTCATTTCGTTGGAAGCGGGTTTTTGAGTGCTCTGGAGTCATTTCGTTGGAAGCGGGTTTTTATGTGCTCTGAGGTCATTTCTTTGGAAGGGGGTTTTTAAGTGCTCTGGGATCATTTCGTTGGAAGCGTTTTTTTAAGTGCTCCTGAGTCATTTCTTTGGAAGCGGGGTTTTAAATGTTCTGGTGTCCTTTCGTTGGAAGCGGGATTTAAGTAATCCATGGTCGTTTCGTTGGAAGCAGGTTTTAAAATGCTCTGTAGTCAATTTTTTCGAAGTGGGTTTTTAAGTGCTCTGGAGTCATTTCATTGTTAGCGTGTTTTTGAGTACTCTGGAGTCATTTCGTTGGAAGTGGGTTTTTGAGTGCTCTGCAGTCATTTCATTGGAAGCAGGTTCTTAAGTGCTCTGGAGTCTTTTCTTTGGAAGCGGGTTTTTAAGTGCTCTGGAGTCATTTCATTGGAAGCAGGTTTTTGAGTGCTCTGGATTCATTTTGTTGGAAGTGGGTTTTTGAGTGCTCTGAGGTCATTTCATTGGAAACGGGTTTTTATGTGCTCTGAGGTCATTTCGATGGAAGCGGGTTTTTAAGTGCTCCTGAGTCATTTCGTTGGAAGCGGGTTTTTAAGTGATCCTGAGTCCTTTCGTTGGAAGCGGGGTTTTAAATGTTCTGGTGTCCTTTTGTTGGAAGCTGGGTTTGAGTGCTCTAGGGTTGTTTCGTTGGAAGCAGGTTTTTAACGGCACTGTAGTCATTCGGTTGGAAGCGGTTTTTAAGTACTTGGAGTCATTTCGTTGAAAGCGGTTTTAGAGTGCTCAGGAACTATTTCGTTGAAAGCGGGTTTTTAAGTGCTCTGGAGTCATTTCATTGGAAGCGGGTTTTTGAGTGCTCTGGAGTCATTTCGTTGGAAGCGGTTTTTTATGTGCACTGAGGACATTTCGTTGGAACTTGGTTTTTAAGTGCTCTAGAGTCATTTCGTTGGAAGCGAGTTTTTAAGTGCTCTGGAGTCATTTCGTTGGAAGCGGGTTTTAGAGTGCAATAGAGTCATTTCGTTGGAAGCGTTCTTTTAAGTGCTCTGGAGTCATTTATTTGGAAGCGGGTTTTTTAGTGCTCTGGAGTCATTTCGATGGAAGCGGGTTTTTAAGTGCTCTGGAGTCATTTCTTTGGAAGCGGGTTTTTTAGTGCTCTGGAGTCATTTCTTTGGAAGCGGGTTTTTAAGTGCTTTGGAGTCATTTCATTGGAAGCAGGTTTTTAAGTGCTCTGGAGTCATTTCATTGGAAGCGTGTTTTTGAGTACTCTGGAGTCATTTCATTGGAAGTGGGTTTTTGAGTGCTCTGGGGTCATTTCGTTGGAAGGGGGGTTTTAGGTGCTCTGAAGTCATTTTGTTGGAAGCGGGTTTTTGAGTGATCTGGAGTCATTTCGTTGGAAGCGGGTTTTTAAGTGCTTTGGAGTCATTTCGTTGTAAGTGGGTTTTTATGTGCTCTGAGGTCATGTCGTTGGAAGCAGGTTTTAAGTGCTCTGGGATCATTTCGTTGGAAGCAGGTTTTTAAGTGCTCCCGAGTCATTTCTTTGGAAGCGGGTTTTTAAGTGCTCCTGAGTCATTTCGTTGGAAGAGGGGTTTTAAATGTTCTGGTGTCCTTTCGTTGGAAGCGGGGTTTAAGTGTTCTAGTGTTGTTTCTTTGGAAGCAGGTTTATAAATGCTCTGTAGTAATTTGGTTGGAAGCTGTTTTTAAGTGCTTTGGAGTCATTTAGTTGA
This sequence comes from Meriones psammophilus, assembly GCA_036365155.1. Lineage (NCBI taxonomy): Eukaryota > Metazoa > Chordata > Mammalia > Rodentia > Muridae > Meriones > Meriones psammophilus. The sequence goes on from JAEOAE010003514.1 coordinate 25,178, forward strand.
AAGCCGGTTTTAGAGTGCTCTGGAATCATTTCGTTGGAAGCGGGTTTTTAAGTGCTCTGGAGTCATTTCGTTGGAAGCGGGTTTTTATGTGCTCTAAGGCCATTACGTTGGAAGCAGGTTTTTAAGTGCTCTGCAGTCATTTCGTTGGAAGGGGGTTTTTATGTTCACTTAGGACATTTCATTGGATCTGGGTTTTTAAGTGCTCTGGAGTCATTTCGTTGGAAGTGGGTTTTTATAGTTCTCTGGGGTCATTTCTTGTGAAGCATGTTTTTAAGTCGTCTCGAGTCATTTCTTTGGAAGCGGGTTTTTAAGTGTTCTGGAGTCATTTTGTTGGAAGCGGGTTTTTGAGTGCTCTGGAGTAATTTCGGTTCAAGCGGGTTTTTATGTGCTCTGAGGTCATTTCATTGGAAGCGGGTTTTTATGTGCTCTGGGATTATTTCGTTGGAAGCGGGTTTTTAAGTGCTCCAGATTCATTTCGTTGGAAAGCGGGTTTTTAAGTGCTCCTGAGTCATTTCGTTGGAAGTGGGGTTTTAAATGTTCTGGTGTCCTTTCGTTTGAATCGGGTTTAAGTGCTCTGAGGTCATTTCTTTGGAAGCGGGTTTTTAAGTGCTCTAGAGTCATTTCGTTGGAAGCGGGTTTTAAAGTGCTCTAGAGTCATTTCGTTGGAAGCGGGTTTTAGAGTGCTCTGGAATCATTTCTTTCGAAGCGGGTTTTTATATGCTCTGACTTCATTTCGTTGGAAGCTGTTTTTTCAGTGCACTGGGATCATTTCGTTGGAAGCAGGTTTTTAAGTGATCCTGAATCATTTCGTTGGAAGCAGATTTTTAAGTGCTCTGGAGTCATTTCGTTGGAAGTGAGTTTTTATGTGCACTGAGGACATTTCCATGGAACTGGGTTTTTAAGTGCTCTGGAGTCATTTCGTTGGAAGCAGGTTTCTAAGTGCTCTGGAGTTATTTCATTGGAAGCGGGTTTTAGAGTGCTCTGGAGTCATTTCATTGGAAGCGTGTTTTTGATTGCTCTGGAGTCATTTAGTTGGAAGGGGTTTTTAAGTACTCTGGAGTCATTTCGTTGGAAGGGGAATTTTAAGTGCTCTGAAGTCATTTTGTTGGAAGCAGGTTCTTAAGTGCTCTGGAGTCTTGTCTTTGGAAGCGGGTTTTTAAGTGCTCTGGAGTCATTTCATTGGAAGCAGATTTTTGAGTGCTCTGGAGTCATTTCGTTGGAAGCGGGTTTTTAGTGCTCTGGAGTCATTTCGTTGGAAGCGGGTTTTTAAGTGCTTTGGAGTCATTTCATTGCAAGCAGGTTTTTAAGTACTCTGTAGTCATTTCATTGGAAGCGTGTTTTTGAGTACTCTGCAGTCATTTCTTTGGAATTGTGTTTTTGAGTGCTCTGGAGTCCTTTCGTTGGAAGGGGGGTTTTAGGTGCTCTGAAGTCATTTCTTTGGAAGCGGGTTTTTAAGTGCTCTGGAGTCATTTCGTTGGAAGCGGGTTTTTATGTGCTCTGAGGTCATTTCGTTGGAAGCGGGTTTTTAAGTGCTCCTGTGTCATTTCGTTGGCAGCGGGGTTTTAAATGTTCTGGTGTCATTTCGTCGGAAGCGGGATTTAAGTGCTCTAGGGTCGTTTCGTTGGAAGCAGGTTTTAAAATGCTCTGTAGTCAATTTGTTAGAAGTGGGTTTTTAAGTGCTCTTGAGTCATTTCGTTGGAAGCGGGTTTATAAATGCTTTGGAGTCATTTCGTTGGAAGCGGGTTTTAGAGTGCTCTGGAATCATTTCGTTCGAAGCGGGTTTTTATGTGCTCTGAGGTCATTTCTTTGGAAGCTGTTTTTTCAGTGCTCTGGGATCATTTCGTTGGAGGCGGGTTTTTAAGAGATCCTGAGTCATTTCGTTGGAAGCGGGGTATTAAATATTCTGCTGTCCTTTCGTTGGAAGCGTGGTTTAAGTGCTCTAGGGTTGTTTTGTTGGAAGCAGGTTTTTAAATGCTCTGGAGTCATTTCGTTGGAAGCGGGATTTTAAGTGCTCTGGAGTCATTTCTTTGGAAGCGGGTTTTTAAGTGCTCTGGAGTCATTTCATTGGAAGCGTGTTTTTGAGTACTCTGGAGTCATTTCCTTGGAAGCAGGTTTTTAAGTACTCTGGAGTCATTTCATTGTTAGCGTGTTTTTGAGTACTCTGGAGTCATTTCGTTGGAAGCGGGTTTTTAAGTTCTCTGGAGTCATTTCGTCGGAAGCGGGTTTTTATGTGCTCTGAGGTCATTTCGTTGGAAGTGGGTTTTTGAGTGCTCTGGAGTCATTTCGTTGGAAGGGGGGTTTTAGGTGCTCTGAAGTCATTTCGATGGAAGCAGGGTTTTAGTGATCTGGAGTCATTTCGTTGGAAGCGGGTTTTTAAGTGCTCTGGAGTCATTTTGTTGGAAGCGGGTTTTTATGTGCTCTGAGGTCATTTCGTTGGAAGCGGGTTTTTAAGTGCTCTGGGATCATTTCGTTGGAAGCAGGTTTTTAAGTGCTCCTGAGTCATTTTGTTGGAAGCGTTTTTTTAAGTGCTCCTGAGTCATTTCATTGGAAGCGGGGTTTTAAATGTTCTGGTGTCCTTTCGTTGGAATCGGGGTTTAAGTGCTCTAGGGTTGTTTCGTTGGAAGCAGGTTTTTAAATGCTCTGTAGTCATTTGGTTGGAAGCGGTTTTTAAGTGCTCTGGAGTCATTTCGTTGGAACTGGATTTTTAAGTGCTCTAGAGTCATTTTGTTGGAAGCGGGTATATAAGTGCTCTGGAGTCATTTTGTTGGAAGCGGGTTTTTAAGTGCTCTGGAGTCATTTCGTTGGAAGCGGGTTTTTGAGTGCTCAGGAGTCATTTCTTTGGAAGCAAGTTTTAGAGTACTCTGGAGTCATTTCGTTGGAAGTAGGTTTTGAGTGCTCTGGAGTCATATCTTTGGAAGGGGGTTTTTAAGTGCTCTGGAGTCATTTCGTTGAAAGCGGGTTTTAGAGTGCTCTGGAATCATTTCGTTGGAAGCGGGTTTTTGAGTGCTTGGAGTCATTTCGTTGGAAGCTTATTTTTATGTGCTCTGGAGTCATTTCGTTGGAAGCGGGTTTTTAAGTGCTCTGGGCTCATTTCACTAGAAGCGGGTTTTTGAGTGCTCAGGAGTCATTTTGTTGGAAGCGGGTTTTTAAGTGCTCTGGAGTCATTTCGTTGGAAGCGAGTTTTTAAGTGCTCTGTAGTCATTTCGTTGGAAGCGGGTTTTATTGTGCTCTGGAGCAAATTCGTTGGAAGCGGTTTTAATTGTTCTGGAGTTTAGCGGGTTTTGAGTGTGCTCTGGAGTAGTGCTCTGGAGTCATTTCGTTGGTAGTGGGTTTTAAGTGCAGGTCATTTCATTAAGGCGGGTTTTGAGTGCTCTGGATCATTTCGTTGGAAGCAGGTTTTTAAGTGTTCTGGGAGTCATTTCGTTGGAAGCGGGTTTTAAGTGCTCAGGATTCAGCGGGTTTTTAAGTGCTCAGGTTTCATTTCGTTTGAAGCGGGTTTTTAAGTGCTCTGGAGTCATTTCATTGGAAGCTTGTTTTAGAGTGCTCTGGAATCATTTCGTTGGAATCGAGTTTTTATGTGCACTGAGGACATTTCGTTGTAACTGGGTTTTTAAGTGCTCTGGGCTCATTTCGTTGGAAGCGGGTTTTTAAGTGCTCTGGAGTCATTTCATTGGAAGCATGTTTTTTAGTACTCTGGAGTCATTTCGTTGGAAGTGGGTTTTTGAGTGCTCTGGAGTCAGTTTGTTGGAAGGGGGTTTTTAAGTTCTCTGAAGTCATTTCGTTGGAAGCGGGTTTTTAAGTGCTCTGGAGTCATTTCTTTGGAAGCTTGTTTTTAAGTGCTATGGAGTCATTTATTTGGAAGCGAGTTTTTACGTCCTATGGGATCATTTCTTTGGAAAAGGGTTTTTAAGTGCTCTGGAGTCATTTCGTTGGAAGGGGGTTTTTATGTGCACTGAGGACATTTTCTTGGAACTGGGCTTTTAAGTACTCTGGATTCATTTTGTTGGAAGCGGGTTTTAGAGTGCTCTGGAGTCATTTCGTTGGAAGCGTGTTTTTAAGTGCTCTGGAGTCATTTCGTTGGAAGCGGGTTTTTAAGTGCTCTGGAGTCATTTCTATGGAATGGGTTTTTTATGTACACTGAGGACATTTTGTTGGAACTGGGTTTTCAAGTATTCTGGAGTCATTTCGTTGGAAGCGGGTTTTTAAGTGCCCTGGGATCATTTCATTAGAAGCGGGTTTTTAAGTGCTCTGGAGTCATTTCATTGGAAGCGGGTTTTTAGGTGCTCTGGAGTCATTTCATTGGAAGCGGGTTTTTAAGTGCTCTGGAGTCATTTCGTTGGAAGCGGGTTTTGAGGGCTCTGGAGTCATTTCGTTGGGCGTTTTTGAGTTCTCTGGAGTCATTTCGTTGGAAGGCGGTTTTTACGTGCTCTGGATTTTTTTCGTTGGAGGGGAGTCTTTTCCTTGTGCACGGGGTTTTAAATTTTGTTGGAACTGGGGTTTAAGTGTTCTAAGGTCGTTTCGTTGAAGGTTTTAAATGCTCTTTCAGTTTGTTGAAGCGTGTTTTTAAGTGCTCTGGAGTCATTTCATTGGAAGCGGGTTTTTAAGTGTTCTGGAGTCATTTCATTGGAAGCGGGTTTTAGAGTGCTCTGGAGTCATTTCATTGGAAGCTGGTTGTTATTTCTGAGGTCATTTCATTGGAACTGGGTTTTTCAGTGCTGTGGATTTTAATTTTGAGAACTGGAGTCATTTCTTTCGGGTTTTTAAATTCTGAGTCATTTTTTGCTGGAGCGGGGTTTTAAATGTTCTGGTGTCCTTCGTTTGAATCGGGGTTTAAGTGCTCTAGGGTTGTTTTGGAAGCAGGTTTTTAAATGCTCTGTAGTCATTTGGTTGGAAGCAGTTTTTAAGTGCTCTGAGTCATTTCGTTGAACTAGATTTTTAAGTGCTCTAGAGTCATTTTTTTTTAAGTGCTCTGGAGTCATTTTGTTGGAAGCGGGTTTTTAAGTGCTTTGGAGTCATTTCTTTGGAAGTGGTTTTTTAAGTGCTCTGGAGTCATTTCGTTGGAAGGGGGTTTTTATGTGCACTGAGGACATTTTATTGAACTGGGCTTTTAAGTACTCTGATTCATTTTGTTGGAAGCGGGTTTTAGAGTGCTCTGAGTCATTTGAGGCGTGTTTTTAAGTGCTCTGAGTAATTTCGTTGGAAGCGGGTTTTTAAGTGCTCTGGGTCATTTTGGAATGGGTTTTTTATGTACACTGAGGACATTTTGTTGGAACTGGGCTTTCAAGTATTCTGGAGTCATTTCGTTGGAAGCGGGTTTTTAAGTGCTCTGGAGTCATTTCGTTGGAAGCAGGTTTTTTATGTGCACTGAGGACATTTCGTTGGAACTGGGTTTTTAAGTGCTCTAGAGTCATTTCGTTGGAAGCGAGTTTTTAAGTGCTCTGTAGTCATTTCGTTGGAAGCGGGTTTTATTGTGCTCTGGAGTAATTTCGTTGGAAGCGGGTTTTTAATTGTTCTGGAGTCATTTCGTTGGAAGCGGGTTTTTGAGTGCTCAGGAGTCATTTCGTTGGAAGCAGGTTTTTAAGTGCTCTGGAGTCATTTCGTTGGAAGCGGGTTTTTAAGTGCTCTGGAGTCATTTCATTGGAAGCGGGTTTTTGAGTGCTCTGGAGTAATTTCGTTGGAAGTGGGTTTTTAAGTGTTCTGGGATCATTTCGTTGGAAGCGGGTTTTAAGTGCTGTGGAGTCCTTTCATTGGAAGCGGGTTTTTAAGTGCTCCGGATTCATTTCGTTTGAAGCGGGTTTTTAAGTGCTCTGGAGTCATTTCATTGGAAGCTTGTTTTAGAGTGCTCTGGAATCATTTCGTTGGAAGCGAGTTTTTATGTGCACTGAGGACATTTCGTTGTAACTGGGTTTTTAAGTCCTCTGGGCTCATTTCGTTGGAAGCGGGTTTTTAAGTGCTCTGGAGTCATTTCATTGGAAGCATGTTTTTTAGTACTCTGGAGTCATTTCGTTGGAAGTGGGTTTTTGAGTGCTCTGGAGTCAGTTTGTTGGAAGGGGGTTTTTAAGTTCTCTGAAGTCATTTCGTTGGAAGCGGGTTTTTAAGTGCTCTGGAGTCATTTCGTTGGAAGGGGGTTTTTATGTGCACTGAGGACATTTTGTTGGAACTGGGCTTTTAAGTACTCTGGATTCATTTTGTTGGAAGCGGGTTTTAGAGTGCTCTGGAGTCATTTCTTTGGAAGCGTGTTTTTAAGTGCTCTGGAGTCATTTCGTTGGAAGCGGGTTTTTAAGTGCTCTGGAGTCATTTCTATGGAATGGGTTTTTTATGTACACTGAGGACATTTTGTTGGAACTGGGCTTTCAAGTATTCTGGAGTCATTTCGTTGGAAGCGGGTTTTTAAGTGCTCTGGGCTCATTTCATTAGAAGCGGGTTTTTACGTGCTCTGGAGTCATTTCATTGGAAGCGGGTTTTTAAGTGCTCTGGAGTCATTTCGTTGGAAGCGGGTTTTTGAGGGCTCTGGAGTCATTTCGTTGGAAGCGGGTTTTTGAGTTCTCTGGAGTCATTTCTTTGGAAGCGGGTTTTTACGTGCTCTGAATTTTTTTCGTTGGAAGCATGTTTTTTAAGGCCTCCTGAGTCTTTTCCTTGGAAGCGGGGTTTAAATGTGGTGTCCTTTCGATGGAAGCGGGGTTTAAATGCTCTAAGGTCATTTCGTTGGAAGCAGGTTTTAAATGCTCTGTAGTCAATTTGTTCGAAGCGTGTTTTTAAGTGCTCTGGAGTCATTTCATTGGAAGCGGGTTATTAAGTGTTCTGGAGTCATTTCATTGGAAGCGGGTTTTAGAGTGCTCTGGAATCATTTCATTGGAAGCTGGTTGTTATGTGCTCTGAGGTCATTTCATTGGAAGTGGGTTTTTCAGTGCTGTGGAGACCTTTCGTTGGAAGCGGGTTTTTGAGACCTCTGGAGTCATTTCTTTGGAAGCGGGTTTTTAAGAACTCTGGAGTCATTTCGTTGGAAGCGGGTTTTTAAGTGCTCTGGGCCTATTTCGTTGGAAACGGGTTTTTAAGTGCTCTGTAGTCATTTCATTGGAAGTCGGTTTTTGAGTGCTCTGGAGTCATTTCGTTGGAAGTGGGTTTTTGAGTGCTCTGGAGTCATTTCGTTGGTAGGGGTTTTTAAGTACTCTGAAGTCATTTCGCTGGAAGCGACTTTTTAAGTGCTCTGTAGTCATTTTGTTGAAAGCGGGTTTTAGAGTGCTCTGGAGTAATTTCTTTGGAAGCTTGATTTTAAGTGCTATGGAGTCATTTAGTTGGAAGCGAGTTTTTACGTGCTCTGGGATCATTTCTTTGGAAAAGGGTTTTAACGTGCTGTGGAGTCCTTTCGTTGGAAGCGGGTTTTTAAGTGCTCTGGAGTCATTTCTTTGGAAGGGGCTTTTCATGTGCATTGAGGACATTTTGTTGGAACTGGGCTTTTAAGTACTCTGGATTCATTTTGTTGGAAGCGGGTTTTAGAGTGCTCTGGAGTCATTTCGTTGGAAGCGGGTTTTAGAGTTCTCTTGAGTCATTTCGTTGGAAGCGTGTTTTTAAGTGCTCTGGAGTCATTTCGTTGGAAGGGCTTTTTTATGTGCACTGAGGACATTTTGTTGGAACTGGGCTTTCAAGCATTCTGGAGTCATTTCGTTGGAAGCGGGTTTTTAAGTGCTCTGGAGTCATTTCGTTAGAAGCGGGTTTTTAAGTGCTCTGGAGTTATTTCGATGGAAGGGGTTTTTATTTGCACTGAGGACATATTGTTGGAACTGGGCTTTCAAATATTCTGGAGTCATTTTGTTGGAAGTGGGTTTTTAAGTGCTCTGGAGTCATTTAGTTGGAAGCGGGGTTTTAGGTGCTCTGGGATCATTTAGTTGAAAGCGGGTTTTTAAGTGCTCTGGAGTCATTTCATTGGAAGTGGGTTTTTGAGTGCTCTGGAGTCATATCGTTGGAAGCGGGTTTTTGAGTGCTCTGAGATCATTTTGTTGGAAGCGGGTTTGTAAGTGCTCTGGGTTCATTTCGTTGGAAGCGGGTTTTTATGTGCACTGAGCACATTTCGTTGGAACTGGGTTTTTAAGTGCTCTGGGCCCATTTAGTTGGAAGTGGGTTTTTAAGTGCTCTGAAGTCATTTCATTGGAAGCATGTTTTTGAGTACTCTGGATTCATTTCGTTGGAAGTGGGTTTTTGAGTGCTCTGGAGTCGTTTCGTTGGAAGCGGGTTTTTATGTGCACTGAGGACAATTCGTTGGAACTGGGTTTTTAAGTGCTCTGGGCTCATTTTGATGGAAGCGCGTTTTTAAGTGCTCTGGAGTCATTTCGTTGGAAGCGGGTTTTTAAGTGCTCTGGAGTCATTTCATTGGAAGCGGGTTTTTGAGTGCTCTGTAGTAATTTCATTGGAAGCGGGTTTTTATGTGCTCTGAGGTCTTTTCGTTGGAAGCGTGTTTTTGAGTGCTCTGGAATCATTTCGTTGGAAGGGGGTTTTTATGTGCACTGAGGACATTTTGTAGGAACTGGGCTTTCAAGTACTCTGGAGTCATTTCGATGGAAGCAGGTTTTAGAGTGCTCTGGAGTCATTTCCTTGGAAGAGGGTTTTTAAGTGCTCTGGATTCATTTCGTTGCAAGCGGGTTTTTATGTGCTCTGGAGTCATTTCATTGGAAGCTTGTTTAAGAGTGCTCTGGAATCATTTCATTGGAAGCGGGTTTTTATGTGCACTGAGGACATTTCGTTGGAACTGGGTTTTTAAGTGTTCTGGGCTCATTTCGTTGGAAGCTGGTTTTTAAGTGCTCAGGGTCATTTCATTGGAAGCAGGTTTTTTAGTACTCTGGAGTCATTTCCTTGGAAGTGGGTTTTAGAGTGCTCTGAGTCATTTTGTTGGAAGGGGGTTTTTAAGTGCTCTGTAGTCATTTCGTTGGAAGGGGTTTTAAGTGCTCTGGAGTCATTTCGTTGGAAGGGGTTTTTATGTGCACTGGAGACATTTTGTTGGAACTGGGTTTTTAAGTGCTCTGGATTCATTTTGTTGGAAGCGGGTTTTAGAGTGCTCTGGAGTCATTTCTTTGGAAGCTTGTTTTTATGTGCTCTGAGGTCATTTCGTTTGTAAGCGGGTTTTTAAGTGCTCTGGAGTCATTTCTATTGGAACTGGGTTTTTATGTACACTGAGGACATTTTGTTGAACTGGGCTTTTTAAATTCTGGAGTCATTTCGTTGGAAGCGGGTTTTTTAAGTGCTCTGGAGTCATTTCATTAGAAGCGGTTTTTAAGTGCTCAGGAGTCATTTTGGAAGCGGGTTTTAAGTGCTCTGAGTCATTTGTTGGAAAGGGGTTTTAAGTGCTCTGAAGTCATTTTGTTGGAAGCGGGTTTTTGAGTTCTCTGGAGTCATTTCTTTGGAAGCGGGTTTTTATGTGCTCTGGAGTTTTTCGTTGGAAGCATGTTTTTTAAGGCCTCTGGAGTCATTTTCATTTGAAGTGGGTTTTTAAATGCTCTGGATTTTTCGATGGAAGCGGGTTTTAAATGTTCTGAGGTCATTTCGTTGGAAGCAGGTTTTAAATGTTCTGGTGTCAATTTGTTGGAAGCAGGTTTTAAGTGCTCTGAGTCATTTCATTGGAAGCGGGTTTTACATGTTCTGCAGTCATTTCATTCAAAGTGGGTTTTTAAGTGCTCTGAATCATTTCATTGGAAGCTGGTTATTTATGTGTTCTGAGGTCATTTCATTGGAAGTGGTTTTTGAGTGCTCTGGAATCATTTCATTGGAAAAGCGGGTTTTCATGTACTCTGAGGTCATTTCATTGGAAGTGGGTTTTTGAGTGCTCTGAGTCATTTGTTGGAAGCGGGTTTTTATGTGCACTGAGGACATTTCGTTGGAACTGGGTTTTAAGTGCTCTGGGCTCATTTTCATTGGAAGCGGGTTTTTAAGTGCTCTGAGTCATTTTGTTGGAAGCGGGTTTTAAGTGCTCTGGAGTCATTTCATTGGAAGTGGGTTTTGAGTGCTCTGGAGTCATTTCATTGCAAGCGGGTTTTTATGTGCTCTGAGGTCATTTTGGAAGCAGATTTTAGAGTGCTCTGGATTCATTTTTGAGTGCGGTTCTTGAATCATTTTGGAAGCAGGGAAGGGGTTTTGGATGTGCACTGAGGTCATTTTTGGAAGTGGGTTTGTAGTGAACTGGGTCATTTCGTTGGTAGGGTATTTAAGTGCTCTGAGTCATTTCATTGGAAGCAGGTTTTAAGTGCTCTGCAGTCATTTCCTTGGAAGAGGGTTTTTAAGTGCTCTGGATTCATTTCATTGCAAGCGGGTTTTGAGTGCTCTGTAGTCATTTCATTGGAAGCTTGTTTAAGAGTGCTCTGGAATCATTTCATTGGGCGGGTTTTTATGTGCACTGAGGATCATTTAGTTGGAACTGGTTTTTTTTAAGTGTTCTGCGGCTCATTTGCTCTGGAGTCATTTGTTGGAAGCTGGTTTTTAAGTGCTCTGGGCTCATTTCATTGGAAGCAGGTTTTTTAAGTGCTCTGGAGTCATTTCGTTTGGAAGCAGGTTTTAAGTGGTCTGGAGTCATTTCATGGAAGAGGTTTTTAAGTGCTCTGGAGTCATTTCGTTGGAAGTGGGTTTTGAGTGCTCTGGAGTCATTATGTTGGAAGGGGTTTTAGGTGCTCCTGAAGTCATTTTGTTTGGAAGCAGGTTTTAAGGGCTCTGAGTCATTTCTTTGAAGCGGGTTTTATGTGCTCTGGGGTCATTTCGTTGGAAGCAAGTTTTTAAGTGCTCTGAGTCATTTCGTTGTAAGCGGGTTTTACCTGCTCTGGATTTTTTTCGTTGGAAGGCGTGTTTTTAAGTGTTCCTGAGTCATTTCTTTGGAAGCGGGGTGTTAAATGTTCTGTGTCCTTTCGTTGGAAGCAGGGTTTAAGTGCTCTAGGGTCGATTTCGTTTTTAAGCAGGTTTTAAATGCTCTGTAGTCAATTTGTTCAAAGTGTGTTTTTAAGTGCTCTGGAGTCATTTCATTTGAAGCGGGTTTTTAAGTGTTCTGAGTCATTTCATTGGAAGCGGGTTTAGAGTACTCTGGAATCATTTCGTTGAAAGTGGGGTTTTCAGTGCTCTGAGGTCATTTCATTGGAAGGGTTTTTCAGGGCTGTGGAGTCATTTGTTGGAAGCAGGTTTTTAAGTGCTCTGAGTCATTTCTTTGGAAGGGTTTTTAAGTGCTCTGCAGTCATTTCATTTGGAAGCGGGTTTTTAAGTGCTCTGGGCTCATTTTGTTGGAAAAGCGGTTTTTATGTGCTCTGGAGTCCTTTCGTTGGAAGCGGGTTTTTGAGTGCTCTGGAGTCATTTCGTTGGAAGGGGTTTTTATGTGCACTGAGGACATTTTGTTGAACTGGGCTTTTAAGTACTCTGATTCATTTTGTTGGAAGCGGTTTTGAAGTGCTCTGGAGTCATTTAGTTGGAAGGCAGGTTTTAGAGTGCTCTGGAGTCATTTCATTGAAGCGGGTTTTTGAGTACTCTGGAGTCATTCTGTTGGAAGGGGTTTTGAGTGCTCTGAGTCATTTTGTTGAACTGGCTTTAGGAGTCATTTAAGAAGCGGGTTTTATGTGCTCTGGGTCATTTCATTGAAGCAGGTTTTAAGTGCTCTGGAGTCATTTCATTGGAAGCAGGGTTTTTAGTTCTCTGAGTCATTTCATTGAAAGCGGGTTTTTGAGAGCTCTGTAGTCATTTCATTGGGCGGTTTTTATGTGCTCTGAGGTCATTTTCTTTGGAAGCGGGTTTTTAATTGCTCTGGGATCATTTAGTTGGAATAGGGTTTTAAGTGCTCTGGGAGTCATTTCTTTGGAACTGGGTTTTAGAGTGCTCTGGATTCATTTCATTGGAAGCGGTTTTTAAGTGTCTGAGTCATTTTGTTGGAAGCTGGTTTTTAAGTGGTCTGGAGTCATTTCATTGGAAGCGTGTTTTTTGAGTGCTCTGGAGTCATTTCGTTGGTAGTGGGATTTTTTTGAGTGCTCTGGAGTCATTTTGTTGGAAGCTGGGGTTTTAGGTGCTCTGAGTCATTTCGTTTGAAGCGGGTTTTATGTGCTCTGAGGTCATTTCATTGGAAGCGGGTTTTTAAGTGCTCTGGGATCATTTCGTTTGAGCGGGTTTTTAAGTGCTCTGAGTCATTTTGTTGGAGGCGGGTTTTTACGTGCTCTGGAATTCATTTGTTGAAGCGTGTTTTTAAGTGCTCTGAGGTCATTTGTTCTTTGAAGCGGGTTTTTAAATGTTCTGGAGTCATTTCGTTGGAAGGGGTTTTAAGTGCTCTAGGGTCATTTGTTGGAAGCGGGTTTTTAAATGCTCTGAGTCAATTTGTTGGAAGCGGGTTTTTAAGTGCTCTGAGTCATTTCATTGGGAGCAGGTTTTTAAGTGCTCTGAGTCATTTCATTTGAAGCATGTTTTTAGTACTCTGAGTCATTTGTTTGAAGTGGGTTTTTGAGTTCTCTGAGTCATTTCGTTGGAAGGGGTTTTTAAGTACTCTGAAGTCATTTAGATTTGGAACTGGGTTTTTAAGTGCTCTGGAGTCATTTCTTTGGAAGCTTGATTTTAAGTGCTATGGAGTCATTTAGTTGGAGCGAGTTTTTAAGTACTCTGGGATCATTTCTTTGGAAAAGCGTTTTATGTGCTGTGGAGTCCTTTTCGTTGGAAGCGGGTTTTAAGTGCTCTGGAGTCATTTCTATGGAAGGGGTTTTTTATGTGCACTGAGGACATTTTGTTGGAACTGGGCTTTCAAGCATTCTGGAGTCATTTCGTTGGAAGCGGGTTTTTAAGTGCTCTGGGCTCATTTCATTACAAGCGGGTTTTTAAGTGCTCTGAGTCATTTCATTGGAAGCAGGTTTTTAAGTTCTCTGAGTCATTTCATTGAAGCGGTTTTTAAGTGCTCTGAGTCATTTAGTTGAACTGGTTTTTACGTGCTCTGGGATCATTTTTGGAAAGGGTTTTTACGTGCTGTGGAGTCCTTTCGTTTGAAGCGGGTTTTAAGTGCTCTGGAGTCATTTCGTTGGAAGGGGTTTTCATGTGCACTGAGGACATTTTGTTGAACTGGTTTTTAAGTAGTCTGGATTCATTTTGTTGGAACCTGGGTTTTAGAGTGCTCTGAGTCATTTCATTGGAAGCGGGTTTAGAGTTCTCTTGAGTCATTTCATTGAAGCGGTTTTTGAGTGCTCTGAGTCATTTCTATGGAAGGGGTTTTTATGTGCACTGAGGACATTTTGTTGGAACTGGGTTTTCAAGCATTCTGGAGTCATTTCGTTGGAAGTGGGTTTTAAGTGCTCTGGAGTCATGTCATTGAAGCGGGTTTTTAGTGCTCTGAGTCATTTCGTTGAAGCGGGTTTTTGAGTGCTCTGAGGTCATTTTGTTGGAAGGCGTGTTTTAAGTGATCTGGGTTCATTTCATTACAGCGGTTTTTATGTGCACTGAGGACATTTCGTTGGAACTGGGTTTTTAAGTGCTCTGAGCTCATTCGTTGAAACTGGTTTTAAGTGCTCTGGGCTCATTTCGTTGGAAGTGGGTTTTAAGTGCTCTGAAGTCATTTCATTGGAAGCGTGTTTTGAGTACTCTGGATTCATTTCATTGGAAGTGGGTTTTGAGTGCTCTGGAGTCGTTCGTTAGCGGGTTTTTATGTACACTGAGGACATTTTGTTGGAACTGGGTTTTTGAGTGCTCTGGAGTCATTTTGTTGGAAGCGGGTTTTTAAGTGCTCTGAGTCATTTCGTTGGAAGCGGGTTTTAAGGGCTCTGTAGTCATTTCATTGGAAGCGGGTTTTAAGTGCTCTGTACTCATTTTATTGGAAGCGGGTTTTTATGTGCTCTGAGGTCATTTAGATTTGGCGGTTTTTAAGTGCTCTGGGATCATTTAGTTGGAAGGGTTTTTTATGTGCACTGAGGACATTTTGTTGGAACTAGGTTTTAAGGACTCTGAGTCATTTCGATGGAAGCAGGTTTTAGAGTGCTCTGAGTCTTACCGATTTGGAAGCAAGTTTTTAAGTGCTCTGAGTCATTTTGTTGTAAGAGGGTTTTTACGTGCTCTGGAGTCATTTCGTTGGAAGCAGGTTTTAGAGTGCTCTGGAATCATTTGTTTGGAAGCAGTTTTTTATGTGCTCTGAGGTCATTTTGTTGGAACTGGGTTTTTACGTGCTCTGAGTCATTTTCATTGAAGCGGGTTTTTAAGTGCTCTGGAGTCATTTCATTGGAAGCGGGTTTTAGAGTGGTCTGGATTCATTTCATTGGAAGCAGGTATTTAAGTGCTCTGGAGTCATTTCATTGGGAGCAGGTTTTAAGTGCTCTGGAGTCATTTCATTGAAGAATATTTTTTATTACTCTGGAGTCATTTCGTTGGAAGTGGTTTTTGAGTGCTCTGGAGTCATTTCGTTGGAAGGGTTTTAAGTACTCTGAAGTCATTTCGTTGGAAGCTGGGTT